>CM037642.1:2215014-2301381 GCA_015227895.2 Colaptes auratus
GATTAGAACTGCTGATATAGGCACCAATCATGCAATTTTCTGTGACAAATCCTCTAGGATTCCAGCATGAAAACACAGGTTTATGTGGGGGCGTGGAGAAGAGCAGACCTAGTTCAGTTTTCCTCTGTTCTTACAGCTTTATTCAATAAAATACACCAACAATTATGCAACAGCAGCTAAAGCCATATTTCCTACATTTGGTGTTGAGTTCTCTCCTACACAGCACATCCAAACTTACAGGGGAAAAAAAAGCCTGCCCTGAATCTACTTTGCAGGCTGAGTTTAAGTGCCTAATTACAAATGGTTTATGTCACTCCTCAACCAGCAAGTGACCCAAGCTCAGAAGGGGAAAAAGCCAATACATTAAAAAAAACCAAAACACATCTTCAACAGAACTGAAGCAGAACACCACCTCCAATTAAGAGACAAGTAAACTTATTACCTGCTTACTTTCTCAATCAAGGACAAAGTAAAACCCCAAACCAAAATACTCCAAAAACCTTCACCAACTACTCCTCTACTCAGAAGGAAAGGAAAAATCCTTCATCTTCTCAATGAACCCATACATACCCATTATCTTGCATTTACTTTTGCAAAGCCTCTGTTTGACTTAGTTTTTGGAACTGAAAACAGAAGAATTCAAGAGCAATGTCTCTTTCAGATGCACCACTGCAAGTCTCAGACACCAACTCTAATAAAGTAGTACTTCAGATCTGACTTAGCTACGTTGTACTCTATAAAAAGAGGGGACCTAGCAACAGTCTTTTATGAATTTATCGATCTGGAAACACACATAAATTACTCTATGCACACTGAAGCTAGACAAATAGATGCTTTCCAGGTTTGTTCTGCAGTGGTAATGAGAGCAAAGAAAGACTGGACAAAGAAACAAGCTATTCTTGCTACTTATATACCTTTCAGTATAAAACATGTGTATGTTTTCATACATAAAGAAAACACTTCTAAATGGAAATAAGAACAAGTGTTTGCTTAAAATCCTCCCCAAAACAAATTCCATGCTTTGTAGTGAAAAGCAAAAAGAAGGGCCTCCTTACCCATACACCATCCCAGAAAACACTTCAGTGTAGCTGATTGCAAGTGACACTTCAAACAAACATACTAAGACATTTTGAGACTGTAAAACAAAGGATTTCAGATCGTCAAGATACATCAGCAACACCAATCAACAGATGCTTCAGGAAGACTCCAAGATATGCAGATCATGCTAAGACCACTTTCCAAGCAACGGGCAAAAGAAACCACACAGTTCTGCAGTCAGCAGTCACACTATCTCAGAGAAATTACCTCCCAAAATTGACAACCATATTGTCATGGGACAGTGGCTTGAATTTTAACTAGCACATTCAATACACACAGCAACCCCCCAGGGTCATGTGTTTTATGACTTTAACATTACCATTAGGCCCATAAACTTTCCCATTTCCAATTAACGATACACATGACACCTTGGAAGTCAATTCATCCTTCTGGAAGGACTTTGTGCTGTAAGGCATAAAGCAGACTTCCAAAAATACACCTGCCACTGCAAATACTATGTGGACTTCTTTTAATTAGCAGATATAAAGTTTTTTAGGACAGCATATCTGGAAAAGCTTGAGCTGTATCAGGCAAAGCGATTTTTAAGCAGTGCAACTTGCAACAGTTCTAACCCAACAGACCAGAACCTAGCTTGCTGCTGCACTATCTCCTTAAGAAGAACTGGAAGCTCACCTAGAGTATCCACAGAAACTTTCTGGGTCTTGGAAAGGCACATGACAGGGTACCAAAAAGAGCATTACTGAAGAGGCTTCAGCTCTTGCAGCCTAACAAAAAGAGTACTCCATCTGGTCAGCGCTGACTTTCTGACTAACCAGGAGTCTGATCAGACTCCAGACCTGTGTACTGCCATTCCTTTCTTGCCTTGCTTACATGGGTTAAGACCTGCCAATGCAGCCTGGGCAGAAGAAAGGGAAAGAATTTTAGGAGGACTGTGTTTTGTACAGAGTAACTTCAATTACTCCCCTTTTCAAGGTCTAAGCACATACAAAGAATTGATGGTTGTTCTCTTGCACAAATCAGTGCATTTGAAGACAAGACTAGGCTCTTTCTTAGTACTTCAGCTCAGTCCATCACCTTGATGAACCTATGAATGCTTATGAAGCAAAAATAAGTTCAGTCATAACTGCAAAGCAAGCATGCAGAGGGGAAAAGCCCTATAGATTCTGTAATTAGCTCTGCTAACAATTAATGAAAAGACATACAGTCGAGAAATACTGTGCATCACTATGTGTGTGGAAGAGGCTCTCTCTGTTTCCCTCCATTCTGAAGCAGCAGAAAAGACAGTTGCTGTTGCAAGGAATAGAAGACCTACTCTTCTGATACGGCTTTGTGTCAAACTTCATAGTCTTGTGCCCTGAGAATTTTAAGCGGAGATGACTTAGAGATGCAAGATTTTATAAGGAAAAGCTTGGCTCTATCAGCTACACACACAGCACAAACTAACTCTCTCTTCAGCAACGTACCTTTTCCATATAACACTAAAACAATGTGACAGTGGTGTCTGGGAAAAAACTGCATTTACAATTATGCTAAGATAAAATACTGACTGAAAAATCCTTACTTAACACATCAGAAGTTTGTATGCACAATTTGGAAAAAAAACGTTTCAGCATCTCAGGCCAGAAATACAATATATCTGTATAAGAAACCTGGAAGAAAAACATCCCACACATCCACTATATTTAGATATTCCCCTAGACATTCCCATGCCCAAACATGCGTGTTTTAACACTTATTTACAGCTTTAGTTTCATGTATTTTAGATTAATAAGACATTCTTACCTGTATATCCTGCCCACCAGCCCCAGGAAGACACCATAGCTAATAGCCACTTAAATAATACTCCTTCGATATACCAGAAGCTTTTACTATCCAACACTCGTAGAGGCTGCAGCATAATTAAATACAAGACGTAGGACGGAATAGCAACCAGGTTATTGGCGACCATAAAAGCGAACCTGAGGAGTGCTTTCAAACAGGTATAGCCCACCCGCCGGGCCTGCTCTAGAGTCACGGCCATTCTTTTCAGAGCGGAGAGCGCGGGACCGTCCTAAGGGGTGAAGAAAACACAAGGCACAGGTAGCGCTTTCCGAGCGAGGCGAGGCGAAGCGAAGGTACCCGCCCCAGACCCAACCCGCTCCTACAAGCTGCCCGCACCTGCCTCCTCCGTTAGTCACCGGGAAAGCTGCTACCCCCGCTCCAGGGGACAGGAAGGCAGGGACACTACCCTCCACCCGCCGTGGCAGCGAGCGGCCGCTCCCTTCACCTTAGCTCACCGGGCTGCGGGAGACCCCATCCCGCAGCTCTCCTCGGGAGGGCACACGCACGGTCCCAGCCGGCCTTCATCTCCCGCCCCCCAAAAAGGTCGCGGGCGCTAATGGAGCTACCAGCGGCCTCTCCCCCCGCTGCTGACAGGACCCCGGGACCGCGGGCGGCGCTGAGGGCGCGGCGGCAAGCGCCCCGGCCGCGGTACTCACCTACGGCGGGGCGGCAGAGTAGCGGCGGCGGAAGCGGCAGCAAGGCTGGGGAGCTGGGCCCGGCGACGGAGGCAGCAGTCTCGGCTGGCGGCGGCAGCTGGCGGTAGCTCATGAACCCGGAGGTGGCTGGACCGGCCGCAGCAGCGCTACTCGCCCTGCGGCTCCCTGTGGAGAAAGGGGGGCGGGCGGCGTGAGCGCGGGGGCCGGCAGCCGAGGAGGCGGGAGCGCCGGGCCGGGCGGGCAAGCGCAGACCGCGGGTTCACCTCGGTTCTACCGCCCCGGCGGCCGCGCCGGGCCTGGCGCCCCTTCCCTTCTCCGCCCCTTCCTTTACCTTCCCTGGGATCCAACCGAGCCCCTGCCCCGCAAAGACATGCCGGTGCCGCGGGAGAGGGAGCGACCCTGCACCTGTTGGGAACGGGGGCCGAGTCCGCGCAGGGTCCGTACCTCGGCCCCACCGCGGGCAGCAGGGGCTGCCCGGGGTTCATGCCGGCCGCTGGGGGCACGCTCCCCGCCCCCGCCGGCTGCGTGTCCGCCGTGACTGCCCGCCCGCCCGCTTGCAGCCGAGAAGCAGGGCTGGCGCAGCAGCGAGCGCCGCCCCCGCCGGGGAGCGCGGGCGACGGCGCCCCCCGCCCCCTCACACACACACACGCTCACGTTCGGCGGCGCGGAGCACGGTGGGCCTTGCCGCCCGGTTCACCGCTTTGCCCGCCTTAGGAGCGCCTCCTGGAGCGGACCGCACGCCACCCTCGGCTCTGCCGAGGGTGCATAGGTAGTGGCTGCTGTTCCTGTCCAGGGACGACCGGGAAGCTGCAGGACCTGGCCTCACGCTGCCCTCTTCGTGACCTTCTGCTTTCATCCCCCTCTGCTGCCGTGTTGCCTCATTTCAGTAATAGGGGAAAGTGGAAGATAGGACACGTCACAGGTCCCATCAGCACCATCAGTAAGACTCTTCTGGCCCGGGCAGCAACAAGATGTTTTCTTTGTTCCTGTAGTCCCTTGTATAGATCGTATTTTCTAGTGTTTTCCTTTTCTCTCATCCCAATCCTGCAGCCACAAGCACCGTCATCTGCTTTCGGAAAACCTCCGCAGGGATCTGTGATCCAGAGACACTTGACCTCGGCCCAGCAGCAGCTGAGGCAGGGCCATCACAGCCTCCTCCACACAAAGCTGCACCCCTACAGAGCCACTCTGGGGTGGAAATCTTTTGCCTTGTGGGTAACTGCATCATCCTTTGTGGAAACACAGTTCATCGCCGTGCCTGTCAGACAAGTTTGTTTCTGCTTTTCCTGGTAACCCCTGTACAGGGCAGGGAAGAGCACTATCGGACCTCCTTCAGTCCTCCAGACTGCATTGGTTTCTCAGGCTTGGTTTCTCAATCTAGTTCAACTATTGCATTGTGTACACTGAGTGCAAGTGCTTGTGCAAATGACTTTGACACCTTAAGAACATATGAAGGACTTTTGTGCTGAAAAATACAACATCTAAGTTTTCTAACTGTTCAATTGGAAAAGATAACTGCTCCTGCATGCAGATCGTGACACGTGTAAAGCTGGCCCCCAGTTTCCAGGACAATGAGGCTTCAGTGATGACGATACCATAACAAAATTAAATCTCATCCTCCAGGCCAGAAGAAAACAAAGTTCTTACTGCAGATAAACTTCATTTGAGAATTTTAAAATCTAAACAACCCAATGCCATCACGTTCAGTTAGAGCAAAACAAAACTGAAGGACCTGCTCGACCAGCAGGATGCATCTTACATAAATGTTTCCAAGTCTGGGTGTTTTTCTGTCTATGTTATTTTTGTTAGGAGGTTAAATTTAACAGTTGCACTCTGTAATCATTATGGAATCAGCTGGAACTGTTCTGAAGTGTTACCAGATTTGGTAAGACTTGGGGTTTGGTCATTTGCTTTTTGGTGGGTGGTTTTTCAGTCTCATGCAGACATCTCTAGGACATTTTTTTTTTTTTTGCAGGAGAATTTTGCTCCAAAAGCCTCAAGTAGAAAAAGGACTTTTTTTAGGCCACAATTAGAGTTACATTTTTGCATCATCCCAAGAGCAACACGAAGGCTTGTTTATGTGTTACTCCAAGTTGGAAAACATTACAATTATTTTTCATAACATTTGGTACCTCTGAAAAATTTTCACTCCCAAATATCAGTGTGTGAAAAATGCTCTCAAACCTGATGCATCAAAACGAGGGGCTACAGAAATTGTCAGGCAGCTAATGAGTAAGGCAATTTATATTGCAGGAATTGCACATGGGGAAGCAGGCATACAAAGCATTCTTTGTCAGAGTGACTGCCTTGGAGCTTAGGAAGCTGTGGTTTAGCACTTTGCTGAATGATCTAATAGCAAAGACCCACCCCTGTTCTTCATTTCCTGGCCTTCACATGGACAACCCCAGTCAGAGGAAGCATGCACAGTAAAATACCCCTTATGAATCTTGAGATGCTTGCTGTCTGTCATTCAGACTGGGCCTCTGAAGAATCATTTCTAGAATGAAGTAACACATATGTATATGTGTGAGCCATTACTGCAAGCTAAAACAGACAAGCAGTAAGCTGGAGGGGTTTTGGTGGTGTTGGTGGTGTGTTTATTTGTTTTCATTTGGTCAGTAACTTAATGCTGAAGCCTAGAAGTTGCACAAATCAGTTTTTTGCTTGGATAGCCTTTGGTTGTTTTTTTTAATTCCAACTTCTAGATGCAATTCCTCAGAGCTTCATAATCTTTCAGTTATACTGTTTGTCATTTTACTATTACCAGTGCAAGAAAAGCAGAACACTAAAATAGGTAGCTCTGAACTGGTGGCCTTTTTCACCATTTCTCTACAGTTTACATATGTTTTGATTGAATTCCCCTTGGCAATTGTCTTCTCAGCCTCAGGGAAATACTGCCAGGATGTCACTACTGATCAGTGTGAAAATAAAATGTAAGAAGTGATTATTAACTGGTAGCTACAGATGCTATCACTGGTAGTATTAAGTGATTAACTGATACCAAGGATTGCTGGAGTAGATAATTAGTACTGGAGCTGTCTCCTACTCACCTCCAGAAGAAGCTACAGGCCAAAACCACAGCAAAAAAAGTTAGATTTGTTCATGCCTCCATGAAGGAAAACCACATTACTGCTGAGGTGGGGATGTTACACCATAGTACACAAACACTTCTATTACACTCAGTTACTTAAAGTCATCATAAGTAATACACAGGTTCCTTCAAGGGAGCTGCACAGTCTGGAAGACTGGATTTGTCACTGTTACCTGGCTGTAGGATTCAAGTTTTAGTGATAAAATCTTTGAGAGACTTGTGAAGAAGGTAACATTTTTTTGCCTCTAAGTACACTTCAAGAAGGGATAAACCACCCTCACTCTCAAACCACCCTCACTCTCACCACCCTCACTCTCATACACCGCCGGTCAGTGGCACGTATTTGCATTCCCATTTTGCCATAGCATTAGAGCTGCCTGCGAGCACAGCTGTGAGGAGGGAATGCGTTGCAGACCTTCAAGTAATCCACAAGTCACAGAGGCATAATGAAATCCAGGTTCAAAGCTGTAAACACCAAGCCAGCTAAAGGAGTTGTTTCTGGAGTCCAGAAACAGCAATTCTCAGAATGCTTTTGAACCGCTGTGTCCAAGATAAGGGAATAAAATGCTGCTCATCTGACCCAAACAGAGTCAATCAGTTCTTCCTGTTTGCTTTCCTTCTAGACAATTTAAGTCAGACATCATGTGGTTGGAGGGGAAAAACAAAGCAAAACAAACAACAACCTGATTAGGAGGATGCACTTGTGTGCTGATGATACTAAACCCAAAATTGCCTTTAAAAAAATCTTAAAGGCCTGTCATACAGAGAGCAAAGATGAGAGAATAACCTGAGAAGTTTCAGAATCTGCAGAGCAGAAAACAACTCCTCTTTCCAACCTCTCAAAGCAACTTCCTGCTTGGGGAACTGCATAAAATCTTGTTTTAAAAAAAAGGCATGTTAGAAAGGATGAAAGCAGACACAGCCACCACAAGGAACTACAAAGATGGGAGCATGTGCAAAGCACAGACTGCTGGAAGATGCATAAGGTGAAATAGGGGGTCACGAATCACAGAAACACCAGGTTGGAAAAGACCCTCAGGATCACCAAGTCCAACCCAGAACCCTACTCTACAAGGGTCACCCCTAAACCATCTCCCCAAGCACCACATCCAAACCACCTTGAAACACATCCAGGCTTGGGGACTCCACCACCTCCCTCGGCAGCTCATTCCAATCCCTGACCACTCTTGCCGTGAAAAACTGTTTCCTACTGTCCAGTCTAACCCTACCCAGTGCTCAAGGGAATATAAATCCAGAAAGCATCTCAAGTGAATTCAATAGTCAGCATTACCTTTTTGTTTGGGGGGGGGAAGTTTAAAGAAGCACCAAGAAAAATTTAACCATGCTTTCTATAGGCTGCAATGAATAATGTAGGGGAAAACTGTTAAGAAAAAAAAGCCAGGAGGAAGACAGGAAACATACTTGTTAAACTCCCTTGATCTCCAGTGGCAAGCTCTTCCCACATCCTTTCTCTTCCTCACTCAAAAGTAGATCATGCTTTTCAAAAGCTCTACTTTCAGTAATCTTAGATACACAAGTTCCTTTTGAAGACTCACATCCATTTATCACTCACAGAATGCAAAACCCAGGCCATTTTCCTTCTCTCATTTTTCTTCAGAAGGAAATGTTATCAGGGCTATTCGACCTTTCAGTCAATGATGCTTTTATATGCATCTTAATTCTTCTTGAGGACACTTCAGGGCAAAATGAAGGAGCCATTAAACTGGAAGCAAAGTGTAGCACTGAGTGTAATGCTCGTTACATTCCTGTATTGCTGTAAAAAGGCTTTAACTAACCTGACACATGGCTCAGCCCCTAACAAGCTCCTCCCTCCAGATCCCACATGCAGTTTCCCTCCCCACGATCAGTCTGCTGCAGAACAGCTATCCTTGGCAGCTCCTATGGTTCTAGCTCAGAGGTGTCATTTTTGCTCATTTTCTCTAATATTTTAAGATCTTGGGTGAGAGCCTCAGTTTTCTCACACTAAAAAATTATAGGCCTCAGAGAAAATATGCCATAAGCATGCCCCAAAACTTTAGGCTCATGATAAACATTTCTACGTACCCCTCCTCCTAGCTTCAATTGATATCAGACCTCAGTGTTAGTTCCAACAAGGCTGCAGGATGATAAATTAATCCCTAGAGTTGTTTTAGTGTCATTTCTTTTCCTGGGAGAAGGTGGCAAAGGAAGTTTCCTGCTTTACCACAATCTATATATAAAACACAGCAAATAAACCAAGCTGGGGGCAGGAGTTGATCTGCTGGAGGGCAGAGAGGCTTTGCAGAGGGACCTAGACTGGCTGGACAGATGGGCAGAGTCCAAGAGCATGAGATTGAACACATCCAAGTGCCAGGTTCTGCACACTGGCCACAACAACCCCATGCAGAGCTACAGGCTGGGGTCAGAGTGGCTGGAGAGCAGCCAGGCAGAGAGGGACCTGGGGGTACTGGTTGATAGTAGGCTGAACATGAGCTAGCAGTGTGCCCAGGCAGCCAAGAGGGCCAATGGCATCCTGGCCTGCATCAGGAAGAGTGTGGCCAGCAGGAGCAGGGAGGTCATTCTGCCCCTGTACACTGCACTGGTTAGGCCACACCTTGAGTCCTGTGTCCAGTTCTGGGCCCCTCAGTTTAGGAAGGAGGTTGTCTTGCTGGGACATGTCCAGAGAAGGGCAATGAAGCTGGTGAGGGGTTTGGAACACAAGCCCTATGAGGAGAGGCTGAGGGAGCTGGGGTTGCTTAGCCTGGAGAAGAGGAGACTCAGGGTGACCTTCTTGCTCTCTACAACTCCTGAAGGGAGGTTGTAGACAGGCAGAGGTTGGTCTCTTCTCCCAGGCAGCCAGCACCAGAACAAGAGGACACAGTCTCAGGCTGCACAAGGGGAGGTTTAGACTGGATGTTAGGAAGAAGTTCTATACAGAGAGAGTGATTGCCCATTGGAATGTGCAGGGAGGTGGTGGAGTCACCATCACTGGAGGTGTTCAGGAGGAGACTTGATGGGGTGCTTGGTGCCATGGTTTAGTTGTTTAGGTGGGTTGGATTGGTTGATGGTTTGGACGCGGTGATCTTGAAGGTCTCTTCCAACCTGGTTTATTCTATTATTCTATTCTATTATTCAGTATAATAAACCCAAGAAACAAAGAAGTCATTGCTAGGATTAGAGCGGCTAAGCAAACACAAGGTGTTTCTCCAAGTCAATTAAAATAGCATTGAAATGCCAGTGCCATGTTGTTTGACTCCAGCATGCTTTGTTTTGCTTTAATCAGGCGTCATTAAATATTATGCAAGTTGGATTGTTATGTAGCTTTTTGAGCTAGTATTTCATTCCAGAGTTTTTGCAAGTCTGACCACCTATTATTGCATCTGCAATTTTGCTTAAGGGAACTTTGTAGAGCTAGACAGACAGAAGGGCAAACTCTGGCTCCAGTGAGGAAACATCTCATCACATTCTACTCCAGTGCAATGCTGGAGGATCCTTCCAATGTAAAGTAAAAATTAAAGCTGGGGACACAGCTTCTGGGAAAGGCAAGCTGAGGCATAGCCAAAGAGGCCACAAGGCATGGAAGACACCAGCTACACTAAATCTAGGTAGCATGGGCAAATTTTCAAGTGTAGTTCTGGGGAAGAGAGAAGATCACTCACATGTAATGCTGGGGCTGGCTACAGCCTTATCGCTGTAAGCCCTGTGACAAACTGTATCTATATACAGTGGGAAGCATGAAGTACACATGTGCTGCACTCTCCCTGCTCTGCACTTCACATCAAGCCCATCTGCTGGCTCACTGCTGCTCAATTTAATTGGCCAACATATTTGGGGCTCTCTGTGGGAATACAATACAACAATACAATACAGTACAATACAGTACAATACATACAATACAATACACCAGGTTGGAAGAGACCTTCAATATCATCACGTCCAACCCATCACCAATCCAACCCACCTAAACAACTAAACCATGGCACCAAGCACCCCATCAAGTCTCCTCCTGAACACTTCCAATGAAGGTGACTCCACCACCTCCCTGGGCAGCCCATTCCAATGGGCAATCACTCTCTCTGTATAGAAACTTCTTCCTAACATCCAGTCTAAACCTCCCCTGCACAGCCTGAGATGTGTGTCCTCTTGTTCTGGTGCTGGCTGCCTGGGAGAAGACCAACCTCTGCCTGGCTACAACCTCCCTTCAGGGAGTTGTAGAGAGCAATAAGGTCACCCCTCAGTCTCCTCTTCTCCAGGCTAAGCTAATAATAAGATGATGATGATGATGATGATAATAATAATTATTATTATTTTAAATAATTAAATAATAATTATTAAGTATTACTAATTAAATTAATAATAATAATAATAATAATAATAACAATAATAATAATAATAAGGCAAGCTGATGGCTAATGCTTCTTTATCGTGTGTTTCGTGAGGCTGAGGCAGTGTCAGGATAGATTTGCTCCGTATGGACACGCAAAGTGATAGCAGATAAACTTTTGCAGGTGTAGAATGTCTTCTAAAATTTAGAAGTACTCTGATTCATCAAGGGCTTGCTTTTAACTATTTCTGGACACATTTATTTCCCTTGTGACAAAAGTGATGTGCTAACCATTGTTTGTACTACTTTCACCATAAAGAATCTAAAGAGATTCCAAGTCTGAGCTGCAGAGCAGGGCAAGACATATGATGCTTCTGTCAAGGCTATCCTGATCTGCCACAACAATCTGAGCAGATTTATGTCTCAATGTATTTACTCTTTCTGCAGCATAGCAAGTCCAAACCAAGGAACTTTGCAGCTAGATAACAAGAGCACACTCATCTTCATTCGTGACCTTCACCATTTGCAAGGGAGGTGAACAAGCACACAGTGGAACAAATTCTCCACTTAGTCAAGAGTAGCAGGTAAGGCAGATGTAAGTGTCCCTCCCTGTGTTCTACCAGCTGCATGCAAATCCCATCATTTTCTGTGGGAAGAGGGTTGGTTTTGGATAGCTTTGGAAGGCCATGAAGATTTGCCTTTGCTCGAATTAGAGCTCAGGCAGTGCTTGTTGGCCCTTACAACAATACCCCTCTTAGATTTTCTATCTCCATCTGTTCTACATAAAATTTACACACAATTTTTTTGTTGTTGTGGCATTTGGCCTAGCATCTCAGGAACAGAAGTCTAATCTAATATCAGTCAGGGTTGGAAGGGACCACAAGGATCATCTAGTTCCAACCCCCCTGCCATGGGCAGGGACACCCCACACCAGAGCAGGCTGGCCAGAGCCTCATCCAGCCTGGGCTTAAACACCTCCAGGGATAGGGCCTCAACCACCTCCCTGCACAACCCATTCCAGGGCTTCACCACTCTCATGGGGAAGAACTTCCTCCTCACATCCAGGCCGAGTCTCCCCCTCCAGCTTCATTCCATTCCCCTAGTCCTACACTACCTGAGAGCCTGAGCAGTCCCTCCCCAGCTCTTGTAGGCCCCTTCAGATGCTGGAAGGCCACAATGAGGTCACCTCAGAGCCTTCTCTTCTCCAGACTGAACAGCCCCAACTTCTTCAGTCTGTCCTCATAGGAGAGGTGCTACAGCCCTCTGCTCATCCTTGTGGCCCTTCTCTGGACACCTTCCAGCACCTCCAGATCCCTCTTGGAATAGGGGCTCCAGAACTGGAGGCAGGACTCCAGGTGGGGTCTCACCAGAGCTGAGTAGAGGGGGAGAATCCCCTCCCTTGCCCTGCACCTTCTGCCACCCCCTGCTGCCAGCCCATGTCTGATTGGCTTTCCGGGCTGCAAGTGCACACTGAGAGCTCCTGTTGAGCTTCTTGTCCACCAGCACCCCCAAGTCTCTCTCCTCTGGGCTGCTCTCCAGCCAGTCCCTGCCCAGCCTGGATTTGTGCCTGGGGTTGCCTCGACCCAGCTGCAGGACCCTGCCCTTGGTCTTGTTGAAGCTCCTGAGGTTGGCTTGTGCCACCCCTCTTGTTGCACCCACATGTTCTCTAACTCACATGCAGCTCCAACAAGATCACTTGCAATACATTTCACAGTTGTCAAAATCAGCATTACCTTCAACTTGAGAGGTTAGTTCTAAACAAAAGACAGTTTAAAAACATAAAAACAACCTGAAAGCTTAAAAAGATATTTCAGTATTCTGAAGGAAGCAGAAGTTAACTTGAGGTTCCCTTTTCTGGCTACCAATTTTCACGAGGGTACAGAGATAAGCAGGAACTCAGTATGAACCATAGGTGGAGAATGCTTTGTCTCATATTTGTGACTTTCTCACAAAACACATGTTTTGATGTGACTCTTAACAATGGCAGTAACCTAATACATACATCACCCAAGAAGGAAACCCTGTTGTTCCTGCTATTACACTGCCATGGGTACACTAGGCTAAGTTTTCCCATACCTATGCCTGTAACCACGAGCTGAGTAATTCAGATGTTCTGAGGTGTTTAGTTTCTCATTAAAACTAAACCAAAGACTTTGACAGACAGCACTTATTAAAGATAGATAACAGATAGGCCACAAGGCAACCAGCTGGGCAGCAAGCAAGACTTTCATGTCTTAGTGCACATCATGTGTTTCTGCTGTGCGTGTCAATCAATGGGTGGCTAAGCAGAGCATGAAGCTGGGTGTCATCTCAGTTACAGGGCTGTTTTTCCCCTACTGACACCAAGGTAAGCTCCAGGTGAGAGTTTGCTTTTGGCTTGTCTGGTCTTGTATGTTGTTTGTTTGTTTGTTTGTTTTTTATTTAAGAACAAACAAAACAAACAAAAAATAATCAACCATTCGCCAGTTACTCTTTAACCTCTGTGCTAGCTTGGTTAGGAAATTGTTCATCCATGATATCATAGAATCATAGAATCAGCAAGGTTGGAAAAGACCTCAGAGATCACTACTAAACCATGGCTTCAAGGGCCGCATCCAATCCCTTTTTAAACACCTCCAGGGATGGTGACTCCACCACCTCCCTGGGCAGCACATTCCAATGGCCAACAACTCTCTCTGTGAAGAACTTTCTCCTCACCTCAAGCCTAAACCTCCCCTGGCACAGCTTGAGACTGTGTTCTCTTGTTCTGGTGCTGGGTGCCTGGGAGAAGAGACCAACCCCCACCTGGCTACAACCTCCCTTCAGGGAGTTGTAGACAGCAAGAAGGTCTCCCTTGAGCCTCCTCTTCTCCAGGCCAAGCAACCCCAGCTCCCTCAGCCTCTCCTCACAGGGCTGTGCTCCAAACCCCTCCCCAGCTGTGTTGCCCTTCTCTGGACACCTTCCAGCAACTCAACATCTTTCCTGAACTGAGGGGCCCAGAACTGGTCACAGGACTCAAGGTGTGGCCTAACCAGTGCTGAGCACAGGACACAATGACTTCCCTGCTCCTGCTGGCCACATATTCCTGGTGCAGGAATGCCATTGGCCTTCTTGTTCACCTGGGCACACTGCTGGCTCATGTTCAGCCTACTATCAACCAGTACTCCCAGGTCCCTTTCTGCCTGGCTGCTCTCCAGCCTGTAGTGCTGCATGGGGTTGCTGTGGCTAAAGTGCAGCACAACTTAGTTGAATCCTATCTACAGAATCATATTGCTTCAAGGAATTATGATATATAAGTTTGCACTTTGCAAGACTTGGGTAAGGTCAAAAAGCCTGCATGTGAAAGTATGGGTATGAACACAAAGATGAAACCAACCTGCTTTAGGTGGGTGGGACTTCTAAGCTTTTCTAGCCACCACACTGTTTTGTGGTTAGTCATTTTGAGAAAGGAATGTAGTAAAAACAGGAACCTGACTGCCAACCTCTAATATTTTTCTCCATCTGCACTGGTGAATTAAGTCCTACATTGCAGGGACCTCATTATAAAGACCATAGGATTCCTGACCTAAGAGTATGTGAAGACACTTATTTTCTTCAAACTCATCCAAGTTCATTTCAAGTCCACATCTATCAGCCTGACTTGGGATTTGGTGAGCTCTTGTCAACATCCAGCCCATGTTTGTAGATCAAACAGCAAGTACAGGAGAACTAAGCCAATACTTATTACTGTTATTAAGACGAGTCTCACACTTAATCCCTAGCTTGTTATAAAGCTGAAGAAGTATTCACACTACTTCATCCTTCTCATGTTTGTTGGATTCCACATCAAATTAATGCTGATGTTTCTGAAGAGTGGTGGGTTTTCCTGCTGGAAAAAGAAAGTAAAGAGTCCGATGTAACTACGACAGCCGCCTGCCTGGGGGAGTCTATTTATCTCTGTGCCAAATTCCAGCAGCTTCAAACAGCACTGTGCAAAGTGCAAAGATCCATCCCATGTGAACTGCCTGGAGAACTGGAGACAAACTTATCAGGTCTGCCCCAAGGTCCACTGAGCATTTCTGGGAAGTCAGTATTGTAAAATAAACACTATCACTGAAATTTGATCGGGACGAAGGTCTCCTTGGAAGAAAAACAAAACAAAAGCAGCTTCATCTTCCCTCCCCCCCAGTTTAGTACAGCATGCAACCCCCTGGTCTTGCAATGCCATAAACAGCTTTGCAACTCTCTTGTTTAGCTTCCTCAAGACTGTGTTTAACTTGGTTACCAAAAGAAGGTAAGACAAACACTTCGATGCTGCAAGCAAGTTACAGTTTGTGCATCAGCTGAAGCTGACTGAAGAAACAGCACAACACTGGGAAACACAGAAGCAGGAGTCACATCATTACTTGCATTTAAGTTACACTCACCCACATCCTCTACAGTCTCACTACCTGCTTGTTTCATGGCTGGAAACCAATATTGCTAATTATTTGCTGAATACAGTAGTATATTGCTGTCTGCTGTAAACAACAGTTCATCAGTTCCTTGGGAAAAGTTCAGTTAAAACTGCTGTTGGCATCAGTCCGTGCCATAGCCCAAACACAGTGGCCACAACAACCCCATGTAGTGTTACAGGCTGGGGGCAGAGTGGCTGGAGAGCAGCCAGGCAGAGAGGGACCTGGGGGTACTGGTTGATTAGTAGGCTGAACATGAGCCTGCAGTGTGCCCAGGTGCCAAGAAGGCCAATGGCATCCTGGCCTGCATCAGGAACAGTGTGGCCAGCAGGAGCAGGGAGGTCATTGTGCCCCTGTACTCTACATTGGTTAGGCCACACCTTGAGTCCTGTGATCAGTTCTGGGCCCCTCAGTTCAGGAAAGATGTTGAGTTGCTGGAAGGTGTCCAGAGAAGGGCAACAAAGCTGGGGAGGGGTCTGGAGCACAGCCCTGTGAGGAGAGGCTGAGGGAGCTGGGGTTGCTTAGCCTGGAGAAGAGGAGGCTCAGGGCAGACCCTCTTGCTCTCTACAACTACCTGACAGGAGGTTGTAGCCAGGTGGGGGTTGGTCTCTTCCCCCAGGCAACCAGCACCAGAACAAGAGGACACAGTCTCAAGCTGTGCCAGGGGAGGTTTAGGCTGGAGGTGAGGAAGAAATTCTTCCCACCAAGAGAGATTGGCCATTGGAATGTGCTGCCCAGGGAGGTGGTGGAGGGCAGGTGGTGGAGTCACCATCCCTGGAGGTGTTTAGGAAGAGACTTGATGGGGCACTTGGTGCCATGGTTTAGTTGATAAGGTGGTGTTGGATGATGGGTTGGACTCAATGATCTCGAAGGTCTCTTCCAACCTGGTCTATTCTATTCTAAACATATTTGTAAGGGACAAATACTCCGTATTTTCGTGCCACAGAGTAAAGTGCTGCCCAAAAGCTCTGCAGGTTGGCATGTTCTGTAAGTGCTGGAAAGTGTTCTTCCTAAAATACCACAATTGTTTATCATTAGTACTATTGATGCATTTCAACTTAATAAAATGTTATAAAAGCCATTACACTGTTGTTAACTGTGGCTAAGAAAAACAATCCTAATGGCATGGATGAATCCAACCAGACCACAAGGGATTATGCAGCTTGATTTGCCCAGCCTAAGTCTCACAACAAAAAAGGCAGAGGGAAACAGAGCTGCAGTTTCAAAATTATCAAGGCAGAACTGTAATGCTGCTTTCCCTTAGATTTATCAATCCACAATATCTTCAAGAAAAAAATAGTACAGAACCCAGAAAGCCAATCAGATCCTGGGCTGCAGCAGGAGAATGTGGCCAGCAGTCAAGGAGGGGATTCTCCCCCTCTGCTCACTCTGGTGGACCCCACCTGGAGTACTGCCCTCCATTCTGGAGCCCCTATTCCAAGAGGGATCTGGAGGTGCTGGAGTGTGTCCAGAGAAGGGCCATGAGGTTGAGCAGAGGCTGGAGCACTCTCCTGTGAGGACAGACTGAAGAGTTGGGCTGTTCAGTCTGGAGAAGAAAGGCTCCCAGGTGACTCATTGTGGCCTTCCAGGATCTGAGGGGCCTACAGAAGGCTGGGGAGGGACTTTCAGACTATCAGGGAGTGATCTATGGGAATGGAATGAAGCTGGAGGTGGGAGATTCAGGCGGACATGAGGAGGAAGTTCTTCACCATGACGGGGTGAAGCCCTGGAATGGGTTGTGCAGGGAGGTGGTTGAGGCCCCGTCCCTGGAGGTGTTTAAGCCCACTAGACAAGGCTCTGTCCAGCATCTAGGGTAGAGTGTCCCTGCCCATGGCAGGGGGGTTGGAACTAGATGATCCTTGTGGTCCCTTCCAACCCTAACTGAACCTATAAACTATGAAACTATGAAACATAAAAGCACAACAGAAACTCCCTTTACTACAGAGAAGTGAGGCATGGGGGAAAGTAAACAACTTTTCAAACATCTGCTAAACTATCATCCCTTTTTCCTCCATGGACAAATAATTTGCTCTCTGCCCCTTTGGATGCACACACACACACACACACACACACACACCACACACACACACTCATGTGGATCCCACTTGCTCCAGGCTGTGGCTGATGCAACCAAGCAGTGTTTTATGCCTAGTGGCTCTCACTGTCTCAAATGCAACAGTGTCAATAAGGTCCCAGCTTTCACCTCCTGACACTCTGCATCATAGAATCACAGAATCAATAAGGTTGGACAAGACCTCAAAGATCATCAAGTCCAACCTGTCACCCAGCACCTCATGACAACTAAACCATGACTCAGTGCCACATCCAGTCTCATCCTAAACACCTCCAGGGATGGTGACTCCACCACCTCCCTGGGCAGCACATTCCAATGGCCAATCTCTCTTCCTGGGAAGAACTTCTTCCTAACGTCCAGCCTAAACCTCCCTGGCGCAGCTTGAGACTGTGTCCTCTTGTTCTGGTGCTGCTTGCCTGGGAGAAGAGACCAACCTCCACCTGGCTACAACCTCCTTCAGGTAGTTGTAGAGAGCAAGAAGGTCTCCTCTGAGCCTCCTCTTCTCCAGCTCCAAGGGTTCAAATGGAAGCTGGGGCTAAGAGAGACCAAAGCAGGAGGAGACAGAAGAAATACACAGGTCTGACAGTGCATTTAAGTAGGACACAGTACAGGCAGCACACTTACCCCAGGCCACTCAGCACACTGTTCAGATGGGGATGCATCCCTACCTTTGAAGAATATAAAATGGTACTTAAAGTTGTGAGATTGATGAGTGTAGTCTGGTTATGGGTGTAAGTCAGGTCTTTCCACCTGATTCCCTCAGCTCTGCTGAGACCCCATCTGAAGTACTGCATCCAGTTCTGGAGCCCCTATTACAGAAAGGATCTGGAGGTGCTGGAAGGTGTCCAGAGAAGGGCCAGGAGGATGAGCAGAGGGCTGGAGCACCTCTCCTGTGGAGACAGACTGTGAGAGTTGGGAGACCTTATTGTGGCCTTCCAGTATCTGAAGGAGGCCTACAAGAAAGCTGGTGAGGGACTTTTTAGGCTGTCAGGTAGTGATAGGACCAGAATGAATGGAACAAAACTAGAAATGGGTAGATTCAGATTGGATGCTAGGAAGAAGTTGTTGCCCATGAGGGTGGTGAGACTGGGACAGGTTGCCCAGAGAGGTGGTAGGGGGCCCATCCCTGGAGGTTTAAGAACAGGCTGGATGTGGCTCTGAGCAACCTGATCTAGTGTGAGGTGTCCCTGCCCATGCAGGAGGGTTGGAACTGGATGATCCTTGAGGTCCCTTCCACCCTGACAATGCTGTGGTTCTAGAATAGTCAAGACTGACAGACAGCAATGAAGGTCACTACAAATAGATTTTGAGGGAAGGGAGGGAAGAGGAAACAGGCTGATGTGCTGAGGTTCTGAGAAGGTATCAAACAAGATGTGCCTTGTGTTAATGCTGAGTGGCAAAATGACACATCACAGCAAATTCAGTATCATAGAGCTATAACTGCTTGTCACACTGAGCTGGGAGAACTTTGTATTGACCTCATTGAGGTCAAGATTTAATTGCTTCTTTTTTTTTCAGATAACATTTTCAAATGGCAGCATCTGTCTAAAGAGAAGACAAATTCAAAGCTTTTAGACCAGAACCAGAAAGTTCCCATCAGAGCAAGAAGAGTAATAAAAAAGTAAGTAATCTTGTCACAAAAAGCATTGTTTGGCAAAGTAAGTAAGGATCAGACCAGTAATATGCTGGAGAAATAGCTAGATACAGCAAAGGGCAGGCTTGTAGGCTGAGATATTTAACCTCCTATTCAATGTTGTTTTCTCTGTACTTGTGTATTCCATGGGATTCTTGCCTCCTGAAATCAGCCTAGCATCCTCTTTTCCACTGTAAATACTCAGTGATGACTGGAGCTAGACCCTGCTTTAAAGCAAAGCTACTAAAGGAAAAAAATCCAGCAGCTGAAAACCAAATTGGATTGATTGCAGCTTGCATACAGCAGCTTGAGTGGTGAAGAAACAGGACACACTATGGGGTAGCACTTGAATTCCAGACTATTTTGGTGTCCAAGATCATCAGCTGACAGCCTAGTAGGAAGCAACCCTAGCTAGAGCAATGTCTTGGAGGCAGGAATCTGCAGGAGGATCTACCATGCCCAGCTATGAACTGCTGCTTTTCCTGAAGGCAGGGAGGAGTGGAAACAGAGGCTTGACACCTTCTAGCCCCCACATCAGCTATGGCTGTCTCAGGCTGGGGTGGAGGCCAGTAATTTGGAGCACACAAATTACATTGCACATTCCCCTCCATACAACACACACTCTTATTGTGGTAATTTCTGCCTCCAAGTGGAGGTAGTATGTGAGTTGTTACATACCTTAAATATTTATCATCTCTCCCCTAAGGATGGGGTACACATTAAAAACAACCAAAACCCCACCCAAAACAAACCAACCCCCCCAAAAAACAGTAATTAGATGAGGCCACAAAAAAAAACATCCTTCAGGCTCCACTCTGATAGATGGCAGAGGCAGAATCTAGAAGTGCAAGAAAGTACAAGTTATGCATGTTCCAATCTGTAGCAGAAGGCTCACATTCCAGGGTAGGAAATGTGCTTAGGTGTCTGCTGTTCTGCAGAACCACTTCAACACTTGCTGCTGGCCACTGAATTTGAAGCAGATTGTAGGGGGAAAAGTTAATCACAGTATCACAGTATCACAGTATAACCAAGGCTGGAAGAGACCCCAAGGATCATCAAGTCCAACCTGTCCCAACAGACCTCACAACTAGACCATGGCACCAAGTGCCACGTCCAATCTCCCCTTGAACACCTCCAGGGACGGCGACTCCACCACCTCCCTGGGCAGCACATTCCAATGACGAATGACTCTCTCGGTGAAGAACTTCCTCCTCACCTCGAGTCTAAACCTCCCCTGGCACAGCTTGAGACTGTGTCCTCTTGTTCTGGTGCTGGTTGCCTGGGAGAAGAGACCAACCCCCTCCTGTCTACAACCACCTTTCAGGTAGTTGTAGAGGGCAATGAGGTCACCTCTGATCCTTCTCTTCTCCAGGCTAAGCAACCCCAGCTCCCTCAGCCTCTCCTCACAGGGCTGTGCTCAAGGCCTCTCCCCAGCCTTGTTGCCCTTCTCTGGACACGTTCAAGTATCTCGATGTCCTTCTTAAACTGAGGGGCCCAGAACTGGACACAGGACTCAAGGTGTGGCCTAACCAATGCAGAGTACAGGGGCAGAATGACCTCCCTGCTCCTGCTGGCCACACTATTCCCAATACAGGCCAGGATGCCATTGGCCTTCTTGGCCACCTGGGCACACTGTTGGCTCATGTTTAGGTGGCTGTCAATCAGCACCCCCAGGTCCCTCTCTGTTTGGCAGCTCTCCAGCCACTCTGACCCCAGCCTGTAGCTCTGCATGGGGTTGCCGTGGCCAAAGTGCAGCACCCGGCACGTGGTCTATGTAAGACCTGATGATCTCTGAGGTCTTTTCCAGCCTTGTTGATTCTATGATTCTCTTTTTATTTGGACTTCTCTGCTGTGGGTGTTGAAATCCCCTGTGGCTGAGTGATTGGTGGGGACCAATGGCTTTAGAAAGGGGATTGCCACTGGCTGAGCCTTCTGCAAGCTCAGGCTCTTTGGGCCTTTCACTGCACCAGGCTTTATGACTAATGTAGGCTATTTCCACTTTTTATATTCCTGTATTTGAAACTCTGAATATTGTTTCCTGAGTCTCATTTCTGAGCAGTCACTTATTTGGGTGACTTGGGACTGCAATGACACTGTTGGACGTTCAAATGACATTCAGATGAAGTAGTTTTCATGAGGGACTTCTTAGGGTGCCAGGCAATGACAGGACTGGGGGGAATGGAACAAAACTAGAAATGGGTAGACTGGATGTTAGGAAGAAGTTCTTCACCATGGGGGTGGTGAGACACTGGAACAGGTTGACCAGAAAGGTGGTGGAAGCCTCTTCCCTGGAGAATTAAAGGCCAGGCTGGATGTGGCTGTGAGCAACCAGATGTAGTGTGAGGTGTCCCTGCCCATGGCAGGGGGGTTGGAACTGGATGATCCTTGAGGTCCCTTCCAACCCTGACAATTCTAAATACACTACACCATCCACTCTAAGGATCCTATGCCACTGCAAAAAGGCAGGAAGATCTGCAAACCACTACCCTACAGAGACACTCAGCAGCAGTCATTCTTCCCCAGCATTTACCCAAGGCCTTGAAAACACCACTACCTGAATTCACCATCGACACAAAAAGATCAAGGAAGGGACTTGTGACTTGAGTCTCACAATCCTGTAGCTCAGAGACCAGCAGCTTCCAAAACCTTACACAGCCTCTGGGTGCTATCTTTAAAACCAGACAAATTAAATATCCTTACTAAAAGAAGTTGCTATTTTAGTTGAAAGCCTGCATCTTTCAAATATGACAACTGCTATCAGTAAAATCTCTACTTAATTAACCTTTTTTTTTCCTTAATATACAGGTCTCTGTGCCCTTGTTCACAGAGTTCTTCCCCCTGGGAATCCTACCAAGCCTGCAAGAGCTGCTTTGGTTCATGCTGAATTTCAGTTGAACTGCCATAAAAAAACATGCTGGGTTTCAGCAGAGGGCATAACACACAGATGTTCAGACATTTATAGTCTTTCATCATGCAAGATAAATAACATGAATTGCTGCTTAGAAGCAGTTCATAGGAACTTGGTGTTTTGTATACATCAGAGAAGACTTCTGTATTAATCAAGGACTGCCCAACCTGATCTGCTTCTATGATCAGGTGACTGCCTGGTGGATGTGGGGCAGGCTGTGGATGTGGTCTGCCTGGACCTCAGCAAGGCCTTTGACACCATCCCCCACAGCAAACTCCTGGCCAAGCTGTCAGCCCATGGCTTGGACTGGAGCACACTGCGTTGGGTTGGGAACTGGCTGGAGGCGGAGCCCAGAGAGTGGTGGTGAATGGTGCCACAGCCAGCTGGCAGCCAGGCACCAGTGGTGTGCCCCAAGGATCAGTGCTGGGCCCCATGCTCTTTAACATCTTTATTGATGATCTGGATGAGGGCATTGAGTCCATCATCAGTAAATTTGCAGATGACACCAAGCTGGGGGCAGGAGTTGATCTGCTGGAGGGCAGAGAGACTTTGCAGAGGGACCTCGACAGGCTGGACAGATGGGCAGAGGCCAAGGGCAGGAGATTGAACACATCCAAGTGCTGGGTTCTGCACATTGGCCACAGCAACCCCAGGCAGTGCTACAGGCTGGGGTCAGAGTGGCTGGAGAGCAGCCAGGCAGAGAGGGACCTGGGGGTACTGGTTGACAGCTGGCTGAACATGAGCCTGCAGTGTGCCCAGGTGGCCAGGAAGACCAGTGGTATCCTGGCCTGCATCAGGAACAGTGTGGCCAGCAGGAGCAGGGAAGTCATTGTGGCCTGCACTGGTTAGGCCACACCTTGAGTCTTGTGTCCAGTTCTGGGCCCCTCAGTTAGGAAAGATGTTGAGTTGCTGGAAGGTGTCCAGAGAAGGGCAACAAAGCTGGGGAGAGGTCTGGAGCACAGCCCTGTGAGGAGAGGCTGAGGGAGCTGGGGTTGCTTAGCCTGGAGAAGATGAGGCTCAAGGGAGACCTTCTTGCTGTCTACAACTACCTGAAGGGAGGTTGTGGACAGGTGGAGGCTGGTCTCTTCTCCCAGGCACCCACCAACAGAACAAGAGGACACAGTCTCAAGCTGTGCCAGGGGAGGGTTAGGCTGGATGTTAGGAAGAAGTTCTTGACAGAAAGAGAGATTGGCCATTGGAATGTGCTGCCCAGGGAGGTGGTGGAGTCACCATCACTGGATGTGTTTAGGAAGAGACTGGATGGGGTGCTTGGTGCCATGGTTTAGATGATTAGATGGTGTTGGGTGAGAGGTTGGACTCAATGATCTCAAAGGTCTTTTCCAACCTGGTTAATTCTGAACTTTGTATTTGTCCAATTTCTCCTTTCTCTTCCACTCCCCTTCAGAGCAGCACTTGCCTCCACACACAGTGATACTCTTGAAGACAAGGTACATGCTTTCCTGCTTCCCCAACACACTTCAGTAAGTGGAATGCCCACTCAAGTGTAGCTCCTTCTGCTCCTAGATAGTCAAGATATTTCAAGCAGTGACATCAATCACAAGTAGCCCTCTTTGCAGTGACTGCATTCTTTGCCATTGCCTGAATCACACAGGTAAATATTTCACTGCATGAGGCTGTGTGCCCTGCCAGGCTTGTAATTGAAGTGGCCTGGATGTTTTAATATTTCAGAATGGCACAAATGAGTCATGGTCTCAGCTGTCTCTGCTGAGCATGAATTACATAGCTCATTTCAACAGAAGTCCAACACAGAACTACAGCAGCGATTCTGTGCTCTGTGTCAACCCTACTGCAGCAACCAAAGGACTTTTCCTACACTAAAGGAAACTTTTGTCCGCATTCTGGTTAGAAATTTCATTCCTGTGAATGGCTTGTGAACCCACCTAGACTGGTGAATAATCATGTCTCTGGTAGATTGCTGCTCTCTGGTTGGAAAAGGCCCTTCCCAGCTCTGTTCTGCAACTTCAGCCATCCATTTTCATTGCAACCACCACAAGTGGTTCTAAGCACACATCCAAATGAACCACTGCTCAAAGCACTAAACTGCTGTGTCTAACCCAGACTCCACAGTTTCTGTAGAAAACTGGCCAGAGTCTTTCCCTGAAGGTGATGTTATAGTGTATTTCCAGTGACCTCAAAACTCCCTGGTTTACTGAATATGTAACTGTGCTGGGTTACACTCATCCTGGGGGAGGGCTGCGAGAGCCCTGCTTCCCCAGGGGACAAAAGAAACCTGATCCAGGGGAACAGAGAGGGACTTGATTTCCCCCTCCCAGCAGGAGGGGTCCCCCAGGTCGAAGGTGGTCTATTCCACTCCCCCTTCCTGTCCGGCAAGCCTAGAAAAAGGAAGACCCTGCAGCCACTTTCCCTCTTGGCCCCTGCCTCGCCTGTGCCAAAGCACCAACAGCCGCTGCCAGCCTCCTGGTTCTGCCACGTGGTCAGGCCTGGTCCTCTCCCTGCTGCATCCAGGCTCCCCTAAAGGACTGAAATCCACACACATCCAGGGAGATACAAGGCCATCCACATTTGGTTTTGTGCAGTTTCCTCTTCATCCTTATTCCAGACCCTTGTAAATCTTCCCTCTTACTGCTAGAGATATATTTTGTTTAAAAAATTACTTCTCCTACTTCCAAACCAACTCCAGATTATTGTTTGGTAGATTTACCTCCAGTTTCTTTAGGGGCAGGGGGAGGAATTCTCTGGGGTTACCATCTGAGCTCAAACTCCAGTTAAGGCTCAAAGCATTACAGTAACTGTACTAATTGTCATAGAATCATGGAATCAATAAGGTTGGAAAAAGACCTCAAAGATCATCAAGTCCAACCTCTCACCACAGACCTCATGACTACTAGACCATGGCACAAAGTGCCACGTCCAATCCCCTCTTGAACACCTCCAGGGATGGTGACTCCACCACCTCCCTGGGCAGCACATTCCAGTGGCCAATTACTCTTTCTGGGAAGAACTTCCTCCTCACCTGAAGCCTAAACTTCCCCTGGAACAGCTTGAGACTGTGTCCTCTTGTTCTGGTGCTGGTTGCCTGGGAGAAGAGACCAACCCCCTCCTGGCTACAACCTCCCTTCAGGTAGTTGTAGACAGCAGTAAGGTCTCCCCTGAGCCTCCTCTTCTCCAGGCTAAAAGCACAATCTGAGGGTGTTGAGTTCCTCTTCTGAAGGGTGGAGATAAGGAAATGCAGCAAGTGACAACTGCAGGAATCCATTTTGAAATGGTTAACTTGCAACCCATTTTTGCCAGCTTGCAAGTCTCACACAAGTGCTCCCTACCTCCTGCCCACAACTTCCTTTTCTGCAGGTTTGAGAAGACAACATTTGTCTTGTAAAGCTTTGCTCAAACTTCTATTCTGCTGCTCCTTCACTCCTTTGAATGATCAAATGTGTCCAGCACGGCCCAGCAAGGCTGAGCCTTCGAAGGGCAAATCAAAGGTAACTGCACCATGTAACAACATTGTCAAGAGAAGAGATTTTTATTGAGCATTTGGCTCTCAGTATTTTTTATTACTTTTATTTTTTTAAGCCACAGTTCCTGGAGTCAAGCACTAAAAATGAAAATGAGGAAGGAGATTATGCAAAACATGTTTTATGGCTACCATGACTGTGGAGAAGCAGCTACCAGTAAGAATTCCAGAGATGAGAAAGGGTTGCTTCAAAAAATGTATTCATATTACATAGCAGAGCCCTTGAGGTGGCTAGTGCCAGCTTCACCCTGAGCTGCCTTGAAACTGCTGGAAGCAGTCTAAAACTTACAGCAGGAAGAGAGCATCAAGCTCCCAGCAGCTTTTCTTATCATGGAGTATTCTCATTTTTACCAGCTGGATCGAAGTTGCCAGACAAAGGTGAGAACTCATGATTCAGACAAACTACCTTACATCATAGGGAAATGGTAGTTGACCTGGTAATAGATTATTAGGATGTGAATCATAGAATCAATAAGGTCAGAAAAGACCTCACAGATCATCAAGTCCAACCTGCCACCCAACACCTCATGACTACTAAACCGTGGCTTCAAGTGCCACATCCAATCCCTTTTGAACACCTCCAGGGACAGTGACTCCACCACCTCCCTGGGCAGCACATTCCAATGGCCAATTACTCTTTCTGGGAAGAACCTTCTCCTCACTTCCAGCCTAAACTTCTCCTGCACAGCTTGAGACTGTGTCCTCTTGTTCTGGTTGCCTGGGAGAAGAGACCAACCCCCACTTGGCTACAACCTCCCTTCAGGGAGTTGGAGACACCAAGGTCTCCCCTGAGCCTCCTCTTCTGCAGACTAAGCAACCCCAGCTCTCACAGCCTCTCCTCACAGGGCTGTGCTCCAGACCCCTCCCCAGCCTCATTGCCCTTCTCTGGACACATTCAAGTGTCTCAATGCCCTTCTTAAACTGAGGGGCCCAGAACTGGACAATGTTATTAGGCATGGCTATGAGGGCAGCGCCCAGAAAGCACAAAGCCAAGAGATGGAGAAAGGCACATTTCAGGTGATTAGGCATCACAGAGGGCTTTCACATCACAGCAAAAGCTCACTATGTTTATATGTGGTGGGTTGAAGTTTCCCCCCCCAACATTAACTTTTGCTAGACCAACTCAGTTAGAAGCAAATGAAGGTGTATTACAAGCAAAACCTACACTCTACAATGGAATGCAATGAATGTGCACAAAATATCCAGGAGTTACAATATTTACAGATATTCACAATTAGTAAACAGCACAAGGACCAGGGGAAGCTACGAGCTTCTCCCCACCCTGCCTCCCTTACCCCCTTGTTCAAAAGGGACAAGAGAGAGGAGCAGAGAAGTTAGACTTAGCCAAAGCCAGCCAACAAGCAGGTTCTCCCTCCTGAGCAAAGCAAAACAGCCAGAGATCAGAAGGGAAGAGAAAAAGGGAAGAATTGTTATGGCACAGCTCCTCTTATTCCAGATACTTACCCAATGCATTTGTTTAGAATAATCTCTTGTGTGCCTTGCTACACCCAATAGTGGCTTATTTATGTTTTCCTACTTTCCTGCTCAAAACCTGCAACTAAATATTAAAGGCATAGCCTAAACCCACCACATTATACTACTGAATGGGCTTCACTGAAAACAAATTTTAAGTTACCATAGCCCTCCTGGTAACTGACCTCAGCAAGGCCTTTGACACCATCCCCCCCAGCAAACTCCTGGCCAAGCTGTCAGCCCCTGGCTTGGACAGCAGCACTCTGAGCTGGGTTAGGAACTGGCTGGAGGCTGAGCCCAGAGAGTGGTGGTGAATGGCGCCACAGCCAGCTGGCAGCCAGGCACTAGTGGTGTGCCCCAAGGATCAGTGCTGGGCCCCATCCTGTTCAATATCTTTATTGATGATCTGGATGAGGGCATTGAGTCCATCATCAGTACATTTGCAGATGACACCAAGCTGGGGGCAGGAGTTGATCTGCTGGAGGGCAGAGAGGCTTTGCAGAGGGACCTCGACAGGCTGGACAGATGGGCAGAGTCCAAGGGCAGGAGATTGAACACATCCAAGTGCCAGGTGCTGCACATTGGCCACAGCAACCCCATGCAGTGCTACAGGCTGGGGTCAGAGTGGCTGGAGAGCAGCCAGGCAGAGAGGACCTGGGGTGCTGGTTGATGGAGGCTGAACATGAGCCAGCATGTGCCCAGGTGGCCAAGAAGGCCAATGGCATCCTGGCCTGCATCAGGAACAGTGTGGCCAGCAGGAGCAGGGAGGTCATTCTGCCCCTGTACTGGTTAGGCCACAACTTGAGTCCTGTGTCCAGTTCTGGGCCCCTCAGGTTAGGAAAGATGTTGAATTGCTGGAAGGTGTCCGGAGAAGGGCAACAAAGCTGGGGAGGGGTCTGGAGCACAGCCCTGTGAGGAGAGGCTGAGGGAGCTGGGGTTGCTTAGCCTGGAGAAGAGGAGGCTCAGGGGAGACCTTCTTGCTGTCTACAACTCCCTGAAGGGAGGTTGTAGCCAGGTGGGGGTTGGTCTCTTCTCCCAGGCAACCAGCACCAGAACAAGAGGACACAGTCTCAAGCTGCACCAGGGGAGGTTTAGGCTGGATGTGAGAAGGAAGTTCTTCCCAGAAAGAGAGATTGGCCATTGGAATGTGCTGCCCAGGGAGGTGGTGGAGTCACCATCCCTGGAGGTGTCGAGGAAGAGCCTGGATGAGGCACTTGGTGCCATGGTTTAGCTGACTAGATGGTGTTGGGTGATAGGTTGGACTTATCTCAAAGGTCTTTTCTAACCTGGTTAATTCTATTATAAAAAAACCTTCTGAAAACATTTTACAGTTCCCTGTCTGAAGTGGATGAGCAGCTCTGAGACATCTCCCTGTGTGCCTACTTAGGAGCAGTGATCTAGTTTGAACATTGTCATTTGCACAGACCAGTTTCTGCAAACATGTCCCTATGAAACTCGTGCCAGGGCAGTTAAGGTTAGGTGATAAAAGCCTGGCTTTAGCCAAGATTTCCAAGTGTTCATGTAGGAATATCAGTATAGCTAAAAAGCTATGGAAATCAGGACCTTGACATCTGCACACTTTAGGACCCTGTGACACAGGGCGAGGCAGACAGCTGTCCTGGCTCACAACTGTTAGCTAATGCCCATGTGCAATGGCTGGCAAATCATGGCACATTCAGTCAGACCTCACTGCAAAGCAATCACTGCCAACTGAATACAGACTTGACCTCATCCACTGCTCCACAAGGCATTTCTTCCCTTCTGCTGCCTCACTCGTGGGTGGTGACTCACAGCAGATGGGGCGGCCAGGCAGCTGGCTGGTAACCACGGCAGTGATCTCTACCCTCTCAAGCTGGCCATGCAGAAATGCCACAGTTCAGATGCCCGTGAACAGATTGTTCCCTCCAGACTTGTGTTAAGGACAGAAATACACCACAGATCCTCAGTCACTCCAACAGATGATTACCTCCAGGATACACCATACATCTTCCCCAGCACCTCCCTTGGACTGCCTCTGTGGAGCCAGCTGCTGCTCAATCGGCCAGGACTAACCTGCCAATTCAGTCATAAAAACAAACAAGACAAACATCACACTCCAGCAAAAGGAAACTGTTTTAACTGGCTAAGGTTGAGATCTGATGCAATGAGCAAAGACTGAGCAGAAATAAGCAGCTGAGAGAGTCCCTTTCAGCAACACCTCACACCTAGACTGTGTTAAGCGAAGCATGAAACTGTACCCTGAAGATTCACCCAGCACCTTTGACATCCACATATCATTCAGTTTGTATTTACCACAGTTTCTCCTTCTTCAACTCCTAGTCATTTTTTCCCCTCTCTGTAGTTAAAAGCTGTGTGTGAAGCATGGGCAGCTATTAATTTATCTGCAGTCCTGAATTTATTACATCTAGTACAGAAGTGGTGGTGAATGGTGCCACAGCCAGCTGGCAGCCAGGCACCAGTGGTGTCGCCCAGGGATCAGTGCTGGGCCACATGCTCTTTAATATCTTTATTGATGATCTGGATGAGGGCATTGAGTCCATCAGCAGTAAATTTGCAGATGACACCAAGCTGGGGGCAGGAGTTGATCTCTTAGAAGGTAGGAGAGCTCTGCAGAGGGACCTCGACAGGCTGCACAGATGGGCAGAGTCCAAGGACAGGAGATTGAACACATCCAAGTGCTGCATTCTGCACATTGGCCACAGCAACCCCATGCAGTGCTACAGGCTGGGGTCAGAGTGGCTGGAGAGCAGCCAGGTAGAGAGGGACCTGGGGGTACTGGCTGATTGCAGCTGAACATGAGCCAGCTGTGTACCCACGTGGCCAAGAAGGCCAATGGCATCCTGGCCTGCATCAGGAACAATGTGGCCAGCAGGAGCAGGGAGGTCATTCTGCCCCTGTACACTGCACTGGTTAGGCCACACCTTGAGTCCTGTGTCCAGTTCTGGACCCCTCAGTTTAGGAAAGATGTTGAGTTTCATAGTTTCAGTTAGGGTTGGAAGGGACCACAAGGATCATCTAGTTCCAACCCCCCTGCCATGGGCAGGGACACCCCACTAGATCAGGCTGGCCAGAGCCTCATCCAGCCTAGGCTTAAACACCTCCAGGGACGGGGCCTCAACCACTTCCCTCGACAACCCATTCCAGGGCCTCACCACCCACACGGTGAAGAAGAGTTGCTGGAAGGTGTCCAGAGAAGGGCAACAAAGCTGGGGAGGGGTTTGGAACACAGTCCTGTGAGGAGAGACTGAGGGAGCTGGGGTTGCTTAGCCTGGAGGAGACTCAGGGGTGACCTTATTCCTCTCTACAGCTACTGAAGGGAGGTTGTAGCCAGGTGGGTGTTGATCTCTTCTCCCAGGCAAGCTGAGCCGGAAGGTTTAGGCTGGATGTTAGGAAGAAATTCTTCATAGAGAGAGTGATTGCCCATTGGAATGTGCTGCCTAGGGAGGTGGTGGAGTCACCATCACTGGAGGTGTTTAGGAGGATACTTAATGGGGTGCTTGGTGCCATGGTTTAGTTGATTAGATGATGTTGGGTGATGGGTTGGACTCAATGATCTCAAAGGTCTCCTCCAACCTGGTTTATTCTATTCATAAGATAGACTGCCAGCATACTTAAACCTTGCTGAGCCAAGGTATTTTAATAAGTCAACTCACAGAAACCTCTATTTTCTCTTCATGGGAGCTTTGTATTCACCACTGATAGCCATAACCTCCAAACAATTTAGAATAGAATTAACCAGGTTGGAAAAGACCTTTGAGGTCATCGAATCCAACCAATCACCCAGGCTCTAATTGCCTTTATCAATCAGAATTTGTAAGGACTTCTTGAAGAGTGTGGGAATAGGAATGTGTGACTCTCTATCCAGTGCAGGGTGGGGGGAAGGGAGGTGATTAAGACTGTGAAGAGGCTGTAGTCCAAGTTTTATTTCTACACAACAGAACTGCAATACCTACTGGGTCACTGGGAACAATTTCTTCCTAACATCCAGCCTAAGCTTCCCCTGGCACAGCTTGAGACTGTGTCCTCTGTGTTCTGCTGTGTCCATCTGTGTTCTGGTGCTGGTTGCCTGAGAGAAAAGACCAACCCCCACCTGGCTACAACCTCCCTTCAGGGAGCTGTAGAGAGCAAGAAGGTCTGCCCTGAGCCTCCTCTTTTCCAGGCTAAGCAACCCCAGCTCCCTCAGCCTCTCCTCACAGGGCTGTGCTCCATACCCCTCCCCAGCTTCATTGCCCTTCTCTGGACACATTCAAGTGTCTTAATGTTCTTAAATTGAGGGGCCCAGAACTGGACTCCTTACCTTGTCCAAGGTCCTTGGATCAGGAGGTTGAGGCTCACTGGAAACTTCATTAACATAAAGCTAAGCTACCCTGGGTTTCAACTGCATTGCTTTGAGGTGGGCAAGTGGAAGACAAAGACTTTATACTAAAGATAAGTGAGAAAACCAGTAAGATTGTATTTCTCAGCACCATGCTCACAATTAGCAGAGCAGAGCAACTCTGGAGTGTGCTAAGCAACTGGGATGACTACTGCTGTAGGTTAAGGGAAATCAAGAGTTAATTGGTATAACCACAAAGAAAGTCCTCCAGAGGCTAAAGAGTCCCAGGACGATGGGCAGTCTGTCCCAGGACATTGTCATCTGTTGCTCTATTCCATTTCCCAGTATTTCTCTCTTTAAGGGAGTGTACAGCCACAAATCTCTTTCTCCTCTCTGGTTGGGATGTGTGCACTGTTATCTTATGGTTTGTGGGGGAGAGCTTTTCCCTTGGCCTTGGCTGGCAGGGAATGTCCAGCTACACTGGAGTACTCCAGTGTGGAGCATTGATTATTTCACTCACAGCAAGGGGTAAAATATCTTTTCTGTCCTTTCACCCTGGGCAGCTCGTGGCTCAAACCTGGCACAACTGCTCACAGAAATACATGAACACTGCAATTTCAAAAGCAAGTTTGAGCAGCTGCTCTTTTTCAGGGAGATGCTCCTTGGACTACAAAGAACTCAGGAGGTATCTAGGGGCAGCACTAATACAGGCTTGTTTCCCAGTAACACAGAGCAGCACCTGGCTTAGAAAGTCACGTGGGGAGGAGGTAACTGCAACACTGCATAGGATAGCTTGTAAGAAAAGCAATGAAACACTTGATCTTCCTTTGTTTGCAAAACCTGTTTCTGTCTCCATCATTCTGCTTCACAGTAGAACAGGCCAAGGTTCTGGATAAGTCTCCTTCTGCTTAGCATCTAAGCTTGTGTCCTTGGAGACATCTATGTGGCTGAAGCAAGAGCAGCTCCAGCAGTGCTGGACACTGGATTATAGCAGTCAAGCAGAGAGAACTACCAGTTGCTGGGTGCTACTCAACTCAGAAGTGCTTTGTGAACTGCCAGGCTCTTCAATAGCTGCCTCTACCAGCCCTCGCTTTTTCTCCCTCTTGCTTTGCGCAATACAGACACCAGACTACACATGCCCTGCCACACAAGGGACAGATGGTTTGGAGAGGCTGCTGCTTAGATTGAAAAGGGCAAATATGCTGACCAAGGAGACAGAACAGCACTGTAAGGCCAGCAGAAAGATAACAGAGAGGCTGGAGAGCAGCCAGGCAGAAAGGGACCTGGGGGTACTGGTTGACAGCTAGGTGAACATGAGCCAGCAGTGTGCCCAAGTGGCCAAGAGGGCCAATGGCATCCTGGCCTGCATCAGGAGCAGTGTGGCCAGCAGGAGCAGGGAAGTCATTCTGCCCTGTGCTCAGCACTGGTTAGGCCACACCTTGAGTCCTGTGTCCAGTTCTGGGCCCCTCAGTTTAGGAAGGATGTTGAGATCCTGGAAGGTGTCCAGAGAAGGGCAAGAAAGCTGGGGAGGGGTCTGGAGCACAGCCCTGTGAGGAGAGGCTGAGGAAGCTGCTTAGCCTGGAGAAGAGAAAGCTTAGAGAAGACCTTATTGCTGTCTACAACTCCCTGAAGGGAGGTTGTAGCCAGGTGGGGGTTGGTCTCTTCTCCCAGGCAACCAGCACCAGAACAAGAGGACACAGTCTCAAGCTGCACCAGGGGAGGTTTAGGCTGGATGTTAGGAAGAAGTTCTTCACAGAAAGAGAGATTGCCCCTTGGAATGTGCTGCCCAGAGAGGTGGTGGAGTCACCATCACTGGAGGTGTTTAGGAAGAGACTGGATGGGGTGCTTGGTGCCATGGTTTAATCAATTAGATGGTGTTGGGTGATAGGTTTGACTTGATGATCTCAAAGATCTCTTCCAACCTGGTTAATTCTATTCTATTCTATTCTATTCTATTCTATTCTATTCTATTCTATTCTATTCTATTCTATTCTAACAACAGCAGCTACTTCAAAAGCAAGATGCGTCCATACTGCATTGTATGAGAGCTCTCTTTCTCCATCTGCACACTCACAGACATCAAACATCATTCAGAAGAGATTTTAGGAATGCAACACAGTTATTGAAGGATTTGTTAGGACCTGAAGTAAGTTTGGGTCTTTTGGTGGTGGTGGTTTTTTAAAACTGAAGCTGTGACATCTCTGAAGAAAATCTCAGTTGATGCTCAGTTCAGTGTAAGTTGAAGAGACAGCTGGATTTGCTTCCAGACCTGTCCAATTCCTGCACATTTTCAGAGGATTCAAGTCAAAGAGACACATGCACCAATTACCAAATACAGAAATCTTGGCTGAACTCAGGCATTGCAGTCCTCAGGTCAAGTGAGTGCACTCTGCAAGGAAACAAAAAGAGGAAGAAAGGAAAGTCTAAGATGACATTAATACCCATGGTAAGTGCAACTTCAGGGCATCACTTATGAAACACTTAAATGACCTTAGCAGGAAATTACACTCTAAATGCCAAAGGAGGGTAGGGTAGAACAGAATAGAACAGAACAGGTTGGGAAAGACCTTTGAGATCATCTAGTCCAACCTATCACCCAACACCATCTCATCAACTAAACCATGGCACCAAGCACCCCATCCAGTCTCTTCCTCAACACCTCCAGTGATGGTGACTCCACCACCTCCCTGGGCAGCACATGCCAATGGCCAATCTCTCTTTCTGGGAAGACCTTCTTCCTAACATCCAGCCTAAACCTCCCCTGGCACAGCTTGAGACTGTGAAATGTGACAGAGGAAAGTCCTTCTCTACCCTTTGTCATGTTCCACATAGCCATGAGCAAGAGATCAGCCAGGAATTCCAAAATGCCACTTTGTGATATGCTCAAGCACAGGTCCACAAGGATGTAAGTAGCTAAGTACATCCAAGAGAAAGTGGCTACATCATCCAAGAAGAAGTCAGGTCAAATTCTGGTGCCTGGGCACTAATTACTACTGGTTTAATGTAGAACTGCATGTATTATGAACACTTCCAATCATCTTAATTTGATCACCTCCACCCTTCAACAGAATTTATCAAGGCTAGATGAAAGCTCATCTTAATCATTAAGACTAGATAATGAGGTAGCTGCTTGCATAAGCCTCTTCATTTGAATTCGTAGCAGCAGCCTCAAGACCAGTGTCTAGTCATGGAGCATTTCTTTCTTTTGCCAGTAAGTGAAAGAGCTCTGAACTTTCTGCCCTTCTTAGTCTGCAGTTACACACAGTGAGCAAAGTTGCTGCCATGTTCATTGAGAAACACTCAGGGGATTTACAGATTCACAGACTGCACCAGGTTGGAAGGGACTCTCAGAGGTGAGCAACTTAATCAGGCTACTCAGGGCCACACCAAGTCTGCTCTTGAATGTCTGCAAGGGTGGGGCCTCAACCACATCCCTGGGAAACCTGAGCCAGTATTTTACTGCTCTTGTGGCAAAGAACTCCTTCCTTATGTCCACCCTAAATCTACCATGTTCCAGTTTAAAACCATTGTCCCTTCTCCTATTGCTACAAGCCCTTCTAAGCAATCCCTCCCCAGCCTTCCTGTAGGTGCCCTTCAGATATTGAAATATAGTTTTAAGGTCTCCCCAGAGCCTTCTTCAGGCTGCACAGCCCAATTTTTTCAGCCTGTCATTGCAGGAGAGGTGCTCCAGCCCTCTGGTCACCTTTGTGGACCTCCTCTGGACCAGGGGAAGTTTAGGCTGAAGGTGAAGAGAAAGTTCTTCACTGAAAGAGCTGTTAGCCATTGGGATGTGCTGCCCAGGGAGGTGGTGGAGTCACCATCCCTGGAGGTGTTCAGGAGGGGATTGGACATGGCACTTAGTACCATGGTCCAGTAGTCATGAGGTCTGTGGTGCCAGGTTGGACTTGATGATCTTTGAGGTCTCTTCCAACCTTATTGATTGTGATTCTATGATTCTATTCTATGCTCTAGCAGCTCATATCCCTTTTGTGTTGGGGGTCCCTTAAGTGGACACAGCACTCCACATGAGGTCTCACCAGAGCAGAGTGCAGTGGCAGAATCACCTCACTTGATGGGCCCCTATCCTAGAACGATTTTCTAGATTCTTTGTTGGACATCTTCAACTATATGCACCAGAAACAGAACACAGGATTCAAGCAATAAGCTCTCTGCTTCTGTCAATAGCCAGGGATTGCATCCATTACTGATAGCTCCAACAGCAGCTCGCTGCAAACTGCTGTAACTGAAAGGCTTCCTCACTTCTCTTTAGGCATTTAGATGGTCAATGAAAATCTTAGTTCCTGTTGGCCAAGTGTTTGTTCACACTGTCTTAGGAATAAAACTCCACTGTGTTTTCAAACAAAAGGAACACCAAGAGAGTAACCTCCCCACAAATCCCATGCAATGTAGATCACCCTGCTTATGGAAAGGGACAATTTAGTAACAGATCCTGGGTCTTTCCTGACCAGCACACACAACTAACCTGCCAATGAGCCAGCATGAGAACAAATCTTTCAGAACTTGTTAGAAGTTCAGGTACTTCCCTATCAAGCTACTTAACATGCCCAAGTGCTGGATCCTGCACACTGGCCACAACCCCAGGCAGTGCTACAGGCTGGGGTCAGAGTGGCTGGAGAGCAGCCAGGCAGAGAGGGACCTGGGGGTGCTGGTTGATAGTAGGCTGAACATGAGCCAGCAGTGTGCCCAGGTGGCCAAGAAAGCCAATGGCATCCTGGCCTGCATCAGCAACAGTGTGGCCAGCAGGAGCTAGGAAGTCATTCTGTCCCTATACACTGCGCTGGTTAGGCCACACCTTGAGTCCTGTGTCCAGTTCTGGGCCCCTCAGTTCAGGAAGGATGCTGATTTGCTGGAGCATGTCCAGAGAAGGGCAACAAAGCTGGGGAGGGGTCTGGAGCACAGCCCTGTGAGGAGAGGCTGAGGGAGCTGGGGTTGCTTAGCCTGGAGAAGAGGAGACTCAGGGGTGACCTTATTGCTGTCTACAACTCCCTGAAGGGAGGATGTAGCCAGGTGGGGGTTGGTCTCTTCTCCCAGGCAATCAGCACCAGAACAAGAGGACATAGTCTCAAGCTGTGCCAGGGGAGGTTTAGGCTGGAGGTTAGGAAGAAGTTCTTCAGAGAGAGAGTGATTGCCCACTGGAATGGGCTGCCCGGGGGGGTGGTGGAGTCACCACCATTGGAGGTATTCAGGAGGAGACTTGATGGGGTGCTTGGTGCCATGGTTTAGTTGATTAGGTAGTGTTAGATGATAGGATGGACACAATGATCTTGAAGGTCTCTTCCAACCTGGTTTATTCTATTCTATTCTTCCTACACAAGCTGATTTCCAATAAATACTGTTTGCCATTTCCCCATTCATTTCACCCCTCTCCCATACCTAGCAGCCAGATTTTCAGACTACAATTATTTACCTGGCTCCAATGCTGATGCAAGTTCCTGCAGTTGTAGAGGCTTCCCAGATCAGGTAGAGAAACTTGCTTGGAGCAGGAGCAAACTTTTTTCAGCTGCAGCAGAGTTAACCTTACTGGCTCACAGGGAATTAAGACTCAGGCCGAGTCAGGGCTTCCCCTGGATAAGTTTCTCTTTCCTACAGTGCTGCTCAGTTTTATCTACACAGTGTGAACACCATGTGACTTACAAGAAAAGTCTGCCCTGCAATGGGAAACTATTTCATTTTCAAGTTGTTTTGCAATGCCATCAGAACAGGCTGCCAGCAACCTATTTGTCATTAACAGAAACATATTCATCATGCAGGATGAATTAAAAACTGTTTGACCTCTTAGTCTTGGTTTTGGCATTCACATAAGGAGGAGTTTGTGGTTAGGACACTGTTCCACTGTGTGATGAAAACACACAACCAGCCACAAGCAGTTTGGATCTTCAGTCTGACAAAGCACAACACCAGGTGAATTGCTCCCTGAAGGGAGGTTGTAGCCAGGTGGGGGTTGGTCTCTTCTCCCAGGCAACCAGCACAAGAGGACACAGTCTCAAGCTGTGCCAGGGGAAGTTTAGACTTGAGGTGAGGAGAATATTCCTCACAAAAAGAGCAATTGGCCATTGGGATGTGCTGCCCAGGGAGGTGGTGGAGTCACTGTCCCAGGAGGTGTTCAAGAGGGGACTGGATGTGGCACTTGGAGCCATGGTTTAGTTAGTCCTGAGGTGTTGGGTGACAGGTTGGACTTGATGATCTCTGAGGTCTTTTCCAACCTTATTGATTCTGTAATTTCTTTGTGGACTGTAACACTGTATGTAGCTATAGGTATGTGTATAGGTCCAGTTCTGGGCCCCTCAGTTTAGGAAGGATGTTGACTTGCTGGAGCGTGTCCAGAGAAGGGCAACAAAGCTGCGGAAGGGTTTGGAACACAGCCCTGTGAGGAGAGACAGAGAGCTGGGGTTGCTTAGCCTGGAGAAAAGGAGGCTCAGGGGAGACCTTTTTGCTCTCTACAACTACCTGAAGGGAGGGTGTAGCCAGGAAGGGGTTGGCCTCTTCTCCCAGGCACCCAGCACCAGAACAAGACAACACAGTCTCAAGCTGTGCCAGGGGAGGTTTAGGCTGGAGGTTAGAAGGAAGTTCTACACAGAGAGAGTGATTGCCCATTGGAATGTGCTGCCCAGGGAGGTGGTGGAGTCACCATCATTGGTGGTGTTCAGGAGGAGACTTGATGGGGTGCTTGGTGCCATGGTTTAGTTGATTAGATGGTGTTGGATATTAGGTTGGACACAATGATCTTGAAGGTCTCTTCCTACCTGCTTTATTCTATTCTATCCATACATAGCTGTATGCATACACCCACAACACTAAGTATAGAACCACAGGAGTGGGGGACAAACTACTTTTCTCAGCCAGCTTGAAGGGCAGAAAACAAAACAAAAATCAGATTTAAGAAAGATGGTGTTGAATTTCTCCCCTCTGTTTTGAGAGTCTTCTTTCAACACTGCACCTCAAGTGTCTTATCAAGATATTGTGAAGTCTACCATGAGCACTTTCGATAGTGCTGTCTGTTTGTTTTTATTAGTCTCAAGCCAAGAGGAAGAAAGTTGCTTTCTTAAGCAACTATTATGGGAAAGCAGTGGAAACACTTCTTCATCCAGCTATGCCAAAGAAATCCAGACCTATAAAACTCATCATATTCTCTGCCTATAAAGCAAGCAGAATCTGCAAGGGCCAGTCAGCTTGAACAGTGAAATCAACTTTAAGAAGTAAGAGCATCATTTTACTGAGAAAACAGCAGTTGATTTCTGCTCCAATGAGGGAGATTAAACCATTTTCAAATTGAAGTCTGTAAGAAGCCATCTTTTCTCCTCCACATTCACAGGGGTACCTGAAGCTACTTTCCTGCAGAGTGATAAGCAGAGATTATTTGCAAGGACCGGGTGAAGGCCATCTTACATGATCCATTGCCTGAGAGTCTCAGGGGAAGCATGAAAACTAGGTATGAAGCAGCATCCTTTGAAAATTGTTTTGAATCTGTTTCTAGTGTAGGCATGTCCTGGTTTGAGGCCAGGCAGATCCTCTCTTGCCCCCTGAGTGGGACAAAAGAATGACACTCATCACACAAATGGATTGCAGAAGTGATGGAAAGCAGGAAGTGTTTTACAGAAGCCACAAAGCACAATAAGAAGAGAAACCCAAAGCATACAGAGTCCCTTCCAGCACACCCAAAGGTCCCCAACATATCCCATCTCCCCACCTAAGGGCACACCCAAAACCCCCAGGGGTCTTTCTCCCCCACCAACTGCTAGGCTAGTCTCAGCTGGCCAGATCTGAGACTGCCTCCCCCCTTCTCCTCCTGGCATTAGGCCTAGCCAGGCCTAAGAGGCCTTGCGATACTCCCCCCACCATCACCTGATAGGGAGCATCTCCCATGGGAGCAGAGAGGGAAGAAAGAGGAGGAGAGAGACTTTGCAGATGGATTTATAGGGGGCAGGATATTATGGGTATGAAATAGGCTGTTTCCTGTGTCCACCTACCAGGCTGGACCCTTGGGACCCTGGAGTTGTAACTTACCTGGCAGGAACAGCAGGCACCCAGCCTGAACTGCCACGTGGCAACATTCTACTTCAAGTAAAAGTAACATTTAAGATTACTAAACTGGTCACAGATTACACAAGTTTACACAGCTTTGGTAAACAAAATTCCTTTCTTCTTTTTGTTTAAAAAAAAAGGCACTTACAACAAATGACAACTGGCAAGTCAATCTCCCTCTTAAACTACAGAAACCCAACAAAACCAAAGCCTTCCAAAATACAGATACACCAGGACTTAACAACAACAACAGTAATCTTTTCCACATCATCCAAGAACCAGTTGTTGTTCCTGCCTGCAAAAATTCTGCCTCTTGCAAGACTCCCTGGAGCAGTCTCCTCCCTCTACAGTAAGTGGGTATGAGAAGTGAGGTGTAACTTTCCCTTTCAGTTTCATGCATTAAATGGTGCTGGTGAATTGCAGGAACACACACAACCCAGCCCAGTGCTGCGAGCTGCCACTGAAATGTCAAAATACCAACCAACCCAAAAGCCTCTGGGTATTCCTGACAATGCCTCCGTGTTAGAAGGCACAGAGTTAGTATTACACTCAGTTCTGCCTAACCAGCCAAAGTGTTTACCCATGTCCAGCAAGCCTAGCATTAAAAACTATGTGCTTCAACAAAAAGACAGCACAGGACTAGTCAGAGAGCTCTGAGGGTCCTCTGCCAGCAAAGCTTGTGAAGCCTGCTGCAACAGGTTTGTAAACAGAAGTGACCAGGTAGAAGTCCTATTAAAAACACAGCTCCAGATTCGAACAGTTGCCTCTGCCAGGGAATGTCAAACTCAACAAGCTGGCATCAGACTTTCTAGGAGAAAGCTGAAGTGGTAGCTCTTTCAGAAAAAAAAAGGTTTCCAAGGGAAAAAAAAAACAACAACCAACTGTCACCCCCTTGATCAAGATCAAGTCACCTCTGGGAGTTAAAAGCGTGAGTACGCTGTTCGCTGCTGCTGCTGCTGCGACGGTGCCTGCCCCTGCTGCTGCTGCAGACGAACCTGCTGGGAGTATGGATCTTCAAGAGATTTCACAAAAATAGTTGTTTTGGGCCCAGTTTTCCAGACAATACCATTGGAATCTATCACAGAGGACTCTACTGTGATGTTGTGGGTGCCCAGGATCACACAGTTCAACAGAAACTGAGTGCTGAAGTAGTCGTTGTGTGGTTCCACCCTCTGCTCCATTTCATTGGTCATGTTGTCAATAGGAATCTGAGAATAAATGGAAGGTTAAAATGCCATTTGATATAAACCTGATACAATAAAGGTTTCTGCTCTCTCTTTCAAGGAGAGAAGAAGAAAAACATTTGCCCTCAGTTCTTCTAAACCTGTGCATAAGCAGGTTTGAGCCAGCTTCACAAGCTTCAATGGAAGAGCTGCTTTTTATACACCATTCAGAAAGCAAGACAGTTAGCAAGTCTTTTTCTCCCTGAGGTCCCAATTTTCCAGACTAATAAAAACAAGACAACCATTACACACTTCCCAGTCCTCTTGCTCTTTCAGAAGCAATTGTCTTTTTTGCCTCCCTTTTCCCACCCTCAAAAAAACCCCAAACAACATGCAAGCTTTGATAAAACTCCTGACTTCGGTTCAGTAATATATCTATCCCCCCCAGCTGCTATTTAATTTGGACAGCCTGCCCTCCCAGTTTCCACAAACCAACCATCACCCCCCACACCAAACCTCACCCTTAAAGAAAGAGCAAAGAACTTCCAGACTATGTGGTAGAGAAGAATCTCCTGCCATTTCCCCTCCAAATGGAGTTTTATATGATATAAATTGAGGCTGAATTTTCCTCACCACGAGCAAGATTCATAAAGACTTGTTCAGAACATCACAAAGTCTCTCTTGATTGGAAGAACAGATAGCATTAAACAGGTATCACCATACTGCAGACTTGAAAGTCCCAGCTGCCTTCTATGCAGAACACCTGGCTCTGGTCAGTGCTTGAGTGTCAAGAGTGCAAGAATGACAGAACTACCCATTCATTTCAAACAGACAATCCTGTTATCCAGAGCCAAACAAAAGAGCAGAAGAATACAGCAAGACAGCTTAAGACTCCCCCTGGCTCCATTCCTTCCATACCTTATAATCTTGTCCAGATTTGCTCTGCAGCACTGAAGAGACATTTAGGCAGACAGACTGGATTTTACGGAAGAGGCCTGGCTTAGACCCGTGCTGAACAACTCCTTCTACCTTCAGGGCCAACTGCTGATTGTTCTGTACTGCAATAGGTTCTGCTGGGTTCCTTGGAGATGGGGGACAGAGCAAGCTGAAACACAAGAAAATGGACCAACATGTAATTTTACTCCACCAAAAAAGGTGAGAGAACCCCTTCTGACTGAAATTTTTCCAAGGAAAGGTTTGGTAGGGAAAACAGTGAATAGAATAGAATGGAATTAACCAGGTGGGAAAAGACCTTGGAGATCATAGAGTCCAACCTATCACCCAACATCATCTAATCAACTGAACCATGACACCAAGCACCCCAACCAGTCTCTTCCTAAACACCTCCAGTGATGGTGACTCCACCACCTCCCTGAGCAGCACATTCCAATGGCCAATCTCTCTTTCTGGGAAGAACTTCTTCCTCACATCCAGCCTACACCTGCCCTGGCACAGCTTGAGAATGTGTCCTCTTGTTCTGGTGCTGGTTGCCTGGGAGAAGAGACCAACCCCCACCTGGCTACAACCTCCCTTCAGGGAGTTCTAGACAGCAAGAAGGTCTCCCCTGAGCCTCCTCCAGGCTAAGCAACCCCAGCTCCCTCAGCCTCTCCTCACAGGGCTGTGCTTCAGACCCCTCCCCAGCTTTGTTGCCCTTCTCTGGACACCTTCCAGGATCTCAACATCTCTCCTAAACTGAGGGGCCCAGAACTGGACACAGGACTCAAGGTGTGGCCTAACCAGTGCTGAGCACAGGGCAGAATGACTTCCCTGCTCCTGCTGGCCACACTGTTCCTGATGCAGGCCAGGATGCCATTGGCCCTCTTGGCTGCCTGGACACACTGCTGGCTCATGTTCAGCCTAGTCTCAACCAGTACCCCCAGGTCCCTTTCTGCCTGGCTGCTCTTCAGCCACTCTGACCCCAGCCTGTAGCACTGCATGGGGTTGTTGTGGCAAGTGTGTAGAATCTGGCACTTGGATGTGTTCAATCTCCTGCCCTTGGACTCTGCCCATCTGTCCAGCCTGGCAAGGTCCCTCTGCAGAGCTCTCCTACCCTCTAACAGATCAACTCCTGCCCCCAGCTTGCTGTCATCTACAAACTTACTGATAATGGACTCGATCCCCTCATCCAGATCATCAATAAAGGTATCAAAGAGCTTGGGGCCCAGCACTGATCCCTGGGGGACACCACTGGTGCCTGGCTGCCAGAAACAGAATTTATTCACGTAGTCACAGATTGCATTGGACTGGAAGAGACCCTCAAAGGTCATCTTGTACAACTCCCCCCCCCCCCAGTGATCAGGGACACCTCCAACTAGATCAGGTTACCCAGGGCAACATCAAGCCTGATCCAGTATTTTACCACTCTCATTGCAAAGAACTTCCTCCTTATGTCTAACCTAATCTACCCTGCTCCAGTTCCAACCATTGCCCCTTATCTTAGTGCTACAAGCCCTTCTAAATGGCTCTTCCCCAGCCTTCATGTAGGTCACCTTCAGATATTGAAATAGGGTCTGTGTGTCAGCTTTGTTAACTGTACTTCAAAAGGAGTGGAGAAAAAAAAATCTACAAAATAGACACAAGTATTAAGCTGACCAAAGAAAGAAAATGCAATTAGAACATGTACTTAAAATCTTCAGGTTTTCAGTTTTCACAGATAAAAGGAGCACATGAAGGGCGGGGGGGGGGGAAAGCAAAGCAGTGCATGTCACATACCACCATTCTTACTCAGCTGATAAATATAGCTCAAAAAGTATCACAAGTTTATAAAAGCTGCATTCCTGGTACTCTGCAATCAAAGAACTGAATGCTACTGGCCTAAGAAGCACCATACTGTGACTTCATGATTGTGCTCTCCTCCCCCTCTACTCTGCCCTGGTGAGACCTCATCCTGACTCCTGCGTTCAGTTCTGGGCTCCCCAGCTCAAGAGGGACAGGGATCTGCTGGGGAGGGTCCAGCAAAGGGTTGTGACAACGACTAAGGGACTGGAGCACTGCCTGGTAAGGAGAGGCTGAGGGACCTGGGGATTTTTAGTCTGGAAAAGAGAAGACTTAGAGAGGATTTAATAAATATTTGTAAATAGCTGAGGGCTGGGGGTCAGGAGGGAGGGGCCAGGCTCTGCTCACTTGCTCCCTGGGGATAGGACAAGGAGCAATGAATGTAAGCTGCAGCACAGGAGGTTCCACCTCAGCACAAGGGGGAACTTCTTCACTGTTAGGGTCACAGAGCACTAGAAGAGGCTCCCCAGAGGGGTTAAGTCTCCTTCCATGAAGACTTTCAAGGCCGGTCTGGATGTGCTCCTCTGTGACCTGAGCGAGATTGTTTGGTCCTGCTCTGGCGGGGCGGGGCGTGTGGACTCAATGATCTCTTTTGGTCCCTTCCAACCCCTGATATCCTGTGATCCTAGGATCCTGTATATGTCATGTTATTCCTAACAGATAAACCCAAATGCTACTTCCAGTTAAGGACATTCATGTGAAACATTGAAGCTCTGTGGCTTCAACATGACTTTTTTTCCTTGTAAAGTCTTCATGAGAAATGCTAGGCCACGCTTGAGCAGTACTCACCTTAATACTTGTAGACTGCAGCTTTTGAAAGAAGTATCTTTGAAATGAAAGAGGTACCTTCAACAGTGCTATGACAGCATTGCACAGACAAGCTGTATGCTGCAATAGAGAGAACAAACACAACATGTTATCATTCAAAGCACAGGAAAGAAAACATGCACTCAAGGTACTAAAATTGGAGTAGTTCCCAATAGAAGTCCAGAAATAGATTGATACAATCACAGGATAACAGTCACTGATGACAGATGGAGTGGCTGGAGAGCTGCCAAACAGAAAGGGACCTGGGGGTGCCGGTGGACAGCTGGCTGAACATGAGCCAGCAGTGTGCCCAGGTGGCCAAAAAGGCCAATGGCATCCTGGCCTGCATTAGGAACAGTGTGGCCAGCAGGAGCAGGGAAATCATTGTGCCCCTGTACTCTGCATTGGTTAGGCCACACCTTGATTCCTGTGTCCAGTTCTGGGCCCCTCAGTTTAGGAAGGACATCGAGACACTTGAATGTGTCCAGAGAAGGGCAACAAGGCTGGGGAGAGGCCTTGAGCACAGCCCTGTGAGGAGAGGCTGAGGGAGCTGGGGTTGTTTAGCCTGAAGAGGAGGAGGCTCAGGGGAGACCTCATTGCTCTCTACAACTACCTGAAAGGTGGTTGGAGCCAGGAAGAGGTTGGTCTCTTCTCTCTAGCAACCTAATTCATTCCTTCAACATAGAGTACAAAGTATATTTAGAAGCCATCAGATCCTAGCAGATGGATGTGCTGGGATGGTTGCTCTTACATGCTACAGAATACCTGAAAGCAGCTGCTGCCTTCATACTTTTTGCCCTCTGGAGAGGCTGGGGAGCTGGGGTTGCTTAGCCTGGAGAAGAGGAGGCTCAGGGCAGACCTTCCTGCTGCCTACAACTACCTAAAGGGAGGTTTGTAGCCAGGTGGGGGTTGGTCTCTTCTCCCAGGCAACCAGCCACAGAACAAGAGGACACAGTCTCAAGCTGTGCCAGGGGAGGTTTAGACTGGATGTTAGGGAGAAGCTCTTCATAGAAAGAGAGATTGGCCATTGGAATGTGCTGCCCAGGGAAGTGGTGGAGTCCCCATCCCTGGAGGTGTTTAGGAAGAGACTGGCTGAGGCACTTGATGCCATGGTTTAGTTGATCAGATGGTGTTGGGTGATAGGTTGGACTCGATGATCTCAAAGGTCTTTTCCAACCTGGTTAACTCTATTCTAGTCTATTCTATTCTAACCAGCATCAGAACAAGAGGACACAGTCTCAAGCTGCACCAGGGGAAGTTTAGGCTTGAGGTGAGGAAGAAGCTCTTCCCAGAGAGAGTCATTCGCCATTGGAATGTGCTGCCCAGGGAGGTGGTGGAGTCACCATCCCTGGAGATGTTCAAGAGCAGATTGGATGTGGCACTTGGTGCCATGGTCTAGTCATGGGGTCTGTGGTGACAGGTTGGACTCGATGATCTTTGAGGTCTCTTCCAACCTTGGTGATACTGTGACACTGTGACAGTAACCACAGGCTGCCCTATATTAAAAGAGGTGTTCTGATATGGAAAGAACAAAGATGACAGAGAAACAATTCAAGTAATTTCAGTCCTAGTGTTAGAGTCAGCAGAGCAAGATATGATTGAAACTCTCATACAACTCACATACAAACTCTCCTTCCTGCAAACAAGAGTGGCATGTATCACAGCTCAATTAGATGTTAAGCCTCTTGTTTACTCTTCCCTTCCCCACAGCACTACAGCATCTTTCTGGCTCATGAGCTAAGACAGCACCGCTGAAGTCACCAAGCTGCAGCACCATGGAGTGAGTGACAACCAAGTCTGCAGAGTTTACCTTTCATACCTTTCACACAACTCATTTTCTATTCTAATTGGAATCATAAGGGCCAGCTGCATAGAGAAGCAAGGCAAGGAGATGCCAGCCATGACACCTGAATGACTTGGTTCCAATCAACATAAATATCAGCTTCATTTAGTCATGGGGTCTGTGGTGACAGGTTGGACTTGATGATCTTTGAGGTTATTCTGTGATTCACTAACAGTAAAAGATGAAACCATACTGGCCCTGTAAAGAAGCAGGTTATCAGCTCACTGTTTGCATTCAGTACAGTTTACACTGTGTTCCCTGATGACCTGCACTGATAAAAGAAATGCTATACTCAGCATTTACCATACACAGCACTACCTGCCAAGAGCTCCGTGACCTAAGCTAGGCCAGTGCTAGACCTTCCAGCGCTGTGCGTGGTAGAAGGAAAAACTCTTGCATGGTAGCAGCATGAGCAAAGGTGACATGGTGCAGAAAACTGACAGACCTGACATGACTTTTAGGTAGCTTATCAGTATCTGTTATGTTCTTAGTATCAGAACTTTAAAAATACATTTTCACTCAGACCAGAAAGGTTACAGATGGCTTCGGAAAACCTTCTTGAAGTAGTGAGTCTCCATAGAGGACACTTGTAATTAAGAGGTTATATTAATTAAGCAAGTGTGCTCTTCAGCTTCTTGACCACCACATACAGGTAGAGTGGCCAAGTTTGTGGAGCTTTACCTACAGAATATACATTTAAAACTGTTACTTGCCAAGTAAGACACTGGAGTGTACTTCCTGTTGAGAGATTCTACTTCTTCCAGCACACGATTAAACACAGACATCATTCTTCTTTCATATTCACTCTCAACATGTGCTGTGCCATTGGAGCTATACTCCTGGAAACTGAAAAATAAAAGCTTCTCATTGTACTCTGGAGGGCTTACTCCCAGACAGGCCCAATGAGACCACCCTCTGTGACCATGTGAAGTCCATTAAAAAACCAAACTCTGTCTTTCAAACCATTTACTGTTTATTAATTTTCTACTATAAGGCTTGTCCTCTACACTTAAACCCTTAAACTACAGCTTATCCACCACTTTCTGTCCCCACCCTCTCACTTGAAGCAGCTCTAACAGACTCAGCATGCATAACCCCTCTAGCTTTAATTCAAGCCTGCAGTGTTTAATGTTTCTAGAAGTCTCACAACTCAAGGAAAAGCAAGAATGCCACAGTTAAGACTACATCTGGAAGTTTATAATCTTGTGCTTTCAATACAATTCCATCACCTACACATCTAATGCTTTGAAGTCCCCAGCTTTGAGCCAGCAGTGTGCCCAGGGGGCCAAGAAGGCCAATGGCAGCCTGGCCTGCATTAGGAATAGTGTGGCCAGCAGGAGCAGGGAAGTCATTCTGCCCCTGTACACTGCACTGGTTAGGCCGCACCTTGAGTCCTGTGTCCAGTTCCGGGCCCTTCAGGTTAGGAAAGATGTTGAGTTGGTGGAAGGTGTCCAGAGAAGGGCAACACAGCTGAGGAGGGGTTTGGAGCACAGCCCTGTGAGGAGAGGCTGAGGGAGCTGCTTAGCCTGGAGGAGGCTCAGGGGAGACCGTCTTGCTGTCTAGAACTCCCTGAAAGGAGGTAGTAGCCAGGTGGGGGTTGGTCTCTTCTCCCGGGTGGCCAGCACCAGAACAAGAGGACACGGTCTCAAGCTGCACCAGGGGAGGTTTAGGCTGGATGTTAGGAAGAAGTTCTTCACAGAAAGAGAGATTGGCTATTGGAATGTGCTGCCCAGGGAGGTAGTGGAGTGACCACCATTGGAGGTGTTCAGGAGGAGCCTTGATGGGGTGCATGTTGCCATGGTTTAGTTGATTAGGTGGTGTTGGGTGATAGGTTGGACTTGATGAGCTCTGAGGTCTTTTCCAACCTGGTTAATTCTATTCTATTCATACTGTTTACAAGTACAATGAAGGCATCTTTGAAGCAATGCTTAATTCATGAGTAGCACAGTCACTTAGGAGGTTCATTTCTATTTACATTTATAGAAGCACATTTTAGAAGATGTTTATTCACATTTAATCTCAGCCTGGGAGCTTTGAAGAGTTCAATTCATAGGTACTTCAATGTAATTTTTCTAGTGGGTATAATTTCATTGTCAAAAAGAATCAGAAGTGATGGATTTATATTTAGACATGTAGACTAATTTGGTGCATCAATTTGCATGGCTCTGAAGGGAACTAATAATGTGTGCTAATTTAGTACACCTATTTTCATGACTCTGAAGGGAACTAAAGTGTGCTTACAAGTGCAAACAGTAGGTACACGAGCTGAATCACTGCCCCTAGCCTACCAGGTACAGCACAGCAGCAACAGGTCCTCAAGTCTGCCCAGAGCAGAAATAGAAAGGTCTACCGAGAAACTTCAAGATTCTCTGAATTCCTCTCCTTAAAACCCCCCAAGGATTTAGTAATAAGTAACAAAGTAGTAGAAAGTTAACTATCAAACATACTTTGCAGATTCTGGATCCAAAATCAGAGCTTCAATTGCATGTGAAATCAACAGGCAGCTCTGCTGCTGTCTGATGGTAATAATAAGGAGTTAAAAAGACTTACAAAGTTGGCACCTCAACCAAAACATGCAGTATGGTTACCAGCACTTTTCCTATTTTCCTCTAGCTTTTGTGAAGCCATTCTGCAGTCATTAATCCTTTAGTAAACACAGAACTAGGAAACTCTCAAGTTCTATGCTGTTGCAGCTTTTGTGTTACAGCAGTGTTTACTTCCCCACAGCTTTTAAGCGACTGGTACCCAATTTACGCTATTAAGGGCTGAGAAATGGCTTTGTACCAGTGGTCACAGAAAAAAGGACCATTAAGCTCCATGATGCCCACCCAGGAAGGAAAGTGAGCCAATCCTAAAACTCTCAAAGGATACAGTTCTACATTCCTTAGAGTGGCAGAGTCTGCATCAAAAGACGCTTGATAGAGATCGGCGTACCGCGCAGCCAGGCTCCGAAACTCCTCCATCGAGTGCTTCATCTGCAGAGACAACACACCGAGTCAAGCCAGGCCGAAACCAACCAGCCCCACACATCCAGAAAGCCACTGCACTGCAACATGCAGCACTGAAGGAGCAAGCCAACAGCCTGCCAAAAAGTCTAAAGTTCTAATTTCTTCAAACAAGTAAGAATCACTCTAGAGAGAGACTATTACCCACACATTGAACAGATATTTTTCCCATCAGACAGCATCAACAGCCCCTCCTTGGGTTAGGAACAGAAACACAACTCACCAAAACAACCACCAACCATCTCCCTCATCCCCTGCTGATAAATCCAAGTGCTCTCTTTCCAAGACTATCTACTAATTCATTGAAGGTCTCTTCCAACCTGGATTTATTGTATTATTGTATTATTATTGCATTAGCTGTCAGCCCCTAGTTTGGACAGCAGCACTCTGCTCTGGGTTAGGAACTGGCTGGAGAGCCAAGCCCAGAGAGTGGTGGTGAATGGTGCCACATCCAGCTGGCAGCCAAGCACTATTGGTGTCCCCCAGGGATCAGTGCTGGGCCCCAGCCTGTTCAATATCTTTATTGATGATCTGGATGAGGGGATTGAGTCCAGCATCAGTAAGTTTGCAGATGACACCAAGCTGGGGGCAGGAGTTGATCTGTGAGAGGATAGGAGAGCTCTCCAGAGGGACCTTGATAGGCTGGACAGATGGGCAGAGTCCAAGGGCAGGAGATTGAACACATCCAAGTGCCGGGTTCTACACACTGGCCACAACAACCCCATGCAGTGCTACAGGCTGGGGTCAGAGTGGCTGGAGAGCGGCCAGGCAGAGAGGGACCTGGGGGCACTGACAGCTGGCTGAACATGAGCCAGCAGTGTGACCAGATGGACAAGAAGGCCAATGGCATCCTGACCTGCATCAGGAACAGTGTGGCCAGCAGGAGCAGGGAAGTCATTGTGTCCTGTGCTCAGCACTGGTTAGGCCACACCTTGAGTCCTGTGTCCAGTTTTTGGGCCCCTCAGTTTAGGAAAGATGTTGAGTTGCTGGAAGGTGTCCAGAGAAGGGCAACAAAGCTGGGGAGGGGTCTGGAGCACAGCCCTGTGAGGAGAGGCTGAAGGAGCTGGGGTTGCTTAGCCTGGAGAAGAGGAGGCTCAGAGGAGACCTTATTGCTGTCTACAAATACTTGAAGGGAGGTTGTAGCCAAGTGGGGGTTGGTCTCTTCTCCCGGGTGGCCAGCACCAGAACAAGAGGACACAGTCTCAAGCTGTACCAGGGGAGGTTTAGGCTGAATGTTAGGAAGAAATTTTTTCACAGCAATGGAGATTGGCCATTGGAATGTGCTGCCCAGGGTAGGTGGAGTCACCATCACTGGAGGTGTTTAGGAAGAGACTGGATGGGGTGCTTGGTGCCATGGTTTAGTTGATTAGATGGTGTTGGGTGATAGGTTCGACTTGATGATCACAAAGGTCTTTTCCAACCTGGTTAATTCTATTCTGTTATTTCAGAGTACATGCCCTGTACATGGATGTCTTGGTGATCTGTAGCAATTCAGTCACCAACATTCACCAAAAGGAGTCACAGTACAGCCCTCAAGTATGTGTTCTTCAATATCTAAAGCATTTCAAAACAAGGTGTGAAAGGTCTTGCTGCAAGTTTGCGTGCACTGAGTGGCTTACTGCGTGCATATCCTTGGAAGCTGCGTCTGTGAGTGGGTAAGTACACATACATACATGCTCAGCTTTAAAACACTGCCTGCTGCAGGCAGACATTTTGATAGCTACAGGTGAAAACCAAGGCCCACTATTGAACTGAACTCTTCACTACCACTTTCCATTGCTTTCATCAGATGTTTGATGAGAGGCAAAATTCATACCAGAGTCATAAATGTCGCTGCAAAAGAGAGGAAGAAGAGCACGTGCCTGGTTAGAGATGCGCCCACACCTCTGGAGATCATTTCCTGAGGTCATAGCAATGGTTGTGGCAATAGCTGGTGGTGGACTTGTTTTCAGGCTGTTGCAGGTACAAATAAGTTGAGAAAAAGCTTGCAGAAGGTCAATCCTCAGTTTCACAAATCCACACTGAAAGCTCAGAGGATTAAGTGGCGTACTGGCAGCCTGAAACACAGCAACAGGAATGTTGGCAGCCTAGGTCAAAGGCAATCATGACAAAATAACCTTGCAATGACAACTGAATCCTTCACTCCCAAAACCCTGCTTTCTGAAAAGTGCATTTAACAGATTTGCTCAGTTTAAACCATGCTGATTGAAAACAACACAGGAGGTAGGAAGTTTCTAAGCTGCATTTCAAGCCTGACCCTCTTGTAAGAAACGTGACTTAGCCGTGACAGTTCTGGTAGGGCACCTATTTGCTCTTTTTCCTGGCTCAAGCCATTAGGCTTCACATAACATTAGCCCAGACAGTCCTTACCCTAAAAGAAAGCATACTGAGTTGTAAGGCAAACTGTGCTAGTTTAACACAGCCTTTCCCCTACAATACAGAAGTGAGGGAAGAATGACACAAAAAGCCCTCCAGGCTAAGAGTTAAGGAGTTTACTGAATCAATGAGGCAATAACAACAATGCACAATTGCCTTAGCATGTCTGCAGAAAAAGCACAGCAGAAAGCAGCTGCAAGCAGAAGCAAGAAAGCTAAAAACCCAAGCCAGGGAGCTACTCCCCCTTCCCTCCCTGTCCTGCTGCCAGCTCAGCAGAAAAGAACCAACACCCAGAAACCCCAGAACCCAAAAGCAGCAACCACAACAGGAAACTTCTCATGCTACAGTCTGAAGCCCCACAATACTCTGCTTCAGCCAGCACTTTCATTTGAAGCTGGCATGAGGCAGGATGGCATGAAGAACAGCAGATTAAAACTCAACCTATGGCACAAACAAGGACTGAAAAAGTGATTCTCTGCATCAGGCAGAAGAACGAGAACTGGCTGCAGCTGCTGGCACCAAGAGGAAGGGGTCATAGCCTTTGACTTTTATTATTCTTTCGTAAATTGTGAAATAGAAGCATTAGGAAGGCAGTGAAACACTTGATGAATGCAGAGACACAGCTCAGTGACAACTAAGAACAGCAAGTAACAGAACTCCAGGAGGGCAGACTGCTGCTGTTCAGAAAATATAGTTCTGTGAAACGTTGCTCCCTAAGAGCTTATCTGACTTGGAGAAGCATCTGTGCCAGCTTAGGACGCCCACAAGGGGCTGAACTGCAATACTCAAGATCTGATTCTGTTTAAGCCACAAATCCACTACTTACTTTACTTACCCTGTTGGATTAATAAGAGTACAATTTTGGGGGGCTTGGGGTAGAAGCCATCTGCAGAATCACAGTATCACTAAGGTTGGAAGAGACCTCGAAGATCATCGAGTCCAACCTGTCACCACAGACCTCATGACTAGACCATGGCACCAAGTGCCACATCCAGTCCCCTCTTGAACACCTCCAGGGACAGTGACTCCACCACCTCCCTGGGCAGCACATTCCAATGGCGAATGACTCTCTCGGTGAAGAACTTTCTCCTCACCTCGAGCCTAAACTTCCCCTGGCACAGCTTGAGACTGTGTCCCCTTGTTCTGGTGCTGGTTGCTAGAGAGAATAGTTGGTTGGTGCTGGTTGCTAGAGAATAAAGCACTAGGACCTTCCTCTTACTCAGAGAACGGAAGCACGTTAAACTCATGCACGCTTTCCCCAAGGCTACTTATTCCTCAACACAAGAAGTCACTTCTGGCAGCAAGAAGTTATAACCCATCCCAAAACACTGCTGCAAACCATTTCTTTGCCAGCAGGAAAGCAGCAAATCAGTTTGTCACAAAACATCCCTATTATTTGAGAGCTGCTCCACTATTGATTAAAGAGAGGAAACATCAGGCAACTGCAACCACTTTAAACTACTGTGCAATACTCAAGATCTGATACAATTTAAGCCACAAATCTACTACTTATTTCTCTTACCCTGTTGGATTAATAAGAGTACAATTTTAGGGGGTCTTGGAGTAGAAGCCATCTGCAGAATCACAGTATCACTAAGGTTGGAAGAGACCTCGAAGATTAAGTCCAACCTGTCACCACAGACCCCATGATTAGACCATGGCACCAAGTGCCACATCCAATCCACTCTTGAACACCTCCAGGGATGGTGACTCCACCACCTCCCTGGGCAGCACATTCCAATGGCGAATCACTCTCTCGGTGAAGAACTTTCTCGTCACCTCCAGCCTAAACTTCCCCTGGTGCAGCTTGAGACTGTGTCCCCTTGTTCTGGTGCTGGTTGCTAGAGAGAATAGTTGGTTGGTGCTGGTTGCTAGAGAATAAAGCACTAGGACAGTCCTCTTACTCAGAGAACAGAAGCACGTTAAACTCATGCACGCCTTCCCCAAGGCTACTTATTCCTCAACACAAGAAGTCACTTCTGGCAGCAAGAAGTTATAACCCATCCCAAAACACTGCTGCAAACCATTTCTTTGCCAGCAGGAAAGCAGCAAATCAGTTTGTCACAAAACATCCCTATTATCTGAGAGCTGCTCCACTATTGATTAAAGAGAGGAAACATCAGGCAACTGCAACCACTTTAAACTACTGTGCAATACTCAAGATCTGCTACAATTTAAGCCACAAATCCACTACTTATTTCTCTTACCCTGTTGGATTAATAAGAGTACAAATTTTAGGGGGTCTTGGAGTAGAAGCCATCTGCAGAATCACAGTATCACTAAGGTTGGAAGAGACCTCGAAGATCAAGTCCAACCTGTCACCACAGACCCCATGACTAGACCATGGCACCAAGTGCCACATCCAATCCACTCTTGAACACCTCCAGGGATGGTGACTCCACCACCTCCCTGGGCAGCACATTCCAATGGCGAATCACTCTCTCGGTGAAGAACTTTCTCCTCACCTCCAGCCTAAACTTCCCCTGGTGCAGCTTGAGACTGTGTCCCCTTGTTCTGGTGCTGGTTGCTAGAGAGAATAGTTGGTTGGTGCTGGTTGCTAGAGAATAAAGCACTAGGACAGTCCTCTTACTCAGAGAACGGAAGCACATTAAACTCATGCACGCCTTCCCCCAAGGCTACTTATTCCTCAACACAAGAAGTCACTTCTGGCAGCAAGAAGTTATAACCCATCCCAAAACACTGCTGCAAACCATTTTTTTGCCAGCAGGAAAGCAGCAAATCAGTTTGTCACAAAACATCCCTATTATCTGAGAGCTGCTCCACTATTGATTAAAGAGAGGAAACATCAGGCAACTGCAACCACTTTAAATTACTGAGCTAGATTTCAACCCAAGACATAAGATTATTTCATCACTTGAGCCATTCAGCCCCACTCTGCTCTCCCTTCAAGGGCATTAAAATGTCCCTTTTGAACTGAAGTAGTATAGTTGATCTGCAAGGGTGGTTTCAGAAAACCCTCTGTGGAAGAGATCTCAGTGTACTGTAATTGATCTACAGAGACTACATGCTTTTATAGCAAGTACTGGTATGATCAGAAAATGCAGACATTATTAGCAGACCAAACTGGACTCAAGTCTTGTGAATTGAAATACAAGCTTGTCTCATTAACCCTGGAATTTACTTCATCATTCATACAGCCATCAGCAATAAATGAGTTAAAATCACTTTCTCTGGTTTAAAGAGGTCTTTGGCTCAGCCAAATTCTTCAAAGACCATCCATTATCAACACATTTGGACTTAGTGCTACTTAATCACTGCTTTTATTAATGCTTTAAGGTCTGGGCTCTTCCCTAGATTACCCACAGTGAAAAACATGTGCAAAGGCTTCCAATGAGATGCCTTCTCTGTGCCAGGACAAGCAGATTCTATTCAAAATCATTGTAGGCCATACAAGCAACTACAGAGACCACACAAGCAAGTACAGAGGCCACACAAGCAAGTACAAAGCAAGACAGATGAGGATTGTGGCCAATACAGTCTATGACAAGTTCCTGCCCTTCCTCTCTTGCCTGTCATCCACAAAACAATGGGAACTTCTTCCTCAAGTGGACTAACTCACATGGAAGAGCATCTGGCATACAGCAAATGCTGTATGCATATTAGAAAGGAAGTGGGAAGTTTTATGACAAGATCAGACACTGAACCATTGCTAAACTGGGCTGACTGAACACCTGTAACATTTACTGGCACAGTGTCTTCTACCTACAAAACTGACAGCTACACAGGGCTCACCATACACACTAATGGTCTGCAGCACCAACAGTGCTGAGTCATGATCTACAGTGAAACAGCAGCAACAGTAAAGCTTAAACCAGAGGGAAAAGACAGCAGAAGGCTTCCTCAGTTAAGACTACCACTTTATGGCACTTTGCTCCCCTTTGAGATGCTGCATTCTGTGGATGCAAGGAGTGGCTCCTTTAACAACTGATACACTCAAGTATGGATAGGAATTTGTCCAGAGTGATGCAACAAGTCAGCTACAGTCAGCAATTATAGTTTCCTCTTCCCTAGCCCTTCAAAACCTGCACTTAGCCCTCTGGATGACAACCCAACAAGGTAGGTATTGCACCCAGAAAAGTGCTATGTGCAACACAGGAAGTTAAGTCAGCAGAGGATATGAAGAGAGGAATTCTTCAGCAGAAAAAAAAAATAACCTCTAAGGAAAGGCTAATTAATTACTGAATCACAGAATGACCTGTTGAAGCAAGTTACTCTCCTGCCTGGCAACAAGGGCTGGGGAGGGGTTTGGAGCACAGCCCTGTGAGCAGAGGCTGAGGGAGCTGGGGTTGCTTAGCCTGGAGAAGAGGAGGCTCAGGGCAGACCTTATTGCTGTCTACAACTCCCTGAAGGGAGCCCCCAGGCAGGGGTTGGTCTCTTTTCCCAGGCAACCAGCACCAGAACAAGAGAACACAGTCTCAAGCTGCACCAGGGGAGGTTTAGGCTGGATGGTAGGAAGAAGTCCTTCCCAGGAAGAGTAATAGGCCATTGGAATGTGCTGCCCAGGGAGGTGGTGGAGTCACCATCACTGGAGGTGTTTAAGAGGGGATTGGATGAGGCACTTAGTGCCATGGTTTAGTTGATTAGATGGTGTTGGGTGGTAGGTTGGAGTTGATGATCCCAAAGGTCTTTTCCAGCCTGGTTAATTCTATTCTGAATACCAGCATCCAATTAGATGAGGTCCCCCTCTCAACTTCTGGATGTTAGAGAAACCTTGAAATGTTGGAAGTAAAAGCCTTATACACACAGCCAACAAGTTGAAGAAATACTCCAGGATGATACAGCTCTCTCTTAGAGGACAAAGGTGTAAAGTTTACATCCTTCCTGCTTATCCAGGGACAGCTTACTAAACAGCATCCAAATTGTCACAACACTGGACAGCTCCAGTAACTTGAAAAAAATTGTTTTCCTTCAAAAGACATACAGAAGGATGTAAAGATTTTGGCACAGAAACTAAAGTGTCAAAGTACTTGCTGTAGGCTGGATCATCTTTTGCCAAGAAGCAATTTCACCTGAAGAACTGAACACTCCATACTCATCGTTTTTTTTATGTTCACAGACATCATAGAATCAATAAGGTTGGAAAAGACCTCCGAGATCATCAAGTCCAACCTGTCACCCAACACCATCTAATCAACTCAACCATGGCACCAAGTGCCTCATCCAGTCCCCTCTTAAATACCTCCAGGGATGGTGACTCCACCACCTCCCTGGGCAGCACATTCCAATGGCCAATCTCCATTGCTGGGAAAAACTTCTTCCTAACATCCACCCTGGCACAGCTGGAGACTGTGTCTTCTTATTCTGGTGCTGGGTGCCTGGGAGAAGAGACCAACCCCCACCTGGCTACAACCTCCCTTCAGGTACTTGGAGACAGCAATAAGGTGTCCCCTGAGCCTCCTCTTCTCCAGGCTAAGCAACCCCAGCTCCCTCAGCCTCCCCCTCACAGGGCTGTGCTCCAAACCTTTCCCCAGCTTTCTTGCCCTTCTCTGGACACCTTCAAGTGTCTCAATGTCCTTCTTCAATCATCACACAGCTTCCTGCTATTTGCAGTTGACAGGGGAGAAAGTATTTGCATAAAATCTGAATTATGTCTGATGAGATTGATTTGTTCTCCCCTCCTCTTACTATCTTGATGTTGCCTTGCTGTTAGGATTCCTTAGGATCATGTTGTCAAATACAAGGCAATGAGAACTCAGCAGGAGGGAGGAAGAAAATTAAATTCTTCTCCATATTACAAGTCAGCAGCCAACTTAGACAAATTCCCAGGGTTGAGTATCACAATGGTGTTCTTTCAGCCAAAACATGGAGTGGAAAATTTCAAGTATTGTAATTTGAAAAACTGATTTGATCAAGGCAGAGACTGAGGGGTGGGGGAGAAAAGAGAAATCCAACTAATCATAGTATCACTCAGGGCTGGAAGGGACCACAAGGATCATTTAGTTCCAACCCCCCTGCCATGGGCAGGGACACCCCACACTATGTCAGGCTGGCCAGAGCCTCATCCAGCCTGGGCTTAAACACCTCCAGGGACAGGGCCTCAACCACCTCCCTGCACAACCCATTCCAGGGCTTCACCACTCTCATGGGGAAGAACTTCCTCCTCACGTCCAGCCTGAATCTCCCCACCTCCAGCTTCATTCCATTCCCCCATGTCCTATCACTACCTGATGTCCTGAGAAGTCCCTCCCCAGCCTTCTTGTAGGCCCCCTTCAGATCCTGGAAGGCCACAATGAGGTCACCTCTGAGCCTTCTCTTCTCCAGATTGAACAGCCCCAACTCCTTCAGTCTGTCCTCATAGGAGAGGTGCTCCAGCCCTCTGCTCATCCTCGTGGCCCTTCTCTGGACACCTTCCAGCACCTCCAGATCCCTCTTGGAATAGGGGCTCCAGAACTGGAGGCAGTACTCCAGGTGGGGTCTCACAAGAGCTGAGCAGAGGGGGAGAATCCCCTCCCTTGCCCTGCTGGCCACACTTCTCCTGATGCAGCCCAGGATCTGATTGGCTTTCCGGGCTGCAAGTGCACACTGAGAGCTCCTGTTGAGCTTCTCCTCCCCCAGCACCCCCAAGTCTCTCTCCTCAGGGCTGCTCTCCAGCCAGTCCCTGCCCAGCCTGGATTTGTGCCTGGGGTTGCCTCCACCCAGCTGCAGGACCCTGCCCTTGGTCTTGTTGAACCTCAATCTTCCTTAGGTGAGCTACTGGACCTCTAAAGATGCAGCTTGTTACAACTGGCTCTTCTGTGCATTTCTCTCTGAAACAGTCTGGCAGATATCAGACATTTGAAAGCTTTTCAGAGGTTTGAGAACAGAAACCAAGCAGCCCTGCTACAGCACACAGAAATATCACCAACTGCAGCAGGTCTGTGCTCACCGTCAGCGAGGCTATCCCTTTGTGATAGGATTTTAAAGCTTCCGCAATGCAGGCAAGTGCTGAGCTGTAGTTGTCCTCCTGCAAACCTGTCAGGCACTGTTCTGCATGGGAGAACTCCTTCAAGCTGTTCAGCCAGAAGTAGAAGTGTTCTGAAGCCACTTGAGTCAGCAGGCTTTGATAGAGTTCTCTGGCCATGTCATGGTTGCCCTGTAAGGACAAGAACATATCTAAGAGGAGGCAGGATAAAGGCAGCTGCATTTGTTTCATAGGAAGCAACACAGAAACAGCAATACCTACAGAACTACTCTTATATGGGGAATCACAGAATCACCAAGGTTGGAAGAGACCTCAAAGATCAGCAAGTCCAACCTGCCACCACAGACCTCATGACTACACCATGGCACCAAGTGCCACATCCAATCCCCTCTTGAATACCTCCAGGGATGGTGACTCCACCACCTCCCTGGGCAGCACATTCCAGTGGCTAACAACTCTTCCTGGGAAGAACTTTCTCCTCACCTTCAGCCTAAACTTCCCCTGGCACAGCTTGAGACTGTGTCCCCTTGTTCTGGTGCTAGTTACTTGCGAGAAGAGACCAACCCCTTCCTGGCTACAACCTCCCTTCAGGTAGTTGTAGATGGCAATAAGGTGTCCCCTGAGCCTCCTCTTCTCCAGGCTAAGCAACCCCAGCTCCCTCAGCCTCTCCTCACAGGGCTGTGCTCCAGACCTCTCCCCAGCCTTGTTGCCCTTCTCTGGACACATTCAAGTATCGCAATGTCCTTCTTAAACTGGAAGACTGAAATGTCTTTTAATCATTTTATCTTGACAAACCTAACAACGAATAAAAGCACAAATGCTCATATTATGTGAGATTTGCCTGCATAAAGTGTAGTACTTATATATAGGAAAAAAAAAGATGAGGAAAAAAAAAACCCTACCAAAATTTACTTTCACTGCAGCATCTCAGTATGGACAGATGGGCAGAGTCCAACAGGATGGCATTTAACAAGTCCAAGTGCCAGGTGCTGCACTTTGGCCACAACAACCCCATGCAGAGCCACAGACTGGGGTCAGAGTGGCTGGAGAGCAGCCAGGCAGAAAGGGACCTGGGGGTACTGGCTGATAGCAGCTGAACATGAGCCAGCTGTGTACCCAGGTGGCCAAGAGGGCCAATGGCATCCTGGCCTGGATCAGGAACAGTGTGGCCAGCAGGAGCAGGGAGGTCATTCTGCCCCTGTACACAGCACTGGTTAGGCCACCCCTTGAGTCCTGTGTCCAGTTCTGGGCCCCTCAGTTTAGGAAAGATTTTGAGTTGCTGGAAGGTGTCCAGAGAAAGGCAACAAAGCTGGGGAGGGGTTTGGAGCACAGCCCTGTGAGGAGAGGCTGAGAGAGCTGGGGTTGTTCAGCCAGGAGAAGAGGAGGCTTAGGGGAGACCTTCTTGCTGTCTACAACTACCTGAAAAGAGGTTGTAGACAGGTGGGAATAGGTCTATTCTCCCAGGCAACCAGCACCAGAACAAGAGGACACAGTCTCAAGCTGTGCCAGGGGAAGTTTAGGCTGGATTTTAGGAAGAAATTCTTCCCAGAGAGATTGGCCATTGGAATGTGCTGCCCAGGGAGGTGGTGGAGTCACCGTCCCTGGAGATGTCCAAGAGGGGATTGGATGTGGCACTTGGTGCCATGGTCTAGTCATGAGCTCTGTGGTGACAGGTTGGACTTGATGATCTTTGAGGTCTCTTCCAACCTTGGTGATGCTGTGACACTGTGACAGTAACCACAGGCTGCTGTTCAAGAGGGGACTGGATGTGCCACAGCTGAGTCACGAGGTGCTGGGTGATAAGTTGGACTTGATGATCTCAAAGGTCTTTTCCAATCTGATTGATTCTATGATTCTATCTCCATAGCAGAGTTTCTCATAATTGTAACCCCACCTGTGACTTCACTGAAGAGAAAGGACAAGCAGTATTTTTTTCTTCCTTTCTTCACACTGAAAAAGCAGCAGCATGCATCAGGGTGACAGCACACATCAAGACCATCTAGGCAACACAGATTAGGCATGTGCCCAAGTAAGTATTAGGCCACTGCTTCTCAAATACTTCAAAAAAACAAGTGGAAAACCATCCAGAAGACTGCCATAAATTGAATATATTTGAATCAGTGGGAATTAAGAGGGAAGGATAATTTTTTGTGTGTGCCCCCCAATTCATTTCCTCCTCTCAAGTCCTCTCCTTTCTTCCTCCAGTTCAAATAAACCACTGGCACCCCCCCAGCCACACCAAACCACCTCCCTCCAGGTATTTTTCACTTACCATTCTGGAAGCCTGCCTGGCTATCCTGTAGGCTGTCCATCCATTAGAGGCATTCTCAAGCTGCTGTTTGATAACAGTTTTGATTTCTGAAGATAGAGCTTTCTGACTAGAAACAAATATCACTGTGGCAAGGGAAACCTAATGAAGAGTGGCAGGGTGAAGAAGGAGGTTACATTTCAGGAACTACATCAAACCAGTGGAAAACATGGACACAGGCAATTGTGTCCTAAACTAGCAGAAACAATCTGCTTGATTCTGGACCCCAAAACTCCATAGAAGATTGCATATCTATTTTAAGTGAGAATCTTTGAAGTACTTACAGCAACCCAAGTATTTCTTGGGGATGAAAGCCACATGCACTTAAAGAATCATTACTGTGGCTTTTAACAGGTATTTCAGTTGTTCCAAATGGATTAATAGGAAGTGCACATTTTCTTCTTACAATTCAAACTCATTTGCAGATAGATGTGCTAAAGGCATTTGTCTCTCTTACAATATATTACAAGTCATGTGCATCACAGCAGCATACAGCAATTGAGCTAACCTCTCTTTTGTTATTCTATAACCATTATTCTACAGTCACCAGTGGTGTCCCCCAGGGATCAGTGCTGGGCCCCAGCCTGTTCAATATCTTTATTGATGATCTGGATGAGGGGATTGAGTCCAGCATCAGTAAGTTTGCAGATGACACCAAGCTGGGGGCAGGAGTTGATCTGCTGGAGGGTAGGAGAGCTCAGCAGAGGGACCTCGACAGGCTGGACAGATGGGCAGAGGCCAAGGGCAGGAGACTGAACACATTTAAGTGCCAGGTTCTACACACTGGCCACAGCAACCCCATGCAGTGCTACAGGCTGGGGGCAGAGTGGCTGGAGAGCAGCCAGGCACAGAGGGACCTGGGGGTACTGACTGACAGCTGGCTGAACATGAGCCTGCAGTGTGCCCAATTGGCCAAGAAGGCCAATGGCATCCTGGCCTGCATCAGGAGCAGTGTGGCCAGCAGGAGCAGGGAAGTCATTCTGCCCTGTACTCAGCACTGGTTAGGCCACACCTTGAGTCCTGTGTCCAGTTCTGGGCCCCTCAGTTTAGGAAAGATGTTGAGCTGCTGGAAGGTGTCCAGAGAAGGGCAATGAGGCTGGGGAGGGGTCTGGAGCACAGCCCTGTGAGGAGAGGCTGAGGGAGCTGGGGTTGCTTAGCCTGGAGAAGAGGAGGCTCAGAGGAGACCTTCTTACTCTCTACAACTCCCTGAAGGGAGGTTGTAGCCAGGTGGGGGTTGGTCTCTTCTCCCAGGCAACCAGCACCAGAACAAGAGGACACAGTCTCAAGTTGCACCAGGGGAAAGTTTCTGGGAAGAACTTTCTCCTCACCTCCAGCCTAAAGAGTAATTTGCCATTGGAATGTGCTGCCCAGGGAGGTGGTGGAGTCACCATCACTGGAGATGTTTAGGAAGGGACTGGATGGGGTGCTTGGTGCCATGGTTTAGTGGATTAGATGGTGTTGGGTGATAGGTTGGACTCGATGATCTCAAAGGTCTTTTCCAACCTGCTTAATTCTATTCTATTCTACAGACACCCCTAATAATTTCAGCAGCAGGTTTGTCTAAGCAGTGCCATCTGCTGGAAAACATCATGGAATGCACTGGGACAGTTCAGTTCCATCTATGAAGTATTTTGACACTGAACATGGTTAAAAGCAAGATTGGAAACAGTGGGTACAGCCTGGCACATCCACTCAGACATAACCAAATGGCTTAGCTGCCTTGTTAAATAAAATCCATCCACAGCACATCATACAAACTTCATCCATCATAGGCTGTGTACCAAGAGGTCTTACCAGCAGCTCCTGCTTTTTATCTGTAGCAGACCGTCCAATTAATTTATACAGGTCCATGAGGTCTTCCAGTATCCCATCTGCTAACACAGGCAGCTGCATGGCAATAGCTGCTAAGCAGTGGCACATGAGAATCCTAGCAGCATCCTGGGCACTGTGCAGCTGGGTCAGCAGGCATTCAACTACTGACTGGCTGAGGTGAGGACGGCACTTGACCAGCTTCACCATACAGGTTAAGGTGATCTGCAATTCACACAACCCACAGGGCAACGTCAACCCGGCGCCCCGGGGGAGGAGGGGCAACATCAACCCAGCCAGCCATGCACCTCAACCCAACCACACATGCACCTGAAAGTATGACTGCAGAAAGCCAGATTTGGTATTTTCATAACCATGTACTCTACAAATTATATTTGTCTAGGAGTTTAAGCCTCTATCTCTGAGCTCACAGCATAGAAATTCATCACATACTCAAGAAACTATGTTCTTTCTCATACCACCAGCATTTACAGATCAATGACTCCATAAAATTAATGGCAGCAGCTTATGAAGCAGGAATATTAAAACAGTTCATGCAAGTGTTGCAGTCATGAACATTCCCACCCTCAAAAATCAGGTCCTCTCCAAGATTCTCTCCACCCTCCAGAGATACCTCCATCCTATGACCATGCTCATGCTGTAATGTTCCTCTGAGAGGAGTGTTGTGGGAGTTTTCTCCCCTATAACAGCCATCTTACTCCAGAGCTGCTGCAAGTTATTACTGCAACATACAGCTGTGCTAGGGGAAGACAACAATAATGTCACCTTTAAGGTTGCCTGAGCTCCTGGACTGTCATCTTGACTACAAAGAACAAGGAGAGCTTCCAAGCCAAAGACTGCATCTTGCTCCAAAGGCAGCAGATCTAAGAGAAAGAGAGTCAGTTAGTTTCCTGTTATGTTTTCTGACTGTAATTTGTGTAATGCTTGCACTGGTGTTGGAGTCAGGATAATTAAATACCTTCCCAATAGTTTTGCCTGATCTTATTTTGATGAGATACAATTTGCCATTCTGTGTAGCTGCTCAGCAGTCACAGCAGCTGTGGCACTGATAAAGCATGCATAAATCTCTCAACTAAGACTTCTAAATGCCTTCTAAACGACTTCTAAATCTCTCAAATAAGACTTCTAATGCTGCTACTCCTTTGCCAACAGACTTTGTGCAGAGTTCTCAAAAGGCTGACAAGCAACTCATTAGTTTTATAGCACAGACAATGCAAACATTGTCACTATGGCCAGTAATTTCATCTCAATTAAACAAAGATGGAATCTTCCCCAACCATTCATAAAAACATACAGAAAATTTTCCTACTAGGTTGTAGTCCCCATTCTCCCTAAAAAGCCTGAATGGTCAGTCAGATTTAGAGTAGAGTAGACCAGGTTGGAAGAGACCTTTGAGATTGTCAAGTCCAACCCATCACCCAACACCATCTAATCAACTAAACCATGCAACCAAGCACCCCATCAAGTCTCTTCCGAAACACCTCCAGTGATGGTGACTCCAGCACCTCCCTGGGCAGCACATTCCAATGGGCAATCTCTCTTTCTGGGAAGAACTTCTTCCTAACATCCAGTCTAAACCTCCCCTGGCACAGCTTGAGACTGTCTTCTTGTTCTGGTGCTGGTTGCCTGGGAGAAGAGACCAACCCCCACCTGGCTACAACCTCCCTTCAGGTACTTGTAGACAGCAATAAGGTCACCTCTGAGCCTCCTCTTCTCCAGGCTAAGCAACCCCAGCTCCCTCAGTCTCTCCTCACAGGGCTGTGTTCCAGACCTCTCCCCAGCTTTGCTGCCCTTCTCTGGACACATTCCAGTATCTCAACATCTTTCCTAAACTGAGGGGCTCAGAACTGAACACAGACTCAAGATGTGGCCAACCAGTGCCCTGTACAGGGACAGAATGACCTCCCTGCTCCTGATGCAAGCCAGGATGCCATTGGCCTTCTTGGCCACCTGGGCACACTGCTGGCTCATGTTCAGCCTGCTATCAACCAGTACCCCCAGGTCCCTCTCTGCCTGGCTGCTCTCCAGCCACTCTGACCCCAGCCTGTAGCTCTGCATGGTGTTGTTGTGGCCAACGTGTTCAGAGACAAGACCAACTAGTATGTGTTAAGTACATAAACGTCACTTTAAAGAGCACATTCCATTGTCCTTGCTGTCACTTACCTTTATCCTGACAAGAGGATGATATATTAGTCAGAATTCTCACACCATGAGCTGCAATGCCACGGTTATTATGGTAACAGCACTCCTGGGCTAGCTTGACCAAATCAAATGACTTTGCGGTCGTAGCTGCTGCTCCTAAACAAAGACAAAGCAAACAGGACACAAACCAGCACAGTCCACAATTACATCACAGACCTTTTTAATTAAAAGAATTCATCATAATAATACAACCACAAACACAAACCTCTACTGGTTTTGTATGTTTAAAAGGATAAGATGAATACATCTTTCTTTTCTCCACACACAGTGCTATAGAACTTAGACATACATGATCTGGGTGTGAGGACTGATGTTCCAGGGACTGGAAGCAATATTACATTAAGAAATATTCTACCTTATTAAAAAACCTAGCAAGTATATTAGTTGTTAAGACATGCCAGCATCACTGAAGAGGATATATCCTCTCTCTCCATTTCTGCAGCCCAGGTAGGTAGGCTGGTAATATTCATTAGAGCAGTTTGGATTACAAGAAGGGGAAAAAAAGAACACAGTAAGATCACCATTTTAAGAACAAAATACTTGGAGTCACTTCAGAATGCCTGCTCTGTTTCTCCAGAACACACTCAGAAGGCAGAGAAGTTCATCTGGCACAGAAGCAGGCCTTTCCCACAGGAGTGGCATAGCTTCCCTGTGCCAGAGAAACACACCAGCCCCCTCTCACATCAGTAAGTCACTGTGCCACTCAAAAAACTAAGCAAGTCCATGGTTTCAAAGCACCTTCAGAAGAATGCAGGTCAGCCATCTGAGAGGCATTGCATATTCTCATTTTATGAAGAAAATCTTAAGATCCAGAGGTTAAAAAACCTCTTTCATACAGCTATTATCCACAAAATCCAGACCAAAATCTTAGCCATGAAAACAGTGATGAAAACTGTCTCTCAGGTAGTGTTCTACAGTTCAGATATAGTTTAAGAGCATGCCTCAAAGTGTTTAGACTATCAGTAGATCACCAGCCCATTAGAAATGCAAGAGGTAATTGCCTAATCCACTTTCCTTACCTGGAGCACTGCTGAAGTACTGTTTGATGGCAATGGTCCCTGATAATGTGGAAAGAACAGACAGCATGCCCAGTTTCAAGCTGTCATAAGGAGTGTGAAGAGCAGACTCACAGAGTGCCTACAGATTAGCAGAAGAAAAGAGTCAGGGGAAAATAAGTCTGATGAGCTATCTGTATTAAACATTTCATTGCACTTGTCTATGAAAAGTTTTCAGCCAGGATTTTTCCACAGAAGATACTGAAATCAAGAAGCAGAAGTCAAGGACCAAAGTATCTGTTTTAGTACACTGAGGATGTGGCTTGCAGGAAAGCGACAGCAGGTCTCACATGCCAGGCAACACTAAATACAAGCCATTTATCAACTGAAAAACAGTAGCACAAACACTGCAAACATTCCAAAAGATCTTCATAGAATCAGTAAGGCTGGAAAAGACCTCAGAGATCAGCAAGTCCAACCTATCACCCAACACCTCATGGCTAACGAAACCATGGCTTCAAGTGCCACGTCCAATCCCCTCTTGAACACCTCCAGGGACGGTGACTCCACCACCTCCCTGGGCAGCACATTCCAATGGCTAACAACTCTCTCTGGGAAGAACTTTCTCCTCACCTCCAGCCTAAAGACAGTTTTAAGACAGTTCTCCAGTGTTAGAGGTATATTGATGATTTAAACCCTGCACATTATTATGGGGCAATTTAAGTATACATCTCTGAAGAGGACTTTCAAGTATCATTTCCTTCAACAGCCCTGGCATCCAACAGAATACAATTTGAAGCTTCTTGATAAAATCTCTTAAAGCAAATTTCATTCTTTTACTCCTTTGTAGTAGAGCTCCTATCATACTTCTGTGCCTTTTGCCAGATCTCATCAGGCCTTAGTTAACAACTAGATTGGAGTAACTCCACACACACACACACACTGTTCTCACATTCATCATGCCAACACTGTCCACAATTTAGTCATTCATTGCTTTCAGAGGCTTTGTTTAGCCAACATGAGAGACAGCATGAGACAAACAGAAAATGTAACTATTTTGCCTCAGCTTTGACACTCTCTGAATGACTACCTGAAGGGAGGTTGTAGACAGGTGGAGGTTGGTCTCTTCACCCGTGCAGCTAGCACCAGAACAAGAGGACACAGTCTCAGGCTGTGCCAGGGGAGGTTTAGGCTGGATGTTAGGAAGAAGTTCTATACAGAGAGGGTGATTGCCCATTGGAATGGGCTGCCTGGGGAGGTGGTGGAGTCACCATCATTGGAGGTGTTCAGGAGGAGACTTGATGGGGTGCTTGGTGCCATGGTTTAGTTGTTTGGGTGGGTTGGATTGGTTGATGGGTTGGATGTGATGATCTTGAAGGTCTCTTCCAACCTGGTTTATTCTATTCCATTTACAGGAGACAATATCCAGTAACTGAATAAAGACAACACAGAATTAGTTCACCAGAATGAATAAAAGCCTCAACTAGTGTCCTTATCAGGCCTGTGTATATTCTTGTATGGGGTAAGGGTTAAATTCTAAGTAAATCTGTCACGTATAGCCAGGTAGTATTTCACTAATCCATTGATGAGTATGACACAAAAAGAAGATACAATGATCAGGGTTGATAAAGGGTGTTGATGTCTCCCAACACTGCTGTTAGATCACCATCCAGAGCATATCTGAAACAGCAACTTTTCCATTCACCTAATCTGAAGCTATTTTCTTTAGTCATTTATGCCAGAAAACAGCAAAGACAAGGAGGGAAAAAAAAGGCAAATGTCATTTAAAGAGAGCAGTAACACTATCTACAGTATAATAATTGTTAGGCAATTGTTAGGCCACACCTTGAGTCCTGTGTCCAGTTCTGGGGCCCTCAATTTAAGAAGGACATTGAGACACTTGAACATGTCCAGAGAAGGGCAACAAGGCTGGGGAGAGGCTTTGAGTGCAGCTCTATGAGGAGAGGCTGAGGGAGCTGGGGTTGTTTAGCCTGGAGGAGGCTCAGGGAAGACTTTATTGCTGTCTACAACTACCTGAAGGGTGGTTGTAGCCAGATGGGGGTTGGTCTCTTCTCCCAGGCAACCAGCACCAGAACAAGAGGACACAGTCTCAAGCTGTGCCAGGAGAATTTTAGGCTGGAGGTGAGGAGAAAGTTCTTCACAGAGAGAGTTGTTTGCCATTGAAATGTGCTGCTCAGGGAGGTGGTGGAGTCACCATCCCTGGAGGTGTTCAAGAGGGGACTGGACGTGGCACTTGGTGCCATGGTTTAGTAGTCATGAGGTGTTGGGTGACAGGTTGGACTTGATGATCTTTGAGGTCTTTTCCAACCTGATTGATTCTGTGATTTTATGAATTAGAATAGAATTAACCAGGTTGGAAGAGACCTCGAGATCATCAAGTCCAAGCTATCACCCAACACCATCTAACATCCAATTGTTTCCCTAAATAATACAGATGCATTAGAAACACCTTATAGGGGCTCATTAATACAACAAGAACCACAAGGTTACTATCACTATTGAATAGTAGCAGTTAATCCAAAGAATGGGGAGAGTAACCTGAGAATATAGAGACATATGTCCTTCCTTTCTTTACCTTCCAAACTGTTCTTCTGGAACTAATTCCACAAGTCTAAAAATGCACAAACCTGAATATTTTCCCTGCTCCATGTATGTGGTGTCTTATTGGCCAGCAACTTCAGATCTTGGATTGCAAGCCTCTTCACAGCCTTCCTCGGATCGTTCTTCAAGTACTGCAACAAAAGCTGGATCTGCAACAAAGAAAATCCCTGCTTAAGAAAAAGAGATGACACTGGAAGAAGTCTTTTCAATAGTACTTTGTGGCCAGCAGGAGCAGGGAAAAAGGGCAAATGTTGTTTAAAGACAGCAGTAATACTACCTACAGTATAACAATTGTTAGGCCACACCTTGAGTCCTGTGTCCAGTTCTGGGCCCCTCAGTTTAAGAAGGACATTGAGACACTTGAACATGTCCAGAGAAGGGCAACAAGGCTGGGGAGAGGCCTTGAGCACAGCCCTGAGGAGAGGCTGAGGGAGATGAGGTTGCTCAGCCTGGAGAAGAGGAAGCTCAGGTGAGACCTTATTGCTGCCTACAACTACCTGAAGGGAGGTTGTAGCCAGGAGAGGGTTGGTCTCTTCTCCCAGGCAAGCAGCACCAGAACAAGAGGACATAGTCTCAAGCTGTGCCAGGGGAAGTTTAGGCTGGAGGTGAGTAAGAGTACTCCTCTCAGAAAGAGTAATTGGCCACTGGAATGTGCTGCCCAGGGAGGTGGTGGAGTCACCATCCCTGGAGGTGTTCAAAAAGGGATTGGATGTGGCACTTGAAGCCATGGTAGTCAATGAGGTCTTGGGTGACAGGTTGGAGTTGATCTTTGAGGTCTCTTTCAACCTTACTGATTCTGATTCTATGATTCCACTTGTGGAGAAAGAGAGCATACTGGCCCAAAACTAACTTGCCTTATGTGCTTGCTACATGGAAAAGAAAAGCCCCTGTTTAGGCTGTGATGCCAGGGCAAGCTAGAACAATCTGATAGCTGACTTCTACCACCCCACCTTCTTTGTTCATCTCTCCTTCTCTACAACACCTTGCATACTTCAGAAGACTCAAGATCTATTTCCATAAATACCATAAAATATCACACCAAATACCATAAAACATCCCAAAAAAACCTCAGTAAATATCTTATTCTGGGATGTGATGCTAATTCAGGTGTCTGCACGATCTGCATTCAACAGGTAGCACCACAGACACCCTCCAACCTGTTGGCACTTGCCAAAACCCAACACCAAAAACCCCAAACAAACAAAACCAACCCTTACCTCTCCCTCCCATCCCCCACCTTGAAGCATTTATCTCAAATCAATTGACACTTGTATTCATTTCCTGCAAATATACAGAGCTGGAATAGCTACCACATGGGAAAGCAAGGCCATGACAGCCATGGTTTGGCTCTCCATCCCTACCCTGTCCACAGCACTTACAAGCAGCAGTGATTTTTGTGTTGCAGAAACACAGCCTGAATCACAATGCTTACTATCATTAACATCCAACCAAAAAAACCAAACCTACAACCCAAAGCCCCAAAACAACCCACCACCAAAAACACAAACAAACAAAACATTACCACATCAAGTGTGGTAATGGTGTTTTGGTTGGCTTAGATTCAGTACTATCAAGAAGCATCCTCTCAAACAAAGCAATCAGCCACACCAAAAAAAGGAGTTTCAGACAGATCAAGGCTATTAGTCAAACAGGAACAGGCACCAGCCTTTCATAGCTGTACAGGACTGAAAGAAAGCAAAGGGATTATCCTGACTGCTTGACGAGGATTAGTTAGATGAATCTCAAAGGTCAGGAGATTGAGATCTACCAGAGAAACCAAATCCACAAAGCACACTGTCAGAACACGAAAGCATGGAGTTTTTCTGTCTCTGCTTGCCCACAACTTGGCTTAGAGCCCCAAATAGAATAGAACAAACCAGGTTGGAAGAGACCTTCAAGATCATCGAGTCCAACCTATCATCCAACACCACCTAATCAACTAAACCATGCAACCAAGCACCCCATCAAGTCTCTTCCGAAACACCTCCAGTGACGGTGACTCCACCACCTCCCTGGGCAGCACATTCCAATGGGCAATCACTCTGTGAAGAATTTATTCCTAACCTCCAGCCTAAACCGCCCCTGGCACAGCTTGAGACTGTGTCCTCTTGTTCTGGTACTGGTTACCTGGGAGAAGAGACCAACCCCCACCTGGCTACAACCTCCCTTCAGGGAGTTGTAGACAGCAAGAACGTCTCCCCTGAGTCTCCTCTTCTCCAGGCTAAGCAACCCCAGCTCTCTCAGCCTCTCCTCACAGGGCTGTGTTTCTAACCCCTCCCCAGCTTTGCTGCCCTTCTCTGGACACCTTCTAGCAATTCAACATCCTTCCTAAACTGAGGGGCCCAGAACTGCACACAGGACTCAAGGTGTGGCCTAACCAGTATAGGGCAGAATGACTTCCCTGCTCCTGCTGGCCACACTCTTCCTGATGCAGGCCAGGATGCCATTGGCCCTCCTGGGCACACTGCTGGCTCATGTTCAGCCAGCTGTCAACCAGTACCCCCAGGTCCCTCTCTGCCTGGCTGCTCTCCAGCCACTCTGACCCCAGCCTGTAGCACTGCATGGGGTTGCTGTGGCCAATGTGCAGAACCCAGCACTTGGATGTGTTCAATCTCCTGCCCTTGGACTCTGCCCATCTGTCCAGCCTGTTGAGGTCCCTTTGCAAAGCCCCTCTACTCTCCAGCAGATCAACACCTGCCCCCAGCAGGTGTTATAGCAATGCATTCAAACTCCTCAGATGTCCTCAAGAAACGCAATTTTAAATACACTTTACGCTATTTGGTACCACAGAAGGAAGGAAAAAGGCTCACCCACAATCCAAGAGAACATACAGCAATGAAAAGGGAAGTTCTACAAAAAGATCAGGGTATTTGCTTTCCTAATCTTACTTATACTAGCTGATTTAAAGAAAGACACATTATGAGCTGTACAGAAAGATTCCTACATTTCATGGGGATAGAATAGAATTAACCAGGTTGGAAAAGACCTTTGAGATCATCCAGTCCAACCTATCACCCAACACCATCTGATCAACTAAACCATGGCACCAAGTGCCTCAGCCAGTCTCTTCCTAAACACCTCCAGGGATGGTGACTCCACCACTTCCCTGGCCAGTACATTCCAATGGCCAACCTCTCTTTCTATGAAGAGCTTCTCCCTAATATCCAGCCTAAACCTCCCCTGGCACAGCTTGAGACTGTGTCCTCTTGTTCTGGTGCTGGTTGCCTGGGAGAAGAGACCAACCCCCACCTGGCTACAATCTCCCTTCAGGTGGTTGTAGACAGCAAGAAGGTCTCCCCTGAGCCTCCTCTTCTCCAGGCTAAGCAACCCCAGCTCCCCAGCCTCTCCAGAGGGCAAAAAGTATGAAGGCAGCAGCTGCTTTCAGGTATTCTGTAGCATGTAAGAGCAACCATCCCAGCACATCCATCTGCTAGGATCTGATGGCTTCTAAATATACTTTGTACTCTATGTTGAAGGAATGAATTAGGAAGAATCACCTGTTTAGGAATGTCAACCAAAGAAGAAGCAGCAAGCAGAGTAAAGGTGTGCAGAGTAACAATGACCATCTTGGTAGAAGGATAAGATGTTACCAGCTGCTGGAGCAGCTGCCGGGAGCTGGAGGCCAGGCTAGCATCATGATGCATGTGCTGCAGAATAGGGATCAAACTTCAACTTCAAGTCCACAGGTGTGGCCAGACCTGCAACAAGAGAAACACAGGCAGACTCTTAGTCCCCTTGCACTGGCTTTTGGCACACAATATATGTTACTATTACTGCTGAACACAGACTGTGCAGACATCTGCATTAGCACCAAATAATTCATCCACCAGTTAGCAGCATAATGAGAGCAGTGTCAAGCACCTGCATGGCTCTTTGAGAAGGTTGCTCCTTGCTTCACTGCAGGTAACACACACTGACTCATCTGAAGCAACCTGTGATGTTCTGTATAAGTTTATTCAGTCTTGACCAAACATTTTGAGAACTTAGATTTTAAGTGGGCACAAGAGACTGACTGGTTAGCCAATGGGAATCCTTTGAGGACAAGGGCAACAGTGTTCTGATATCTGCTATTTACATATGGACAATAAAAATGGATTATAAGAGATTCTCAGATGAATTGGAGCTTTTCCTTTTATCATTCAATATACATAAGTACCTTGAATCATCTCACTGATTTTATTACATATTCCAGCAGCAAAATCCCTGTAGGAAAAAAAAGAAAGAAAGTACTCAGTGAAATGAAAAATCAATAACTTGTGATAAAGGCAACTGAACTATCAAACACTGTTCACAGCAGGGCTTACAGAGACCTAAGTCATTTTGGAACCTCTGCACAACTATGCCAAAGTGACAAGCAGCACTACCTTTTGTTCCCTAATATATGGATCCAAGGTGACCTCATTGTGGCCTTCCAGGATCTGAAGGGGGCCTACAAGAAGGCTGGGGAGGGACTTTTCAGAATCTCAGGTAGTGACAGGACTAGGGGGAATGGAATGAAGCTGGAGGTGGGGAGATTCAGGCTGGACGTGGGGAGGAAGTTATTCCCCATGAGAGTGGTGAAGCCCTGGAATGGGTTGTGCAGGGAGGTGGTTGAGGCCCCATCCCTGGAGGTGTTTAAGCCCAGGCTGGATGAGGCTCTGGCCAGCCTCATCTAGTGTGAGGTGTCCCTGCCCATGGCAGGGGTGTTGGAACTAGATGATCCTTGTGGTCCCTTCCAACCCTGACTGATTCTATGATTTGTGTGTAACACTCCTCAATTAAGGCTTCCATTCAACTTTGTATTCCCATATTATTGAGCTTCCCACTCAAACAAAAAAAAAAAACCCCTCTGTTAAACTTGCATTCAGGATTTCTTTACAACACTGTTAGTGCAAATAATCAAATGTTTTACTAGAAATAACAACACCAAAGAAGGAAATAGAATAGAATAGAATAGAAATAGAATAGAATAGAATAGAATAGAATAGACCAGACCAGATTGGAAGAGACCTTGGAGATCATCGCATCCAACCCATCACCCAACACCATCTAATCAAATAAACCATGGCACCAAGCACCTCATCCAGTCTCCTCCTAAATACCTCCAGGGATGGTCACTCCACCACCTCCCTGGGCAGCACATTCCAATGGCCAATCTCTCTCTCTCTCTGTAGAATTTCTTCCTAACCTCCAGCCTAAACCTCCCTTGGCACACCTTGAGACTGTGTCCTCTTGTTCTGGTGCTGGTTGCCTGGGAGAAGAGACCAACCCCCACCTGGCTACAAACTCCCTTCAGGGAGTTGTAGAGAGCAAGGTCTCCCCTGAGCCTCCTCTTCTCCAGGCTAAGCAACCCCAGCTCCCTCAGCCTCTCCTCATAGGGCTGTGTTCCAGACTCTTCCCCAACTCAACATCCTTCCTAACCTGAGGGGCCCAGAACTGGACACAGGACTCAAGGTGTGGCCTAACCAGTGCAGAGCACAGGGGCAGAATGACTTCCCTGCTCCTGCTGGCCACACTGTTCCTGATCCAGGCCAGGATGCCATTGGCCCTCTTGGCTGCCTGGGCACCAGTGCCCATACAATTCCCACTTTCTGTAATATGAAAAACTGAAAAGAAAACAAAACCAAAATCCATACAACTCCATCTCACTTTGATTGTGCAGAAAAATTGGCAGCAGCAAATATAGCAGCTTCAACTTCCACGTTGTCATGAGAATCCAAACTCTGACGAATACTGTGGTGTGCATTCTTCCTTTCTGGAATAATAGATGCCATGCTGCCCAGCATCCTACACAAATAAATCACAGCAGAATCAGCAACAGCAGTGATCATGAGCAGGATGAAACCAAATAGAAGTGTAAAAGGTCCAGTTACAAGATTGTTTTTATACAACTCTGTGCTCTTTCACATCCACTACAGAACAACTCACACCAGAAGGAGGTACACAATTAAGCAGTAACAGATTGTGTTATGTGGATAACGCAAGTAAGTCACAGAAACATACAATTCTTTTGGTTGGATGGATAACCCTTCACTAGACCAGGCTGCTGAAGGCCTCATCCAGCCTGGCCTAGGGAAGGGGCATCCATGACCTGCCTGGGAAACCTGTTCCAATGCCTCACCGCCCACACTTAAAGAATTGCTTCATAATATCCAATCCAAATCTGCCCTCTTCCATCTTCAATCCATTCTCTCTTTTCCTACCACAACAAGGCAGACACTGAAGAGAGGCTAAGCAGTCAACTTCTAGGATATGGGTAAGTGACAAATAGGTACAGGTGTAACAAGGTTCACACAGATAAGTTTTGGTTACAAGTTAACAAAAAGTATTTTGAGGTGCAAGGAAGTACTTTCCTTTTGGTCCTAGACCAAAGATACCATAGGCAACATATGACATATTGAGTTTGAGTTCACAGAATCACCCAGGTTGGAAAAGACCTGAGAGATCATCAAGTCCCATCTATTACCTAATACCTAACACCTCCTGACAACTAAACCATGGCTCCAAGTGCCACATCCAATCTCTTTTTGAACACCTCCAGGGACAGTGACTCCACCACCTCCCTGGGCAGCACATTCCAATGGACAATTACTCTTTCTGGGAAGAACTTTCTCCTCACCTCCAGCCTAAACTTCCCCTGGCACAGCTTGAGACTGTGTCTTCTTGTTCTAATTGCCTGGGAGAAGAAACCAACCCCCACCTGTCCCCAACAGTTAATAAGGTTGTCATGATCTATACCTGCCTACATTTACCTTCATGGAGGCAGAATCTGTCTTAGGCCACCAAAATGAGGTCATAAAATTTACTCCACACACTGAAGACTGACCTCTCTAGCAATGTTTCTTCCTAAATAATCTAAATTCCCTACACTGCTACTTTCTGGGTTATGCACACAAGTTCATTTTACCTCCCAAGTACAGAGAATTTCAACACCATAAAGTGTTTTGCCCAGAGCAACCCAGAAAATACCCATCAACACAAATGGTTAATAACATTGCTCTCTGGTCACTGATCCTCATAGTTCACCCTCTTTAAAGACAGGTATCTGTGCTTTTAACTCTATGAGCAATATATAAGGCACCTCCTACATTTATCTTACATTAATATTTCATTCATGGTAGCTGCAGATTTTATTATTTGATTGAGTCCATCATCAGTAAGTATGCAGATGACACCAAGCTGGGGGCAGGAGTTTGATCTGTTAGGGGGTAGGAGAGCCCTGCAGAGGGACCTCGACAGGCTGGACAGATGGGCAGAGTCCAAGGGAAGGAGATTGAACACATCCAAGTGCCATGTTCTACACACTGGCCACAAGAACGCCATGCAGAGCTACAGGCTGGGGTCAGAGTGGCTGGAGAGCAGCCAGGCAGAAAGGGACCTGGGGGTACTGGCTGACAGCTGGCTGAACATGAGCCAGCAGTGTGCCCAGGTGGCCAAGAAGGCCAGTGGCATCCTGGCCTGCATCAGGAAGAGTATGGCCAGCAGGAGCAGAGAAGTCCTTCTGCCCCTGTACTCTGCACTGGCTAGGCCACACCTTGAGTCCTGTGTCCAGCTCTGGGCCCCACAGTTCAGGAAAGATGTTGAGTTGCTGGAAGGTGTCCAGAGAAGGGCAACAAAGCTGGGGAGGGGTCTGGAGCACAAACCCTATGAGGAGAGGCTGAGGGAGCTGGGGTTGCTTAGCCTGGAGAAGAGGAGGCTCAGGGGAGACCTTCTTGCTCTCTACAACTCCCTGAAGGGAGGTTGTAGCCAGGTGGGTGTTGGTCTCTTCTCCCAGGCAACCAGCACCAGAACAAGAGGACACAGTTTCAAGGTGCACCGGGGGAAGTTTAGGCTGGATGTTAGGAAGAAGTTCTTCCCAGAAAGAGAGATTGGCCATTGGAATGTGCTGCCCAGGGAGGTGGTGGAGTCACCATCACCGGAGGTGTTTAAGAAGTGACTGGATGGGGTGCTTGGTGCCATGGTTTAGTTGATTAGATGGTGTTGGGTGATAGGTTGGCCTCGATGATCTCAAAGGTCTTTTTCCAACCTGGTTAATTCTGTTCTATTCCAGAGCAGCACACTGACAATTAGCTAGAGCTTTGACATCAGTTCGCTTTGCTTACACCATACATACCGGAGGGTAATAGCCCGAGCAACTGGGTCATTACTGTGAATTACTGAGAAAACTCTTTTGACAAACTCATCCACATTGAGGATCTTCTCCAAGTGCTTTTCACTCTGCTGGGTAACTTTCAGCACACACAGCCTCAGGAAGTTGTTTCTAGTAGAAGACACATTTCTTTTATCAGGCTACTCTATAATGAAAATTCAAGCACTTTAAACAGAAAGTTACTTTAAGAAAGTTTCCAGAAGCAAATTACAACAAAGGAAGGCCCATGCATTTTATTTAAGGAGAGTGTTAAAAATACCCCAAAATACAAACAGACAACAAAATACCATTGTTTTTTAATTATTATTATTGCAGGTAGTGTTAAATTTATGCTTATTTCCAGGAGAATGAACCTGCTGACACCAGTGAGGAATGTAAGCCAATGCCTGCTAGACAAGCATGCCCAGGACTCAGACAGAGAAGTCTAATTGCCACTGCCAGGTGAGTGAATTTTCTTCCCTGGAGCCAACAGTGAAGATTCCACAACACCAACAGATAAATTCATAAGCTATTCCAAAGTAGCTCCAATTCTGTCAAATAAACCATTTGGACATCAGACACTTGGAAAAGCTTTTTTTTTATGTTAGTCCTCCAGAGGTGGAATTTGCACACATGATCATTCACCTATACATTATTCATTTGAACATGCCTATGGAGCAGCATTTGCACCAGCAGGTGCAATCCATCAGCAGGGGAGTACCCAGAACAGATGGAAAGGAACACCTATAGCCCCCTAAGCCCACTGAAGATGGGGAAGGCAAGCTCCAATAAAGCAGAACTTGTCCTCAATGGACTCAGTACCACGGTGGTACTATCAGGAAAGCAGAAAAACCCCATGAGTGCCCAGCTTCCCATGCAGCAGCACACCACTCCGGATCAGAGATTTGACTTCACAGAAATGAACTGATGCTGCTACTTACCCTACTCTGAAAACGTCAGCCAGCTTTAGGAAAGCGGAATTAATGAGAATAGGGAAAGGATATTTCTGGAAGAGCCTGGGAAAACGAACGACAGCTTCGCACTGCTCCCCGAGCTTGCCAGACCTGAGGCCTAAACGAGAGAACAGGAATTGCTGCAGATAGGATACTGCTTCACAATCAGGTCCTTCCTCCGCTCCCCGCCCTTGGTAAAGCTCCTAGCCGCTAAGAACCGAAGGACGGCACCGCCCCCTACAGCGCGGCGGCGGGCGGAGAGCCGGCACCAGCGCCAGCCTCACACCCCAGGCCAGCGGCAACCCCGAACGCGCCTAGCCTCACCTTTATCCAGCTCCATCAGGGCGGAGTTGGCATCCAACTCCTGCTCGCCGTAGCCCGCATCGGCCAGGAAAGACTTGGCGCTGCCGGCCATATCGAGACCCTCACCGCCGCCTCAGCCCCTGCACCCGCTCCGCACCGGGCCACCGCGCATGCGCAGTCACGCCACCGCCTCAGCCCGGGGAGCGGTTGCGGCCTCCCCGCGCGATGTGTGCGCAGGCGCCAAGCCGAGGCGCGTGCGCGCACCAGCCACTCCACCGGACACGCCCCCCCTCGCAGCGGCAGCCGCGCGGTGAGTTGCCAGCGGGCGGGTGTGGCCTGGAGGCCCTGCCCCTCTCTCTCACTCAATCAGAGGCAGAGGGCGCGGCGTGGCTCTCTCCTGCTGCCCAATGAGGAGCCGAGGCGCCTTTGGCGGGTTCGTCGGTGGCAGGAGTTGGCGCCACGAGCCGGGTTCGCGCGCTCCGGTTGTTCTCAGCCATGCTGTGCCGTGCGCTACTCCACCGCGCCTCGGGCGCGCCGATCGGTGAGTACCGCCGCCGTACTGCTCGCCACTTCCATGGGAAGGGGGACCGCAGCAGCGTAAGCCCAGCCTAGCAGTGGTCTCGGAGCCCCCGGGTTTAGACCCCGTCCAACGGCGGGAGTGGGCGGCTCGGGTTACCTCTAAACCGCTGTGGGAGCCTCGGAGCTCCTCGCGTTGTTTCTGGTGCGGTTACGGTTTGCCCATCTCTTTGTAGGTAAGTCCTCACCGCTTGCCCTGCAGTATCTCTTAGATAACTACCAGTGCAGCCAAGAAGATGACCACCTGTCTTACGGGGAAACGGGAACTCCGGTCCCTCCTTTCGGCTGCACCTTTTCTTCAGGTAAAGTCACCTTCCAAAAGGCCCTTTTCGGGGCCGGGTTGTAGGCACTGCTGTCAGGGTTGGGTTTTTTTGTTTGCTTGTGGGGGTTTTTTGTTTACCTGTGTCATATGTCGTGGGTGAGCCACTGGAACAGTGTGTATGCCCCTCCTGGAAGTGTCCAAGGCCAGGCTGGATGGCACTTGAGCATCCTGGTCTAGTGGAAGGTGTCCCATGGGCAGGGGCCCATGGCCAGATACACTGGAACTAGATTATCTTTAAGGTCCATTCCAACCCAAGCCATTCCATGATTTGCTTTCAGAATTTCTCGTTTTAAAGTGACCTGATAATGGTCTGCTTGCACCAAGATGCAATATAAACTGGATCGTGGTGTTCTTAGATATACTGGTGGAAAATATTCCCTTGAAGAAAAAACTACAAAGCATTTCTTTTAATGTCTCTTTGTTTCAGCTTTGTTTCATGGCATGTGCTCTTGGTGACAGTGCTAGGCTACATAGTGGAAAAAGAGGGCTTTGTTCACAGTACATGAAAGATAAACCAGAATGGAGAATAGTATGTAGAAATTCCCTCAGGGATCAGTCCTGGGACCAGTCTTGTTCAACATCTTTGTGGGTGACATGGACAGTGGCAGTGAGTGCACCCTCAGCAAGTTTGCTGATGACACCAAGCTGTGTGGTGCAGCAGACAGCTGGAGGGAAGGGATCCATCCAGAGGGACCTGGACAGGCTGAGAGGTGGGCACAAGCCAACCTCAGGAGCTTCAACAAGACCAAGGCAGGGTCCTGCATCTGGGTCGAGCAATCCCAGGCACAAATCCAGGCTGGGCAGGGACTGGCTGGGGAGCAGCCCTGAGGAGAGAGACTTGGGGGTGCTGGGGGACGAGAAGCTCACCAGGAGCTCTCAGGGTGCACTTGCAGCCCGGAAAGCCAATCAGAGCCTGGGCTGCATCAGGAGAAGTGTGGCCAGCAGGTCAAGGGAGGGGATTCTCCCCCTCTACTCAGCCCTGCTGAGACCCCACCTGGAGTACTGCCTCCAGTTCTGGAGCCCCTATTCCAAGAGGGATGTGGAGGTGCTGGAAGGTGTCCAGAGAAGGGCCACGAGATGAGCAGAGAGCTGGAGCACCTCTCCTGTGGACAGACTGAAGGAGTTGGGGCTGTTCAGTCTGGAGAAGAGAAGGCTCCCAGGTGACCTCATTGTGGCCTTCCAGTATCTGAAGGGGGGTAACAAGAAGGCTGGGGAGGGACTTCTCAGGCTCTCAGGCAGTGATAGGACTAGGGGGAATGGAATGAAGCTGGAGGTGGGGAGATTCAGGCTGGAGGTAAGGAGGAAGTTCTTCCCCATGAGAGTGGTGAAGCCCTGGAATGGGTTGTCCAGGGAGGTGGTTGAGGCCCTGTCCCTGGAGGTGTTTAAGCCCAGGCTGGATGAGGCTCTGGCCAGCCTGATCTAGTGTGGAGTGTCCCTGCCCATGGCAGGGGGGTTGGAACTAGCTGATCCTTGTGGTCCCTTCCAACCCTAACTGAAACTATGAAACTATGAAACTATGAAATTGAAGAAATGGATGGCTGTTACATGTAGCATTTCCCCATGATCATAGATGATGAATGAAGTAAGCATGGCAACTCCTGGATCTTTAGTGCAATTCTCTTATTTGCAGTACTCTAGTTTTGGTATGAGCTTCTTTTTTGCCAAGGCAGCTTCCTGCTTTTCAAGCTCAGATACACAGAAAGTACTGTATAGCTACAGGAAACTATAACTAAGGAACTCTTATAGCTGGTGAAAGTGGTCATTATCTCATAACTTGCTTCTGGAGCCCTTTGATTGGCTACATCGAGTAATTCCTGAATGGAACATCTAGGAAAAAATGGCAGTATTTCTGCATTTTGAACATTTATTGCAAATACTGTTTATAGCACAGCTATCTGTTTGCTGTGTACCCTGTTTGTGGCCCTCCACAAGGAGCAGGGGCATGATTATGAATCACACAATCAGCCAGGTTGGAAGAGACCTCCAAGGTCATCAAGTCCAACTGATCACCCAACTCTAACTCATCAACCAGACCATGGCACTAAGTGCCTCATCCAGGCTTTTCTCATTGATGATCTGGATGAGGGGATTGAGACAGTCATCAGCAAATTTGCAGATGACACCAAGTTGGGAGCAGATGTTGATCAGTTAGAGGGTGGAAGGGCTCTGCAGAGGGACCTTGACCAACTGGACAGATGGGCAGAGTCCAACAGGATGGCATTCAACAAATCCAAGTGCCAGGTGCTGCACTTTGGCCACAACAACCCCATGCAGAGCTACAGGCTGGGGTCAGAGTGGCTGAGAGCTGCCAAACAGAAAGGGACCTGGGGGTGCTGATCGACAGCTGCCTGAACATGAGCCAGCAGTGTGCCCAGGTGGCCAGAAGGCCATGGCATGGCATCATGGCCTGGCATTAGGAATAGTGTGGCCAGCAGGAGCAGGGAGGTCATTGTGCCCCTGTACGCTGTGTTGGTTAGGCCACCCCTTGAGTCCTGTGTCCAGTTCTGGGCCCCTCAGGTTAGGAAGGATGTTGACTTGCTTGAACTTGCCCAGAAAAGGGCAACAAAGCTGGGGAGGGGTTTGGAGCACAGCCCTGTGAGGAGAGGCTGAGGGAGCTGGGGTTGCTTGGTCTGGGGAAGAGGAGGCTCAGGGGAGACCTCATTGCTGTCTACAACTCCCTGAAAGGAGGTTGTAGCCAGGAGGGAGTTGGTCTCTTCTCTCAAGCAACCAGCACCAGAACAAGAGGACACAGTCTCAAGCTGCACCAGGGGAAGTTTAGGCTGGAGGTGAGGAGAAAGTTCATCACAGAGAGAGTTGTTAGCCATTGGAATGTGCTGCCCAGGGAGGTGGTGGAGTCACCGTCCCTGGAGGTGTTCAAGAGAGGATCGGACATGGCACTTGGTGCCATGGTCTAGTCATGAGGTCTGTGGTGACAGGTTGGACTCGGTGATCTTTGAGGTCTCTTCCAACCTTGGTGATACTGTGATACCTCCAGGGATGTCGACCCCACCACCTCCCTGGGCAAACCATTCCAAAGGGCAATCTCTTTTTCTGTGAAGAGCTTCTTTCTGAGGTCATTAACGACATAACACACCAATATCCCCAATGCTTTTCAGCCCCGAATTTGCAGCATGTGATGGCAGTTGCAAATGAAGAAGGATTTGTTAGACTGTATGATACTGAGGCTCAGACTACCAGCAAGCTTATCTTTAAAGGTAAATGTTATACAGAATCTGATAGTCATATTGTGTGACAAGGACCTGATTTACTGGATTCAGAGAAAGCTTTTTCTAAGTCTTCTAGTTATCTATGTGGAGATTATCTATCTATCTTTCTATCTATCTTTCTATCTATCTTTCTATCTATCTATCTTTCTATCTATCTATCTTTCTATCTATCTATCTTTCTATCTATCTATCTTTCTATCTATCTTTCTATCTATCTTTCTATCTTTCTATCTATCTTTCTATCTTTCTATCTTTCTATCTATCTATCTTTCTATCTTTCTATCTTTCTTTCTATCTACCTGTCTTTCTCTATCTCCTTTATCATACCATGCTGAGTCTTTACAAAGCAGCAGGATGAGTGTGCTCTTACAACAGCAGTAGTAGGTAATTGTTCTGGGTTGTTTTTCACACCTGAGGCAAGCAGATGACCAGTTTTCTGCTTTCAATGTCTGATACAATATTCTTTAGTCTTCTGCAAATGCTGCAATGCACTGAACTAAACTTGGCTTTTGTTTCCTTGTTAGAATGGCAGGCTCACTCAAATGCTGTGTTTGACCTTGCCTGGGTACCAGGGGAACACAAGATTGTAAGCAGTTTTTTGCTGTCTAACTTTATCTTTAATGCTCTATCAACTGTGTGCAGAAAATGGCTAAAGCTTTTTACTTTTTCCTCTGAAGGTCACTGCATCAGGAGATCAGACAGCCAAGGTGTGGGATGTGAGAGCTGGTGAGCTTCTTGGCATATGCAAAGGTCACCAGTGTAGCCTCAAGTCAGTTGCCTTTTCTAGATTTGAGAAAGGTAAATGCTGATATTTGCTGCTGTCTGCTCTTTCATTCTTCTTTCTCCCCTGCCACATCAGAACTTTCAGGGCTAAAGAGGGGCTTTGGAAACTGACTGTTACAAATACCACTGAGCAGTGACCCACTTGGTGAAGCAAAGTGGACTTTGTCCCACTGAGCAGTGACCCACTTGGTGAAGCAAAGTGGACTTTGTCCGTGGTGATCTGATGCTAATATCTGCACATTTCTGATCTTAGGCAAGTTTGAGATATGATACCTCTGCCATACATGAATGTGTGAATACTCTTTTTGCAAGAGTAGTTGTGAAAAAAAAGAACAGGAAGAGTAAGGAAACCACTCAAAAAGCATGGCAGAACAAGGGCCTGATTGTGGTATTTCTAGCATCCCAAGTGCTGAGTCAGGAGAGCCAGAGGAACACAGACAGCATTGTGCTGCATTTGGTAATTAAATTAACACTTTTGGAAGCTAATGGCACTCTTTATTTTTTTTTCTCTGTCAGCTGTCTTCTGTACTGGAGGCAGAGATGGAAACATCATGGTTTGGGATACCAGATGCAACAAGAAAGTAACTGGCCTTTCAGCTGCCTATCAAGAAAGCTTGGTATCTTGTGTCAAGATAGTACTCAGTTGTTTTGTGGGGCCAGTGCTTTTGATTGTGATACAGGCAATGCTTCAGTAAGAAGAGGAGGAGAGAACAGCCTCTGTGCTGTTATAATAAAAGGATGGGACAGCTATCTATGTATAAACATTTTTCACTCTATAACAGTCTCTATTTGCAGTATGACATGCTGGCCTGATAATACCCAATGTACTGGTAAGGAAATAAGGGGGGTTTAAAATACATCCTCTGTGAGACAGCACAAATATGTGGGGTGAGTGAGAGTGCTTGGATCAGAACCATCCAAAGGATGAAGCAAAGCTGGGAAGGCTTCTGCCAGAGTAGGAAGGAAGGCAGGAAGTGCAGGAGCAGAGTGCTGGGAGCGGCTGAGTATGCTGGGGAATACCTACTAAAGGCAGGGTGAGCTCATTCTGCTCCTCTCCTTCTGTTTCCTGGAGCCTTTCCTCCTAGTCAGGTCATGCTCTTATGCCTTACCAGTTCCTTGCTCTGTCCCAGCAGTTTCTGGCCTGTGCGGCCAGCATTGTCTCACTCTTCCATATGCCCAAATTCCTTAGCTCTTGAACTGGCAAGTAGGGGAAAGGGAGGCTCCACATGATTGAAGTAGAAGGTAGAGGTAAGAAAAGCAGAAAAATGCCTTACTGTAGTGGTATTAAGTTCCATGAATTGAGAAGTAGCAGACATAAGGATAAAAGAAACACTATGAAATAGGGTGAAAAAGCACTGGAAACCCTCCTGCGAGTGCCATTCTTCTCAGGATGAGATGGGATGAGTGCTGCAGACCAGGATGCATCATGAAGACCAGATCAAAGCTAATGGTTTGCAAAAGCAGCCTGCCTAGACCCTTTACCTCTGCATTTTTTTGCACTATGCGCCCGCTCTGTCTGTGCCTCTCATCAGTTTCATGTGTAACCAGCAATTTTTGTTTTCAGAATACATGAGTGATTTTAAAGGTTTGTCTTAGCTGCTTTGTAGGACTTATTCCAAGGCAATGCCTGTTTTGTCAACCTGATCACAAAATTGTGCAGGAACTCTTAACTGAGGTGGCTTTACTTCTTTCAGATGGATTTTATAGGCAGGTGAATCAAATCAGTGGGGCACACAACGTGGTTGACAAGCAAACTCCTTCCAAACAAAGAAGAAGAGGCAGAACCTAAGAGGATTGCTCCTTTGGTGGTGGTCTCTGCGGACAAAAATGTAGGTTTGGCTTGAAATTGATAAATTACTTCCATTTATCTTTGCAGAGGCAGGTTTCTGTGTTCTGGTCACTCAGTGGCTAATTGCAGACATTGCTTAGCTGTCTAATAATCCGGTGCCATTTAAAGCCATCTTTGTGCAAATACTATGTGAAGATACATGGCCAGCATTCCTTTTCTGGGGCAAATAGAAAGATAGTAGGACAGGATAGAATAGGACAGGATAGAATAGGACAGATAGAATAGAATAGAATAGAATAGAATAGATAGAATAGATAGAATAGAATAGAATAGAATAGAACAGGAAGGCTTGTAAAAGTTTTCCCTTTCTTTTTATCCCCACTAATTGACCACCCAAATGACTGTCCAACTGGGATAAGACTGGGTCATATTTAACAATCTATTGTACTTTGCCATGAAGGCAGCTCTCTGACCTGAAAGGTTTAACCCCAGCTGCGCCAAACACTTACTGCTCAGCAGTTTTCACTGGTGGAGTGTTTGAAGGACTGTTGTGTCTTAAATGGCCTCTGTTATTTCCAGTTTCTCCTGGCTGGCCAGCAGGAGGTTTTTCCAACATTGCTTGGCCTTGAACTAAGCATCAAAGTCTTGCTGACCTTGAAAGTAATGAAAGTTTTTTCCTTCCCCCCCATTCTTTCTTTTAAGGATTTCCAGCAGAGTGTAACTGTGGTGCTGCTTCAGGACGAGATACACTTATCTCTGCAGGAGCTGTGTGATGGGTAAGGAGGGAAGATGCCTTCTTTTTTTCTATTTGTGTAGTCTTATGGCACAAAAAAAAAGGGAGAGATTTTGCTACTAAGATCACCATTAGGCTGCAGTTGCCATTAGGCTGCAGTTGCCATTAGGCTGCAGTTGCCATTAGGCTGCAGTTGCCGTTAGGCAGAGCCAGGAGATCTATGTAGCCGCTTGCACTGATGAAGCTGAATGTCACTTTCTTCCTTACTGCAGATGCAGCACTGGGACAAATTGTGCATAAGTGGTAAATGCTCACTTTAGTGGCCTTAGCTGTGTGGTACAATGAGAGCAGTTCTATCATCTCTCTCTGTTCTCATGGTCTATGGGACCACACATAAACAGACCACTGTTAGTGAGCTGTTTTGGAATTCAGGTGGGTGGTTAGTGCCTGGATATGTGTAGGCATGCTTGAGAAAATGTTGTCTTGGGTTACAAAAGATCTGTTCTTGGGTGCCAGATCCATTGCAGCATACTGGCCTGCATCAGAATAGTGTGGACAGCAGGAGCAGGAGGTCATCCTGCCCTGTACTCGGCTTGGTTAGGCCACACCTGAGTCCTGTGTCCAGTTCTGGCCCCTCAGTTAAGGAAGGGCTTGAGAGACTGGAAGGTGTCCGAGAGGGCAACAAAGCTGGGGAGAGGTCTGGAGCACAGCCCTGTGAGGAGAGGCTGAGGGAGCTGGGGTGCTTAGCCTGGAGAAGAGGAGGCTCAGGGGAGACCTTCTTGCTGTCTACAACTCCCTGAAGGGAGGTTGTAGCCACGTGGAGGTTGGTCTCTTCTCTCTAGCAACCAGCACCAGAACAAGAGGACACAGTCTCAAGCTGTGCCAGGGGAGGTTTAGGCTGGAGGTGAGGAGAAAGTTCTTCCCAGAAGGAGTAACTGGCCATTGGAATGTGCTGCCCAGGGAGGTGGTGGAGTCCCTGTCACTGAGAGTCACTGGGAGGTGTTTAAGAGGGGATTGGACGTGGCACTTAGAATCATAGTATCAGTCAAGGTTGGAAGGACCACAAGGATCATCTAGTTCCAACCCCTCTGCCATGGGCAGGGACACCCCACACTAGAGCAGGCTGGCCAGAGCCTCATCCAGCCTGGGCTTAAAACTCCAGGGAAAGGGCCTCAAGACCTCCATGGACAACCATTCCAGGCTTCACCACTCTCATGGGGACGAACTTCCCTCACATCCAGCCTGAATCTCCCCACCTCCAGCTTCAGTCCATTCCCCCTAGTCCTATCACTCCTGAAGCCTGAAAGTCCCTCCCCAGCCTTCTTGTAGGCCCCCTTCAGATACTGGAAGGCCACAATGAGGTCACCTCAGAGCCTTCTCTTCTCAGGCTGAACAGCCCAACTCCTTCAGTCTGTCCTCACAGGAGAGGTGCTCCAGCCCTCTGC
>CM037642.1:2301881-2369201 GCA_015227895.2 Colaptes auratus
GTAAGAAAGAATTCCTTCAGCACTGTTTTTCTTCCTGGTGTCAGGATGTTGATCACAGAATTGTTTAGGTTGAGGATCACATAGTTGAACCCACTGCTCAAAGCAGAGGCAAAGTTAGAGCAGGTTCCTCTGGTCCTCAACCAGTTGGGTTTTGACAACTTCACTGTGAAACCTGTGCCAGTGTTTGACCACTGGTACAGCAAAAATGCTCTTTATTATTTGGCAGCTTTGTTGGGTTTTGTTCTTTTTTCACTTGTGTTCAAGGGTGGTCTTCTGTATTTCAATTTGTGCCAATTGCCTCTCAGCCTGTCACTGGACACTGCAGAAAAGTCTGGGAATGTTTTCTTTAGTCCTCTCCCTGCCCCCTCATTAGGCCCTTACATGCAGGTAAGGTTCACCTTTTTTCTCCAGCCAAACAGCTCCAGCTCTCTCAGCCTATCATAGCATCAGTAAGGTTGGAAAAGACCTCAAAGATCATCAAGTCCAACCTGTCACCATAGACCTCATGACTACTAAACCATGGCTTCAAGTGCCACATCCAATCCCCTCTTGAACACTCAGGGATGGTGACTCCACCACCTCCCTGGGTAGCACATTCCAATGGCCAATTACTCTTTCTGGGAAGAATATCTTCCTAAGATCCAGCCTAAACCTCTCCTGGCACAGCTTGAGACTGTGTCCTCTTGTTCTGGTGCTGGTTGCCTAGGAGAAGAGACCAACCCCCTCTTGGCTACAACCTCCTTTGGGGGAGTTGTAGACAGCAATAAGGTCTCCCCTGAGCCTCCTCTTCTCCTGGCTGAACAACCCCAGCTCCCTCAGCCTTTCCTCATAGGGCTTGTGCTCGAGGCCTCTTTCCTCACATGGAAGATGCTCTGGCCCCTAATCATCTTAGCAGTCTTTTGTGGGACTTGCTCCAGTAGGTTTGAATTCTTGCGTTGTACTGGAGACCCCAGAAGTGGACCCAGTGCTCCAGATGTGATCTCCACAGTGCTGAGCAGAAGGGAAGGACAACTTCCCTCCACATCTTGGCAATGCTTTCCCTAGTGTTCGCCTTGCTATGAAGATGCATTTCTGGCTCATAGTCAGCTTGTCCACCAGGACCCCAGGGCATTTTCTGCAAAGCCTCTCCCCAGGTGTGAGACTCTGCACTTCTTGTTGAACTCCCTGAATTTCCTGTTGGCTCATTTTTTCGGCCTGTCCTTATCCATCTGTATGGCAGCACGACCATATGGTGCTTCAGCCTTTCAGAGGATGCACTCTGTCCTAGTTGTTCAGGCTGCAAATGAGGATGTTAAACAGTACTGGTTCCAGTATCAACCCCACCCTACAACCCTAGTGAGTGGCCTGCAGCTGGGGGTGATGATTTTCTGTGCTGCACCTTTCCTCTTAAAGCTGCAGTTCCAGGGTTGGCATACTGAATTTCTGAGTTGCACTCCCCCCTTTTTCTCTTGCTCTAAATGAATGTTTCCCTTTTCTTTTGTTGTTTTTCTTACTCTTTTCAGGTCTGAAGGGAAGGTCTGCCTCTGACTTTTTCCTGACTTAAATCCAGGAGAGAATAAGTTCTTCAGCTCATGCTGTGTCCAGTTCTGGGCCCCTCAGTTTAGGAAAGATGTTGAGTTGCTGGAAGGGGTCCAGAGAAGGGCAACAAAGCTGGGGAGGGGTCTGGAACACAGCCCTGTGAGGAGAGACTGAGGGAGCTGGGGTTGCTTAGCCTGGAGAAGAGGAGGCTTAGGGGAGACTATTTTGCTCTCTACAACTGCCTGAAGGGAGGTTGTAGCCAGGAAGAGGTTGGTCTCTTCTCCCAGGCAACCAGCACCAGAACAAGAGGACACAGTCTCAAGCTGCACGGGGGGAAGTTTTTAGGCTTGACCTTAGAAATTCTTCACAGGATGAGAGATTGGCCATTGGAATGCCCAGAGTGGTGGGTTGGGTCAAAGTCCCTGGAGATGTTTAAGAAAAGACTGGATGAGGCACTTAGTGCCATGGTCTAGTTGATTAGTTACGGTTGGGCAATGGGTTGGACTTGATGATCTTGGAGGTCATAGTATCATAGTATCAGTCAGGGTTGGAAGGAACCACAAGGATCATCTAGTTCCAACCCCCCTGCCATGGGCAGGGACACCCCACACTAGATCAGGCTGGCCAGAGCCTCATCCAGCCTGGGCTTAAACACCTCCAGGGATGGGGCCTCAACCACCTCCCTGGACAACCCATTCCAGGGTTTCACCACTCTCATGGGGAAGAACTTCCTCCTCATGTCCAGCCTGAATCTCCCCACCTCCAACTTCAGTCCATTCCCTCTAGTCCTATCACTCCCTGAGAGCCTGAGAAGTCCCTCCCCAGCCTTCTTGTAGGCCCCCTTCAGATCCTGGAAGGCCACAATGAGGTCACCTCGGAGCCCTCTCCTCTTCCAACCTGGTTGATTCTGTGATTCTGCAGCAAATGGGATTTTTTTTGTTTATTTAATTTTTTAAGGTGCCTCTGACTTTTAAAGGGAGAGTGAAGAACCCATAGCACTTGTACTGAATGGTTCCCAGCTGTCAGTGTTCCATGTGTCAAACCCTGCTTGTCAGCTCGGTTCCTGCGCAGCAGTGGTGATAGGACTGTGGGTGAAGTCCTGTAGTAACCTGCTGGCTTCAAGTTATTAAAAATAGAGAGCTGCTGCCATCTGTTCTCTGCTTGCAGGGTTGATAAGAGTAACAGTAATAGCAAGCTCAGGATTTGTAGCATTTTTTAGTTACTCAGCTGCCCTGGTATGTGTTTTAATCAGAGAAAATTTGCAGATGACACCAAGTTGGGAGCAGATGTTGGTCAGTTAGAGGGCAGAAGGGCTCTGCAGAGGGACCTCGACCGACTGGACAGATGGGCAGAGTCCAACAGGATGGCATTCAATAAATGCAAGTGCTGGGTGCTGCACTTTGCCCACAGCAACCCCATGCAGAGCTACAGGCTGGGGTCGGAGTGGCTGGAGAGCTCCCAAACAGAGAGGGACCTGGGGGTACTGGTTGACAGCCACCTAAACATGAGCCTGCAGTGTGCCCAGGTGGCCAAGAAGGCCAATGGCATCCTGGCCTGCATTAGGAATAGTGTGGCCAGCAGGAGCAGGGAAGTCATTATGCCCCTGTACTCTGCATTAATTATGTCACACCTTGAGTCCTGTGTCCAGTTCTGGGCCCCTCAATTTAAGAAGGACATCGAGACACTTGAAGGTGTCCAGAGAAGGGCAACGAGGCTGGGGAGAGGCTTCAAGCACAGCCCTGTGAGGAGAGGCTGAGGGAGCTGGGGTTGCTTAGCCTGGAGAAGAGGAGGCTCAGGGGTGACCTCATTGCTCTCTACAACTACCTGAAAGGAGGTTGTAGCCAGGAAGGGGTTGGCCTCTTTTCTCCCAGGCAACCAGCACCGGAACAAGAGGACACAGTCTCAAGCTGTGCCCGGGGAGGTTTAGGCTGGAGGCGAGGAGAAAGTTCTTCACTGAGAGAGTCACTTGTCATTGGAATGTGCTGCCCAGGGAGGTGGTGGAGTCACCAGCCCTGAAGGTGTTCGAGAGGGGATTGGACGTGGCACTTGGTGCCATGGTTTAGTCATGAGGTGCTGGGTGACAGGTTGGACTCGATGATCTTTGAGGCCTCTTCCAACCTTGGTGATTCTGTGAAAAGAACCACTCATTCCTGTTCTCATTCCTCTCTTGCCATTCTTAACCTTTTACAAAGAGAAATGTGTTTGAAGTGGTGCAGTAGTGATGTATTCTGGAATTCCCTTTTCCCAAGGAACTTTCCTTTTTAGTTCTAGAAAAGCCTGTATGTTTTTTCATAAAAGTAGCCTTACAAATACAGCTTAAGTTGTATTTTGGATTGTCACCATAAAATACTGTATTTTCAATATGCAGTACCCTGTGGTATCAGCTTCTGCAAATCTGATGTCAGATCACCTTGGTAAGGGGTTATGGGTATAATGGCAAGAATTCAGGGCATGGATTTTTACAACATGGGAAAACATTCTCTGGATTTACTCTACTCAGATCTGGTGAGACCCCACCTGGAGTACTGCCTCCAGGTCTGGAGCCCCTATTACAAGAGGGATCTGGAGGTGCTGGAAGGTGTCCAGAGAAGGGCCATGAGGATGAGCAGAGGGCTGGAGCACCTCTCCTATGAGGACAGACTGAAGGAGTTGGGGCTGTTCAGTCTGGAGAAGAGAAGGCTCTGAGGTGACTGAATCGTGGCCTTCCAGTATCTGAAGGGGGCCTACAAGAAGGCCAGGGAGGGACTTCTCAGGCTGGGGAGACAAGGTAGTGATAGGACTAGGGGGAATTGGACTGAAGCTGGAGGTGGGGAGATTCAGGCTGGATGTGAGGAGGAAGTTCTTCCCCATGAGAGTGGTGAAGCCCTGGAATGGGTTGTCCAGGGAGGTGGTTGAGGCCCCGTCCCTGGAGGTGTTTAAGCCCAGGCTGGATGAGGCTCTGGCCAGCCTGATCTAGTGTGGGGTGTCCCTGCCCATGGCAGGGGGATTGGAACTAGCTGATCCTTGTGGTCCCTTCCAACCCTGACTGATTCTATGATACTATGATTGTCTCTGACCTTGGGATGGAATGACCAAGTGCAAAGTGGTTAAAAAGCTTGTATGTATTTGTTGTTCTTGTTGAAACTTTCAAATGTGTTGTGTCTGAGAAATACAACATCTGGGGACCAAATTGTCTTGGGATCTCCTTAATAGAAGTGGTCTTGTGATTGAGTCACTGTCCCTGGAGGTGTTCAAAGAAGGATTGGAAATGGCACTTGGTGCCATGGTTTAGTTAGTCATGAGGTCTGTGGTGACAGGTTGGACTTGATGATCTTTTGAGGTCTCTTCTAACCTTGGTGATTCTGTGATTCTCATCAAAGGAGGTTTCTCCCCAGTTTTGTAAGCTGCCAGTCTCGCCTTTGGTCTGTGCTAACAGCTTAGCTGATATTCTTCTATTCAATCTCTTCAGTGCTTGTTTTATGGAATTGTGTTTCTTTGCTTTTCTCACTTGTGGTGTTACAGAATTTTGGTCATCTCCAGAGTGTTTGGAAGCTTTTAACCAGCAAAACACCAAGGTTCATCTTCAGTGTATATATCTCTTTTTGGTTTATGGTCATCTTGAAGACAGGCCTGTAAATTTTGTCTTAATTTCACATTGGAAATAAACATTGTTGACCATAAAATACATTTTTTTTCTTTCCACAATATATCCAGTGACCAGAATGTTGCTGAGTATCACCTTTAAATATGAACTGAAGTGATAGCAGTTAGTCTAAAGTATGGAATCAATAAGGTTGGAAAAGACCTCAGAGATCATCAAGTCCAACCTGTCATCCAGCACCTCATGACTACTAAACCATGGCTTCCAGTGCATGTCCAATCCGTTTTGGAACATCTCCAGGGATGGTGACTCCACCACCTCCCTGGGCAGCACATTCCAATGACTAACAAATCTCTCTGGGAAGAACTTTCTGCTCACCTCCAGCCTAAACTTCCCCTGGTGCAACTTGAGACTGTGTCCTCTTGTTCTGGTGCTGGTTGTCTGAGAGAAGAGACCAAGCCCCACCTGGCTACAGTCTCCCTTCAGGGAGTTGTAGACAGCAAGAAGGTCTTCCCTGAGCCTCCTCTTCTCCAGGCCAAACAACCCCAGCTCCCTCAGCCTCTCCTCACATGGCTGTGCTCCAGACCTCTCCCCAGCCTTGTTGCCCTTCTGTGGACACGTTCAAGAGTCTCAATGTCCTTCTTAAACTGAAGGGCCCAGAACTGGACACAGGACTCAAGGTGTGGCCTAACCAGTGCTGAGTACAGGGCAGAATGACTTCCCTGCTCCTGCTGTATTTAGTGGTAGTTCAGATTCAGATTTTAGGACCTTGGTGACAGTGTGGTTCTAACCAGATAATTTTTTGTGTGTACTTTGCAACTTCTTAGAATGGTTTTTAACTTTCAAGTCTGACTATTTGATTTTCATGATCCCATTGTAACCTTTACCTGTTCTGACATTTCATTTCCTGTATGTTTCAAATGTACCGAGGTATTTTTCCCATGTTGAGAAAAAATGGTGAGGTGGCCCCATTGTTTTGCTGCTTCTAGGCTTCAAAAATGGATTAATTTTTGTTCTGGCCACTGTAACATCTGCAGTATGTAAGGCATGAGAGCATTAGGATATTGGTTTATGAATGCATTGGTGTTCCTCTGGGTAGTTAATACTTAATGTATTTTATCTGTCACTGGGGAGGAATGTGCTGTACAGCGCTCTCCTCCTGCAAGTGGTCTGACTCATGAGCACAAGGTATTTCAAAGGGATTTCAGCACTCCATCCCATTCTTCAGTCTTGCAGTAGCTTTTCTAATAATAGAATCAGCAAGTGGAGTTACTTCTTGACTGCTACAGTTTATTGCCAGTGTAGTCATGAAAGCTGAAATCAGTCACAGTCTTCCGTTTCACAGCTAACATTTACCTGTGTAGCTACAAGCACTGCGTCTCTTGTACTGCTCTTTGGAATCAGTAACCTCCAGATGCACCGGGGTCCGCTATATCACAGGTTGAATGTAGTAAGTAGATGTGGATATGGACACAGATCACAGTATCACAGTATCGCCAGGTGGAAGAGACCTCCAAGATCATCGAGTCCAACCTGTCACCACAGACCTCATGATTAGACCATGGCACAAGTGCCACATCCAATCCCCTCTTGAACACCTCCAGGGATGGTGACTCCACCACCTCCCTGGGCAGCACATTCCAATGAGGAATGACTCTCTCTGGGAAGAACTTTCTCCTCACCTCCAGCCTAAACTGCCCTTGGTGCAGGTTGAGACTGTGTCCTCTTGTTCTGGTGCTGGTTGCTAGAGAGAAGAGACCAACCCCTTCCTGGCTACAGCTGGAGAGCAATGAGGTTTCCCCTGAGCCTCCTCTTCTCCAGGCTAAGCAACCCCAGCTCCCTCAGCCTCTCCTCACAGGGCTGTGCTCAAGGCCTCTCCCCAGCCTCGTTGCCCTTCTCTGGACACCTTCAAATGTCTTGATGACCTTCTTAAACTCAGGGGCCCGGAACTGGACACAGGACTCAAGGTGTGGCCTAACCAGTGCAGTGTACAGGGGCAGAATGACTTCCTGCTCCTGCTGGCCACACTATTCCTAATGCAGGCCAGGATGCCATTGGCCTTCTTGGCCACCTGGGCACACTGCAGGCTCATGTTTAGGCGCTGTCAATCAGCACCCCCAGGTCCCTCTCTGTTTGGCAGCTCTCCAGCCACTCTGACCCCAGCCTGTAGCACTGCCTGGGGTTGCTGTGGCCAAAGTGCAGCCCCTGCCACTTGGATTTGTTTAATGCCGTCCTGTTGGACTCTGCCCATCTGTCCAGTTGGTCGAGGTCCCTCTGCAGAGCCCTTCTGCCCTCTAACTGACTAACATCTGCTCCCAACTTGGTGTCATCTGCAAATTTGCTGATGACTGTCTCAATCCCCTCATCCAGATCATCACATATTAAAGAGGATGGGGCCCAGCACTGATCCCTGGGGATGCCACTGGTGACTGTGGATGAGTACAACAATGAGCTGTGAGTCTTTGGTGCCTTTACTGTTCAAGCAGTGTCATGGGAGCTGCATATGGCAGCTCTTGGATACATCCAGCAAAATGTAGAGGGTCTGTCTGGTGAAAAATCTGTTCTTGTAAGACTTTAAGATACAGTAAAACTATTCCTTAAATATCTATAGTGAGCATAGCTTGTGTACCCTGACAGAATTTGTGAACTTTAAAGATTTCCTTAATGTATAAACTGCTTGCCTAGAGGTGGTGGAGTCACCGTCCCTGGAGGCGTTCAAGAGGGGACTGGACGTGGCACTTGAAGCCGTGGTCTAGTAGTCATGAGGTCTTGGGTGACAGGTTGGACTTGATGTTTGAGGTCTTTTCCAACCTTGTTGATTGTAAGGAGTTATGAATTTCCCAGGCAACCAGCAGCAGAACAAGAAGACACAGTCTCAAGCTGCACCAGGAGAAGTTTAGGCCCAAGGTGAGGAGAAAGTTCTTCCCAGCAAGAGAGATTGGCCATTGGAATGTGTTGCCCAGGGAGGTGGTGGAGTTACCTTCCCTGGAGGTGTTCAAGAGGGGATTGGACGTGGCACTTGGTGCCATGGTTTAGTAGTCATGAGGTGTTGGGTGACAGGTTGGACTTGATGATCTCTGAGGTCTTTTCCAACCTTACTGATTCTATGATTGCAAGGAAGCGAAGCTCTTGAAATGATATTTGCTATAGTGAAGGCAGTGGAAGAAGTTTGCTTCACTGAAGGTGAGCTAAGGTTTTGTTTTTATTGATTCTCAGTCCCATATGGGTGAAAGGAGCCCTCTCTTCAGCCACAAGCATCATCTCTTGTGCCAGTGAATTATGGAGCTCAAGCAAACTGTGCCCCTGAGGTCTTGAATGTGCGCTCCAGAAAAATTAAGTCGATCTTCAGAAGTAGTCATTGCTAGGGCCTGCTTCCAAGAGGAAGGGCTGTGCTTTAAGAAAAGTGTTTAAAAGGTGAAAGAGCCAGGGTGGCTCTCTTGTAATGGTCTCCTGGTTTTAACACCTCTTGTGTCAGTTAACTGAAGTAAGAGTGGGGGTTGACTAGCAGGCGCAATGTTTATGCCTTAACAGTCCTCTTCTTCGTAAAGATCTGTCTGTAAACTGCAGACTGAGAAGGTGGAAGCCATGGAGAATAGAACTGAAAGCAAAAGGAAACATGCTTTGTTTCCCACAATGAAATACAGAGGTGTGCAAAATGTTTTGCCACTGAAAAAGGAAGATGGTGACTAGTGGCTTCAAACCTAGCCTCGGTTTATTATCATGTACTGTAGGAACAATCACCCTTTACTTGCAGACTTCTCTGTCCTAGTTGCTGCTGCTTCTCTGACTTCTCTGTGATAAGCATTTTTCTTAATGGAAAGAAAAGGAAAAAGTTGTCAGTGCAGGTTGGTTTATTAGCATCATAAAAGTCTGTACCAAGTCAGCTCTGAAAGATGCTTTTAGCGTAGTATCAAAGTCTTGTTCCAACCTTAAGTTGTGTATGCTGAACATGAGCCAGCAGTGTGCCCAGGTGGCCAAGAAGGCCAATGGCATCCTGGCCTGCATCAGGAAGAGTGTGGCCAGCAGGAGCAGGGAAGGCATTCTGCCCTGTGCTCAGCACTGGTTAGGCCACACCTTGAGTCTTGTGTCCAGTTCTGGGCCCTTCAGGTTAGGAAACATGTTGAGCTGCTGGAAGGTGTCCAGAGAAGGGCAACAAAGCTGGGGAGGGGTCTGGAGCACAGCCCTGTGAGGAGAGGCTGAGGGAGCTGGGGTTGCTTGGTCTGGAGAAGAGGAGGCTCAGGGGAGACCTCCTTGCTCTCTACAACCACCTGAAGGGAGGTTGTAGCCAGGTGGGGGTTGGTCTCTTCTCCCAGGCAACTAGCACCAGAACAAGAGGACACAGTCTCAAGCTGCGCCAGGGGAAGTTTAGGCTGGATGTTAGGAAGAAGTTCTTCATAGAAAGAGCTACTGCCCATTGGAATGTGCTGCCCAGGGAGGTGGTGGAGGTGTTTAGGAAGAGACTGGATGGGGTGCTTGGTGCCATGGTTTAGTTGATGAGATGGTGTTGGATGATAGGTTGGACTTGATGATCTCAGAGGTCTCTTCCAACCTGGTTAATTCTATTCTGTTAGCATTGAACCTGACTGTACTTTGGTGGGTAGGTTGACATTTTTTAATAGGAAAAGAAAGATAACCTGTTAAGTGAAGCAGCCTGTGTTTAACAAGATGTGATGTTGTATTCATCTTCTTTCCCTGCTTTTCTTGTTTGTAATTGCATTGATCACTTCTGAGACTTGTGTGTACTGGAGACAAAAAAATGAAGGTTTCGTTGGCAGTACTGATTCTTGAAAGAATGGGCAGGATAGAAAGATTTATTTTCTCTTTACAATATTATGTCTGATTTTTATAAGGTGTCTTAAAATACCTTCTAAACTTAAAATTACATGCTTAATAAATGCAAAAATCTAAGTGTGTGCTGCTTTGCTTACTCCATTGTTTGGTTTTGTGTTTTCACTGTAGGCAGCCAGTTTGCAGAGACAAATAGCTTTAACCTTTTTCTTAAGGGTGAAAAAACACTTGGAAGTACATATTTATCCTTCTGGCTTCGATTCTGGGATTTCTTAATGGCAGTTATCAAAGAATTCCATCTATAAAGGAGAGACAAATGAGTTTAACAATTGTGCTCCAGCTGTAACATGTTTTAATGAGCCGTTGTGAATAGCAGTAGGGCAAGGTTGCAGTTTGCCAGGCAAATGCCTGAGCAAGGAAGAGAATTCAAAACATAGAAACCTGCTTTTCATGAGTTAGTCACTGCTGAATACCTAAGAATAACTTTTAGAAAGCAGGATGGCTTTTGAGGAAGCAATGGAGGCTGTCCATTAATACTGCCATTTATCTGTTAACTGAAGTTTACCAAGTAACTGGCATCAAGTGATATCACTTGTGATAGCTTTTCTTGAAGTGTTTCCTCGTGGCTGGAAGGGATTACAAGTGATCAGAGCAGCTGAGGGCTATGAGGAAACTTTCCATAGAATCAATAAGGTTGGAAAAGACCTCAGAGATCATCAAGTCCAACCTATCACCCAACACCTCATGACTAACTAAACCATGGCTTGATGTGCCACGTCCAGTCCCTTTCTGAATACCTCCAGGGATGGTGACTCCACCACCTCCCTGGGCAGCACATTCCAATGGGCAATTACTCTTTTTGGGAAGAACTTTCTCCTCACCTCCAGCCTAAACCTTCCCTGGCACAGCTTGAGACTGTGTCCTCTTGTTCTGGTGCTGGTTGCCTGGGAGAAGAGACCAACCCCCACCTGGCTACAACCTCCCTTCAGGGAGTTGTAGACAGCAAGAAGGTCTCCCCTGAGCCTCCTCTTCCCCAGGGTAAACATCCCCAGCTCCCTCAGCCTCTCTTCATAGGGTTGTGGTCCAGGCCTCTCTCCAGCCTCATTGCCCTTCTCTGGACACATTCAAGAGTCTCAATGTCCTTAAACTGAAGGGCCCGGAACTGGACACAGGACTCAAGGTGTGGCCTAACCAGTGCAGAGTATGGGGCAGAATGACTTCCCTGCTCCTGCTGGCCACACTGTTCTGATGCAGGATAGGATGCCTTTGGCTCTTTTGGCCACCTGGGCACACTGCTGGCTCATGTTCAGCTGCTGTCGACCAGCACCCCCAGGTCCCTCTCTGGGTAGCTCTTCATCCACTGTGACCCCAGCCTGTAGCACTGCATGGGGTTGTTGTGGCCAATGTGCAGAACCCGGCACTTGGATGTGTTCAATCTCCTGCCCTTGGACTCTGCCCATCTGTCCAGCCTGTCGAGGTCCCTCTGCAAAGCCCCTCTACCTTCCAGCAGATCAGCACCTGCCCCCAGCTTGGTGTCACCTGCAAATTTACTGATGATGGATTCCATGCCCTCATCCAGATCATCAATAAAGATGTTGAAGAGCAGGGGAAAGAAAAGTATGTTGGGTTAATTCCCACGCGATTGCAATTTCTCTTCATTTTTTCCAGGAGAAGCCTTTTGCTTGCAACACTCGGTCACAAATACAGATCTCTTACAGCTAAATCCTTTTGTCTCAATCTTGTGGGTAAAAGATGCCGTTGCTGCTCAGGATTACCAGATTCTCTTGGCATTGAGTTTGCCACGATTTCAAACTAGTGCACTTCCTTTTAACTGTTTCTTGTCTTGCTACAGTGGGGTAAGACATGGCAGTGGAGCTGCCCTTTAGCTGAGGCTTTGACTTGAATTTTTTACCTGCAGTGGAGGACTGTAGTTGCACAAGAGTTTCTTGAAGCAAAAGTTCCTCCTTTGGAAAATTTCCATATGAGAAAGCTAAAGATGAGCATTTATCTCACCCCCACCCCACTGAGTTTAAAAGGGACGCTGTGAGCTTGGAACTCTAGATTTTTGAGGGGATTTTTCCTTCTCCTAAAAATGGTGGCAATGGCAGTGTTTTTCTGCACACTTTTGTGTTTATTGCTCTGCTTCCAATCCAGAAATGCTCTGTGAAGGACTTGCACAAAGTGTTTCTTGTCTCCTTGACCATGAAGTGTTATTACGTATAAGAGACAACTGGAGCGCCTGAGGAGAAATTAGAGAGGGTAAAGAAACGAAGGGATGTCCAGTTGAATCACTGTGATTTAATAGCTGAGATGCAGAAGCTGAGCTATTAGCCTGAGCATTTGATAGAATGAATTGAGTAAATCAATTAAAGAATTGAATCAAACTCTCTTTTGTAACCTTGCAGTTGGAGTGAGATAACAGAGCCCACGTTTATATTACTTGCCAGCTGAAACTTGTTAGTGCATGCTGTTTGTTTTTGCCTTCTATGGTATTTAGCAAGAGTAGGCAAAATACTCTAGGTAACAGCAGAAAAACCAGCACCAGAACAAGAGGACACAATCTCAAGCTGTGTAGGGTAAGTTTAGGCTGGATGTTAGGAAGAAGTTCTTCCCAGAAAGAGAGATTGGCCATTGGGATGTGCTGCCCATGGAGGTGGTGAAGTCACCATCATTGGAGGTGTTTAGGAAGAGACTGGATGGGGTGCTTGGTGCCATGGTTTAGCTGATTAGATGGTGCTGGATGGTAGGTTGGACTTGATGATCTCAAAGGTCTCTTCCGGTCTGGTCTGGTCTGGTCTGGTCTATTCTATTCTATTCATCCTGCTTTTCTTTGGCTGAGGCCTATCTAAAAGTTGCAGAGTTAGGCACTGGGCTTCACCTAGTATGCTGAAAACTTACCTTTTTTCTAACAAATTAATCTTCCTAAGTTTTCTTTTGTTGTCAGTTGTGTTCCTTTAAAAGCATTCTCATTTCATCTTCGTTTCTTGCCTTAAGGAGTATTGCCATGGGTAGATGTGTGAAGTACTTATTAAGAAAGGTGCATGGTTCACTGACTGCCATATCCAGGTATTTTCCAATTTCCATGGAGTTAGGGAGGACACTGGAGGGAATTTGCATGTTTTGGAGGAGGAGAGGACTAAAGGGGGATCTTCAATGTTCATGCTGAGAAAAATAAGAAAGGCTCTGTGCTTAGCTTGCTCGGGAGAGGAGGTTGAACATAACGAATAGTACTTTCTACCTTCATATATCCAGTCTTTTTCTATCTACTTGTGATCTAATACAGCATTTTATGTTTGTATTTTGTGTTCTAGTGTCAATTCAATACTAATTTGGAAGCTGCTAGAAAGTAATAGAAGTGGACATCCTAGGGTGCTGAGAGAGCTGGCAGATGGGCTGTCCAAGCCACTCTTCATTTTTCAACAGTCCTGGCTCACTGGAGAGGTCCCAGAAGACTGGAAGCTGGCCAACATGGTGCCCATCCACAAGAAGGGCCTGTTGGATGAGCCAGGGAACTATAGGCTTGTCAGCCTGACCTCAGTGCCAGGCAAGATCATGGAACAGCTCATCTTGAGTGCGATCACACAGCACTTACAGGATGGCCAAGGGATCAGGCCCAGCCAGCATGGATTTAGGAAGGGCAGGTCCTGCCTGACCAACCTGATCTCCTTCTATGCCCAGGTGACTGCCTGAATGGATGTGGGGCAGGCTGTGGATGTGGTCTACCTGGACCTCAGCAAGGCCTTTGACACTGTCCCCCACAGCAAACTCCTGGCCAAGCTGTCAGCACATGGCTTGGACAGGAGCACACTGTGTTGGGTTGGGAACTGGCTGGAGGGCTGAGCCCAGAGAGTGGTGGTGAATGGTGCCACATCCAGCTAGCAGCCAGGCACAAGTGGTGTGCCCCAGGGATCAGTGCTGGGCCCCATGCTCTTTAACATCTTTATTGATGATCTGGATGAGGGCATCGAATCCATCATCAGTAAATTTGCGGATGACACCAAGCTGGGGGCAGGAGTTGATCTGCTGGAGGGTAGAGAGGCTTTGCACAGGGACCTGGACAGGCTGGACAGATGGGCAGAGGCCAAGGGCAGGAGACTGAACACATCCAAGTGCCGGGTTCTGCACACTGGCCACAGCAACCCCATGCAGTGCTACAGGCTGGGGTCAGAGTGGCTGGAGAGCAGCCAGGCAGAGAGGGATCTGGGGGTACTGGTTGATGTTAGGCTGAACATGAGCCTGCAGTGTGCCCAGGCAGCCAAGAAGGCCAATGGCATCCTGGCCTGCATCAGGAGCTGTGGCCAGCAGGAGCAGGGAGGTCATTCTGCCCCTGTCCTCAGCACTGGTTAGGCCGCACCTTGAGTCCTATGTCCAGTTCTGGGCCCCTCAGTTTAGGAAGGATGTTGAGTTGCTGGAAGGTGTCCAGAGAAGGGCAGCGAAGTTGGTGAGGGGTTTGGAACACAAGCCCTATGAGGAGAGGCTGAGGGAGCTGGGGTTGCTTAGCCTGAGAAGAGGAGACTGAGGGGTGACCTTATTGCTCTCTCCAACTACCTGAAGGGAGGTTGTGGACAGGCAGAGGTTGGTCTCTTCTCCCAGGCAGCCAGTACCAGAACAAGAGGACACAGTCTCAGGCTGCACCAGGGCAGGTTTAGGCTGGATGTTAGGAAGAGGTTCTACACAGAGAGAGTGATTGCCCATTGGAATCGGCTACCTGTGGAGGTGGTGGAGTCACCTTCATTGGAGGTGTTCAGGAGGAGACTTGATGGGGTGCTTGGTGCCATGGTCTAGTTGTTTGTGTGGGCTGGATTGGTTGATGGGTTGGACTCGATGATCTTGAAGGTCTCTTCCAACCTGGTGTATTGTATTGTATTTTCAAATTGGGATTTCTGGAAGGGCAGAGGATCTGTGCATGGATTTTTTCTTGTCTTCAGTATGTAGCCTGTTGCTTTTGCATCAGTTAAACCACTGCTTAAAAGACAGACAATAGTAAGGTGATCAGTTGTCCCATGATGAGGCTTGTTATTAACAGGTCTTCAGGCAGTAAGCATGACTAAAGTAGTGGAGGCAAAATGTTTCCTTGGTCAGAAATGAAAATAGTCAGTAAGAACCACTTAAGATACTGAGTGAACACAATCAAATAATCATGTCCTACATGCTTAGGTAATGCATCTTACTGCTCCTGTTGAACTTCATACAGCAGCTCTATCTGCCCATCCTTTCCCTTTAACTTGTGTTGCAGTAACAGTCCCTTTTACTGAAGAGGGTCAGGCTCTGCCCACTTGTCTCTTTGCCCCAGTAAGTGCATTAGACACATTCTGGTCTGTAATTTACAACAGGCTTTTTCTTGTTTTTCATCCTGCAGTCATCTTTCTCTAGTTCCTTTGTGATGATGGAGCTAGCAATTTTAACTCCTTTTCCTTACCTCAGCATGTTTTTGCTAGTCAGTGTAAATGCTGGATGATCAACAGCTGTAGCTTCCTCCAAGCATCTTTCTTGCCAGTGGAGTATCTGTTGTCTGGTCTGCAAAACAGCATCTGACTGCTTCTGTCATCTGAGCAGCATTTTCTGAACCCATTTTCTTGCCTATAGCTAACTTGTTCAGATCTGAATCACTGAGTTTGTTCAATGTAGCGTTCTTAAACCTCACGATTCAACTACTTTTTGTTTTGCTTTCACTGGAGTTCAATAGTAGTAGGTGTACAAATGAAACAAACTGTGCTAAGTTGAAAAAAACCCCAACCAAACAAACCACAACCCCCCCCTTTTTTGACAGCATGGTATTGTTTCTTTAATCTAATGAGGTGAGGCAGTTGAATTTGAAAGCTGGGTCAAAAGCTTATGTAATGTTTAGACCCTAAATATAGAATGGTATAATGACACCAAAAGATCAATCTCTGTGCATATGTTCTGGTAGAGTATTTTTTGTTTTGTTCTCATTCTGTGCATGCAATTTAACACCAAGCTGGATACCCTGTGCTGTCTTGCTGATATTCCTATCTTATGCTGTGTGCCAATTTAAATTGACATGTAGGTTTCTTGGTTGTAACTCTCAAGATGTGGGAGCTTTGAGGTTTGGTTTTGTTGATGATAAAGTTTCCATGTGGTCACTGTAAAATTTACCCCTGTGTTTTTTATTGTTTTAATAGTAGTGGAATGGGGTGATGATGTTAAAGCAGTATCAGAAGATGAAGCCATGGTGCTGGTGAACCATCAAGCAACAGGTGACGTCTGCACTCTGATGATGTGCCTCCAAGACAAAGGCACGGTAGGCAACAGCTGGGGAGTGGAAGAATTTCTCTGTGTGTGTGACTTGTTATCTTGGGTATGCTGGCTTCTGTGTGCAACACTGATGGATGACTTTTGTGTATTAATACACCAAATAATCTCAAGGCCCTGAATAGGAAGCTTTTTGGTTAGGTTTGGTTTAATGCGACAGCCAGTAGCCTGGAGCAGGTTTTACACCAGAACCGTTGCCTTTGAAGAAGGTCAAATACAAGCTGAGTCAGTGAGCATCCACTGTAGGCCACCACAGATGGAAACAAATCTTGCAGATAATCATGTACTTGACTCTTTCCTCTCACCTTCTGCCCTTATGCAACCCATGCCAGCTTTGTTCCAACCAGCACAGGCCTAGTTTCTGGGTTATAGCTTTGCTCCAGCATGGAATTTTTCTCAAAGATAGAAGCAAGTTGTGGGGGATTTTGGCAAGAGTTCAAAAGCTGAACGTGACTTCCCTCTGAGGGCATGTCCAAGCTCAAGGAGCTAGCCAAGGTCAGAATTGCTTGAACTCTAATTTCTTAAGCATTTCTTGGTGAGAAGCACAACTTACGTCAATTGTTTTCTTCATTGCTGCTCAGGAAATTCAGGTCTAGGGAGCATAGTGCCGATAACAAGAGTGTGAGGTCTACAGGGGAAGTTAAATCTGTATGCAAATCAGAAGGGAAGGGGATATGTATGGTTAGGCTACCAAGGGTGGAAGGCATACCTGGCAAGCTGAAGGCATGGATCACCTGTGTCTCAGTGTTGTCATCTTTCTTGTGAGTTTCTTGTGAATAAACAAGGAAAACCACAACTCCTTTGTGTTGCATCTGTGCTGCTTGGAACTGAGAGTTTGTCTTTGTGTACATTAATAGCGATGGTTTATATGCTCTCTCTCTCTCTCTACCAGTGGGTTACATTTTTTTTTAGGAATTTTCCCAGATCTTACCTATGAGAGCAGAGCTGATAAAAAACCCCAAGAAACCACTATCCCTCCCCCCCCCAAAAAACACTCAAACCAAAATCAAATAGAATAGAATTAACCAGGTTGGGAAAGAACATCGAGATCATCAATTCCAACCTATCACCCAACAACATCTGATCAACTAAACCATGGCTTCAAGTGCCACATCCAATCCCCTCTTGAACACCTCCAGGGATGGTGACTCCACCACCTCCCTGGGCAGTACATTCCAATGGGCAGTATCTCTTTCTATGAAGAACTTCTTCCTAACATCCAGCCTAAACTTCCCCTGGTGCAGCTCAAGACTGTGTCCTCTTGTTCTGGTGCTGGTTGTCTGGGAGAAGAGACCAACCCCCACCTGGCTACAACCTCCCTTCAGGGAGTTGTAGAGAGCAAGAAGGTCTCCTCTGAGCCTCCTTTTCTCCAGGCTAAGCAACCCCAGCTCCCTCAGCCTCTCCTCACAGGGCTGTGCTCCAGGCCTCTCCCCAGCTTTGTTGCCCTTCTCTGGACACGTTCAAGAGTCTCGATGTCCTTCCTAAACTGAGGAGCCCAGAACTGGACACAGGACTCAAGGTGTGGCCTAACCAGTGCTGAGTACAGGGGCAGAAGGACCTCCCTGCTCCTGCTGGCCACACTGTTGCTGATGCAGGCCAGGATGCCATTGGCCTTCTTGGCCACCTGGGCACACTGCTGGCTCGTGTTCAGCTGCTGTCAGCCAGTACCCCCAGGTCCCTTTCTGCCTGGCCCCAGGGGGCTTGTGCTCAAGACCTCTCCCCAGCCTCATTGCCCTTCTCTGGACACATTCAAGTATCTCAGTAATCTTGATATTGCTGTCTCAGGTGTTTTAAGTATCATAGAGCTTCACTGACTGATCCATATATACTTACATAAGTCTAAGCTATAATTACCCTGTTTGACTCCATAGCTAAAAAGCTTCAGTTAAGAAAATAGTATATTTCAGTGAATGTAGATCTTAAAACTGGAGGAAGGTGCTGGGATGTCAAATAATCTCCACCATGGAAACTGTTTGGCTTGCAGCTTTTCAGAAAGGCAAAACATCCTTAAAATCACTATTTTTTCAGTGAAATAATTGCAGTCCTTGTTCTTGGAATATACATCCCCAGCCCCTAGTATGGCTTTAATATTTTTATCTAGTTATAATGTACAAGCTTCAGTGTACACTGAAAATACAGCATGAGTAGTCCCAGTGGCTAAAAATAATGAGAACATGACAGTTTATCCTTGACAAAACTTGCTGAATCAGGTATTTTTAAATAGTATTCTTCGTATTTAGGACTAAGGGGAATGGAATGAAGCTGGAGGTGGGGAGATTCAGGCTGGATGTGAGGAGGAAGTTCTTCCCCATGAGAGTGTTGAAGCCCTGGAATGGGTTGTCCAGGGAGGTGGTTGAGGCCCTGTCCCTGGAGGTGTTTAAGCCCAGGCTGGATGAGGCTCTGGCCAGCCTGATCTAGTGTGGGGTGTCCCTGCCCATGGCAGGGGGGTTGGAACTAGATGATCCTTGTGGTCCCTTCCAACCTGACTGATACTATGATATTTCTGAAGAGAATTGTCTTTACCTTGAATTACTGTGAGGCCACTGGAGAAATGAAAGAAACCCAAATGTACCTGTCAAAAAAGGAATCCTGATACAATAGGCAATTGCTTAAATTGGGCATTTTCCTTCAAATACAGTTTGAACTTAAATATGGAATCCTTCACAACCTTGATACTCATCTGTTAGTAACAAGATAGCAATTTCCCAGGATGGCTTTTATTTCATTTAGGATGTTTAAGCTCCAGTAATTCCTGAGCACTTTACCACTCAAAACCAGGTGTAGCACTCAGTGCTTTGTGAGGGGGAAAGGCTCACTCCCATTTCACACAGAAGGACATAACAAGAAGTAAACAGCTTCCCAAAGGGGGCCTCTCAGCAGTGATGGTGCAGTGGCAGAACTAGGAAGGCCTTTCCCCAGTGCCACTCCAAATTACTTTTGCTTGCTTTTGCCAGTCAATACTGACTGAAACCAGATGTAATCTGTGAGCATTTACTGTTGAATAGAATTGAATGAACCAGGTTGGAAGTGACCTTTGAGATTGAGTCCAGCCTATCACCCAACACTATCTAATCAACTAAACCATGGCACCCATCCAGTCTCCAAAGTATCACAGTATCACCATGGTTGGAAGAGACCTCAAAGATCATCGAGTCCAACCTGTCACCACATACCTCATGACTAGACTATGGCACCAAGTGCCACATCCAATCCCCTCTTGAACACCTCCAGGGATGGTGACTCCACCACCTCCTTGGGCAGCACATTCCAATGGCTAATCTCTCTTTCTGGGAAGAATTTCTTCCTAACATCCAGCCTAAACCTCCCCTGGCACAGCTTGAGACTGTGTCCTCTTGTTCTGGTGCTGGTTGCCTGGGAGAAGAGACCAACCCCCACCTGGCTACAACCTCCCTTCAGGGAGTTGTAGACAGCACGAAGGTCTCCCCTGAGCCCCCTCTTCTCCAGGCTAAGCAACCCCAGCTCCCTCAGCCTCTCCTCACAGGGCTGTGCTCCAAACCCCTCCCCAGCCTCATTGCCCTTCTCTGGACACCTTCCAGCAATTCAACATCCTTCCTAACCTGAGGGGCCCAGAACTGGACACAGTAGTGCTGCTTTAAAAAAATTACGAAGCCATCAGAATTGTATGAGTTTAAGTTCTATGTTTTTCTGTGTACTGAGGTAGAACACAGAAACATTCATGCAACTTGACAGAATTCCCTAAGGGCTGTGGCAGGAACTGTGAAGGTATATTTTTTTCCTAGTATTTTAGAAATTCTTCTGTGTTAGTCTATCTTATCTCTTCTAAGCAACTTTCATCTCACCTAAGCAGTAAGCTGAAATGCATGGGTTAAGATGTTTCTTCTCTTCCGCTTCTGTGAATAAGGAAAACTTGATCCCTTTAATAGGGAGGTGGAATTTACCTGAAGTTAAAATGTTAGTGGTAGGACTGGACTAATACTGTTTGGAGCTGGGATTGTTTAGCCTGGAGAAGAGGAGGCTCAGGGGAGACCTCATTGCTCTCCACAACTACCTGAAGCATGGTTGTAGCCAGGAAGGGGTTGGTCTCTTCCCTCTAGCAACCAGCACCAGAACAAGGGGACACAGTCTCAAGCTGCACCAGGGGAGGTTTAGGCTGGAGGTGAGGAGAAAGCTCTTCACAGAAAGAGTTGCTAGCCATTGGAATGTGCTGCCCAGGGAGGTGGTGGAGTCACTGTCCCTGGAGGTGTTCTAGAGGGGATTGGATGTGGTACTTGAAGCCACAGTTTAGTAGTCACGAGGTGTTGGATGACAGGTTGGACTTGATGATCTTTGAGGTCTTTTCCAACCTTATTGATTCTATGACTCCATGACTAATAAGACAAGCCATTTAGAGTAAGATTTCAGCTGAATCTGAAGTGACCTATTTGCACTTTCTGTGTAATTCAATTTGTTTGTGGAAGTGTTAAAACAAGCTTAGTAAATTAATTGAGGTCTCCTAAATTAGGTAAGAGAAATAGGTTAAGATAATAATACAATAATAATAATAAATAAATCCAGGTTGGAAGAGACCTTCAAGATCGTCGTATCCAACCTATCAACCAATCCAACCCACCCAAACAACTAAACCATGGCACCAAGCACCCCAGCAAGTCTCCTCCTGAACACCTCCAGTGATGGTGACTCCACCACCTCCCCGGGCAGTCCATTCCAATGGGCAATCACTCTCTCTGTATAGAACTTCCTCCTAACATCCAGTCTAAACCTCCCCTGGTGCAGCCTGAGACTGTGTCCTCTTGTTCTGGTGCTGCCTGCCTGGATGCTGCTTTTAGTGCTTTCTGACTACATCCCAAGTTACAAATGTGGCTATTTATTTTTTTTCTGGTTTAAAGCAGGAAAGAAAAAAAGTAGAACTTGTAGCTACTTGCAAAGTTTCAAGATGTGTATTGCCAGGTTTCATTAAGTTAGAGGTGCTTGAAAGGTGAAAGTCAATCTATTCAGGTTGCTTTCTTACAAAACCTCTGTAGAGTGAAATGAAAGAGAGCTCATGGCTAGGAGGCACCTCGATATTTTATACAATTGGTAGAGGCTTTTGCTGCATTCTGAACTTAGGGAATGATGAAGCAAAAAAGACTTGAAATAGCATCCCAAAACTCTTCAAATCCATAAACAGCTATGAATGTGTGCTCAAACCACTTCTGAATGTCTTTGCTTAGTCTCCTTGAAATGCAAGTGATAAGAGACTTATCTGATAAGCATTTTTCTTCCTGAGGATATTAAATGGAAGAGCTAGCACCAATATCTTGCAGTGCCTTCTATTCTGCCCTTGGTAGAAGAACAGAATGAATATCCATTAATGTAGTTGTTTCTCATTGCAAACAAGATAATTGTGTCCTATTCTTTGAACTCCTTTTTTGTTTTATGGATATGAGAGTGTGTATATATTCATTAATTCACACACACAAATACTTCCTCTTGGTATTTCTCACCATTACCTAGGGTTACAGGCAGGTTTCTCATTGCTAAGCTCTGACATTTGCCTCTTAGTAGCCCACTTGCAGCAAATGGGCTGTATGCATGTATCACAGTGAGCTTTGATACAATCACCTCACTTCTCAGAGAGAGTGAGGAAGTCCAGGGGTGTTAGTTAGAAGCCCTGTGCCACCTAAAACCTGGTCAGACAGACTTTGGATTCTGGAAAGCAATGATAACAGGCTGGTGAGAGGCCTCGAGCACAAGCCCTGTGAGGAGAGGCTGAGGGAGCTGGGGTTGCTTAGCCTGGAGAAGAGGAGGCTCAGGGCAGACCTTATTGCTCTTTACAACTACCTGAAGGGAGGGTGTAGCCAGGTGGGGCTTGCTCTCTTCTCCCAGGCAATCAGCAGCAGAACAAGAGGTCACAGTCTCAAGCTGTGCCAGGGGAGGTTTAGGCTGGAAGTGAGGAGCCATTGGAATGTGCTGCCCAGGGAGGTGGTGGAGTCACCATCCCTGGAGGTGTTCAAGAGGGTATTGGATATGGCACTTGGTGCCATGGTTTAGTAGTCATGAGGTGTTGGGTGACAGGTTGGACTTGATGATCTCTGAGCTCTTTTCCAACCTTATTGATTCTATGATCACAATAAGAAGTTATATGGAAGGAGAGAATCACTCTTGCTGGGCAAGAGTTACTCCTTGAGGATTGCAACAGAACATCCAGTGACCAATGATGACTCCTCAAAAGACCTTTTCTTTTCAGGGAAGCAGATTAAGTTTCCTTGTGTGCTCCATTAAAATCTATTATCTTGGGTTAAATTCTGCTTAATAGAATAGAACAATAATTGTCGAAGTGCCAAGTAGGAAAGATGTTGAGGTGCTGGAAGGTGTCCAGAGAAGGGCAATGAGACTGGGGAGGGGTTTGGAGCACAGCCCTGTGAGGAGAGGCTGAGGGAGCTGGGGTTGCTTAGCCTGGAGAAGAGGAGGCTCAGGGCAGACCTTCTTGCTCTCCACAACTTCCTGAATGGAGGTTGTAGGCAGTTGGGGATTTGGTCTCTTCTCCCAGGCAACCAGCACCAGAACAAGAGGACACAGTCTGAAGCTGTGCCAGGGGAGGTTTAGGCTGAATGTTAGGAAGAAGTTCTTCCCAGAAAGAGAGATTGGCCTTTGGAATGTGCTGCCCAGGGAGAGTGGAGTCACCATCATTGGAGATGTTTAGGAAGAAACTGAATGAGGCACTTGGTGCCATGGTTTAGTTGATTAGATGCTGTTGGGTGATAGGTTGGACTTGATGATCTCAAAGGTCTTTTCCAACCTGGTTAACTCTATTCTGTTCTAGCAGATGAATGCTCACAGTCAGGTACTGCTGCAGGCTAAGTTGTTTTCAGTGGAATTTTGGTGGTAATTTTGTCAAAGGACATGGTTCCCTCCACCAGTCTGTCATTGGGCTGGTGTGCAGACATGAACTTGGGATATTGTAGTGCCCTGGAGAGCAACAAGACTTCTCAGTGATGCTTTTTTTAAACTCTTGTCCTTAGGGTGTTCCTTTCCATTCTTTTTTTTTTTTTCTCCTGTTTTCCCTCCCTAAGGCTTTTTAACTCATTGAAATGGAAAGAATGTGAATCTCTGCAGAGAACAACCTTTGCTTTAAGATATTTTCACAGTATCACCAAGGTTGGAAGAGACCTCAAAGATCATCGAGTCCAACCTGTCACCACAGACCTCATGACTAGACCATGGCACCAAGTGCCACATCCAATCCCCTCTTGAACACCTCCAGGGATGGTGACTCCACCACCTCCCTGGGCAGCACATTCCAATGGCGAATGACTCTCTCAGTGAAGAACTTTCTCCTCACCTCCAGCCTAAACTTCCCCTGGCGCAGCTTGAGACTGTGTCCTCTTGTTCTGGTGCTGGTTGCTGGGAGAAGAGGCCAACCCCTTCCTGGCTACAACCATCTTTCAGGCAGTTGTAGACAGCAAGAAGGTCTCCCCTGAGCCTCCTCTTCTCCAGGCTAAACAACCCCAGCTCCCTCAGCCTCTCCTCACAGGGCTGTGCTCAAGGCCTCTCCCCAGCCTCATTGCCCTTCTCTGGACACATTCAAGTGTCTCGATGTCCTTCTTAAATTGAGGAGCCCAGAACTGGACACAGGACTCAAGGTGTGGCCTAACCAGTGCTGAGTACAGGGGCAGAATGACCTCCCTGCTCCTGCTGGCCACACCATTCCTAATGCAGGCCAGGATGCCATTGACCTTCTTGGCCACCTGGGCACACCTCTGGCTCATGTTCAGGCAGCTGTCAATCAGCAGCCCCAGGTCCCTCTCTGCCTGGCTGCTCTCCAGCCACTCTGACCCCAGCCTGTAGCTCTGCATGGAGTTGCTGTGGCCAAAGTGCAGCCCCTGGCACTTGGACTTGTTGAATGCCATCCCATTGGACTCTGCCCATCTGTCCAGTCGGTTGAGGTCCCTCTACAGGGCCCTTCTGCCCTCTAACTGACCAACATCTGCTCCCAACTTGGTGTCATCTGCAAATTTGCTGATGACTGTCTCAATCCCCTCATCCAGATCGTCAGTGAAGATATTAAAGAGGATGGGGCCCAGCACTGATCCCTGGGGGATGCCACTGGTGACTGGCTGCCAGCTGGCTGTGGCACCATTCACCACCACTCTTTGGGCTCAGACTCCAGCCAGTTCCTAACCCAGCTCAGAGTGCTGCTGTCCAAGCCACAAGCTGTCAGCTTGGCCAGGAGTTTGCTGTGGGGGATGGTGTCAAAGGCCTTGCTGAAGTCCAGGCAGACCACATCCACAGCCTGCCCCACATCCACCAGGCAGTCACCTGATCATAGAAGGAGATCAGGTTGGAGAGGCAGGACCTGCCCTCCTAAATCCATGCTGGCTGGGCCTGAGCCCTTGGCCACCCTGCAGGTGCGCAGTGATTGCTGCCAGGATACTCTGCTCCATCATTTTCCCTGGCACTGAGGTCAGGCTGCCAGGCCTGGAGCTTCCGGGTTCCACCATCTGACCCTTCTTGTGGATGGGGACCACATTGGCCAGTTTCCAGTGTTTTATTTAACACAGGCCTGGGGATAGCTGTATGAGAAAACATGTCACCAATATTAGTCTTAAGTGAGGAGCTGTAGCTAATAACTTATATTTTCTTTTATCACTCATAAATAAATAGCACATATCTTTGTCCTCTTGGATGTGTAGCATCTAGTAAGCATCCCTGGCAGACAGAGAAGATAACTCTGTGGCATGCTAGAAAATGGATGTCTGTTTTCAAAGCATAACCTTTCATATCTTTGAGAGCTGTTCTTTTCTCTTAAACATGGTCTTCTTTTCCACTTCCAGTCATGCTAGAGGGTCCAGAAATGGCTGGTTTGTATTATCCAAGATATTAAAATAGAAGGTTTGCTAGTATTAAAATAAAACAAAACAAACTACAGCAACAAAAACAAACACAAAAGTTGAGGGGTTCTTAATGTTCTCCTATGCAAGGATAGCTAGCTTTGAAACATGACATTCAGACTTGGCTGGGAGATCAGCCTCTCCCTTATGAGGAGAGGGAGCTGGGGTTGCTTAGCCTGGAGGAGTGGAGGCTCAGGGGAGACCTTCTTGCTCTCTACAACTACCTGAAGGGAGGTTGTAGCAAGGTGGGGGTTCGTCTCTTCTCCCAGGCAAGCAGCACCAGAACAAGAGGACACAGTCTCAAGCTGCACCAGGGGAGGTTTAGGCTGGATGTTAGGAAGAAGTTCTTCCCAGAAAGAGAGATTGGCCATTGGAATGTGCTGCCCAGGAAGGTGGTGGAGTCATGATGTCTGGAAGCATTTAAGAAGAGACTGGATGAGGCATTAGTGCCATGGTTTAGTTGATTAGATAGTGTTGGGTGATAGGTTGGGCTCAAAGGTCTTTTCCAACCTGGTTAATTCTGTATTCTATTTTAAATGTTCTTTGGCAAACATGTTCTTGCAAGAGTGTAAAAGCTTCACTTTGAGCATTCAGCCACAGTTTAAGGATATAGATACAGCACCTAGGATCCATTCATAGCTTCTGTGGTCAGAAGGGATAATAGAGGTAATCAGAGCGCTTCAAGAAATAATTAGATTTCTTCAGAAGAAAGACTTCCTGGTGCATGCAATTTGAGATGCCAGTTGGAAATTACCAAGCTGCTTTTGCAAGACACAATTCCTGCATGAAATATGATCTGCTTCTTTTAACAAGTTCCACATATTCATCAAGATGAGAAAAGAGGTAGCAGCCACCATCTTCCACTGCATCAAACTCTTTTGTTAGAAGTATCGTTGGAGGCGTGGATGTGGATTCTGAGTATTGCAGCCACTGTGCAAACCTCTGGTGTTTGGAGAGCAGCATGGAGGGGATTGGTCTTACCTCCCAGGCAATCAGCACCAGAACAAGAGGACACAGTCTCAAACTGTGCCAGGGGAGGTGTAGGCTGGAGGTTAGGAAGAAGTTCTTCATAGAAAGAGTAATTTGCCATTGGAATGTGCTGCCCAGGGGGAGGTGGTGTTGAAAAAGGTGAGAAGAGACCAACCCCCACCTGTCTACAACCTTCCTTCAGGTAGTTGTAGAGAGCAAGAAAGTCACCCCTGAGCCTCCACTTCTCCAGGCTAAACAACCCCAGCTCCCTCAGCCTCTCCTCACAGGGCTCCAGACCTCTCCCCATCCACATTGCCCTTCTCTGGACACGTTACTGTAACACATGGTTAAGAGTTAAAGGAGAAGAGCAGGACCTCTGCTGCTTTATACTTTGGGGCAAAAAAACTAGCCCAAAAGACTTTGTTCCTTATATTTTCTAATTCTGTTGCTGTTCTGAGGGTGACAAGAATGTGACCAGCATTTCCATAGTTGTTTGCACTTGATGTTTAGTAAACATTTTATTTGCTTCCCTTTTCAGGTTGTCCGTCAGATGATGTGGCTGATGGATCATATTTTTTAAGTACACAAACTTTGGCATCGTCTCTCTAATCCATGGAGACTTCTTTATAAGACAGGTGAGTGGAAATATAACAATGCTTTGATTTATCCTTACAGCTGGAACACTGTGGTGTTGTGGGACTTGCTCATTACCTCCTAGATGCTTTGCAGGATGAAGTAACTGCTCTGTAATGTGTATATTTGCATAGAGCTTTCTTCCCAAGCTGTTCATTGTTTGTCCAGATACAAATGTTCATGGAATCCAATTAAGATAGGAGCCTTTTATGAGCAAGGGGTGCAAGCAAAGGACACAGGCAGTTCTTTTCCTCTCTCTGCTTCTGCCTGCCCATTGTTAATGCCTGTCTTCTTTTGTTACTGACCTTGAAGCTGAGCACTGAGTCTGGCTAGGTCTTTGACTATCAGAGTTCCAGGTAAGGAAAGGCAGGGCCATCCCATTTGATGGTGGTGTAGCAGACTAGTTTAAGGTGGTGGTGGACCTGCATAAATAGTAATTAATTTATTCTTGAAGGTGTTGAGCTCAGCATTGCAAACATTAAGGAGTGAAAACCTTAGATTATTTGTTACACTTTTGTTTTGTTTCAGGGTTTTTTTTGCTTGGTTTTGTTTGTTAGCTGTTGATCAAACTGCACTCTAAAGTAGAAATGTAGAAGTAAATTGGTATGAATAGAACAGAATTAACCAGGTTGGAAAAGACCTTTGAGATCATCAAGTCCTACCTATCACCCAACACCATCTAATCAACTAAACCATGGCACCAAGTGCCCCATCACCTCCAAGCACCATCACCTGCAGTGATGGTGACTCCACCACCTGCCTGGGCAGCCCATTCTAATGGCCAATCACTCTTTCTGTGTATGAACCTGCTGCCAGTTAAATGAACTGCAACATCCAGCACATAGGTTTCTTTCCTTTCCTTGTTTTTGTTTGTCTGGACTTGCAATGTGTGGGCAGAGGAGGAGTAACTAATTACTCAGAACAAAATAAATACTTAATCACAGCTGTACACAGCTATAGTGAGATTTCTCACTGTGACTAGAGGCGTGGTTGGGAAACTTCAGGCAGAATTAGATAATAAAGACCTTTAGAGATACACAACTGTGTACTGTGAGACTATGGAAAGGAAGAGAGTTTGACACTTGGTAAAACATTTCTACTTCAGTAGTTAAAATTCACAAGATAGACATTTTGAGCTGCACTTGGCTGTCAGCTTGCTAATGGTGATATCTGAACGTGGCATTGCCATTTCAGTTATAAAAGCAAACCTAAGGCTTTTCCTCATTTTCCTGCAGTGCCTGAGATAGCCAACATCATAAATGAAATCACTATCTTGAGTCTAAATACAAACTAATTAAAAATAAACTGGTTTATGGCTGTTAATTAGCTGTTAGGTGTAGCTAAAATGCTTAAGGTGAGTAATGATCCTGTGGTGATCTACAGAAAGGACCTAGTAGTATTGGAATGACCTAATAGTTGTTGGGTTTTTTACCATGTAAAATAGAATCATAGAATCAATAAGGTTGGAAGAGACCTCAAAGATCATCAAGTCCAACCTGTCACCCAAGACCTCATGACTAACTAAACCATGGCATCAAGTGCCACATCCAATCCCCTCTTGAACACCTCCAGGGACGGTGACTCCACCACCTCCCTGGGCAGCACATTCCAACGGCTAACAATTTCTCTGTGAAGAACTTTCTCCTCACCTTCAGCCTAAACTTCCCCTGGCACAGCTTGAGACTGTGTCCTCTAGCTTATTTATTAAAACTTTACATTAGCCTCATTTTCATGAGCAGCACAGATGGCAACTTCAGGAATGCTTCAGAGATTTACTAGAAGTTGATCAGTGTTTTCTCCATGGAAAGACTTTCTGGAAATCAAGACTGTCAATAACTTGCCTTGCTGTACTTTTGACAGCAGTCTGCTGCTACTTGTTTTCTTCCTTCTAAAGAAAAGAAGGCTGAGCCTGTTCCCTGTGATGGTGATCAACTAGCCATGGGCTTAAGAACTGGTTATATTAAGGAGGTGCTTCTGCTACTGTATGGCTTACTTTCTCTTCTATCTGGACAGTGTGTTAATGGCATCTTATCTTCACAGTATCACCAAGGTTGGAAGAGACCTCAAAGATCGAGTCCAACCTGTCACCACAGACCTCATGTCTAGACTATGGCACCAAGTGCCACGTCCAATACCCCTTGAACACCTCCAGGGATGGTGACTCCACCACCTCCCTGGGCAGCACATTCCAATGACTAACAAATCTCTCTGGGAAGAACTTTCTGCTCATCTCCAGCCTAAACTTCCCCTGGCACAGCTTGAGACTGTGTCCTCTTGTTCTGGTGCTGGTTGCTAGGGGGAAGAGACCAACCCCTTCCTGGCTATAACCACCCTTCAGGTAGTTGTAGATGGCAATAAGGTCTCCCCTGAGCCTCCTCTTCTCCAGGCTAAGCAACCCCAGCTCCCTCAGCCTCTCCTCACAGGGCTGTGCTCAAGGCCTCTCCCCAGCCTTGTTGCCCTTCTCTGGACACGTTCAAGTGTCTCGATGTCCTTCCTAAACTTGAGGGGCCCAGAACTGGACACAGGACTCAAGGTGTGGCCTAACCAGTGCTGAGTACAGGGGCAGAATGACCTCCCTGCTCCTGCTGGCCACACCATTCCTAATGCAGGCCAGGATGCCATTGGCCTTCTTGGCCACTTGGGAGTCTTCTATCACTCTTCAGTATTCTGCTTGTCAGGATTAGCTCTAAACACTCCTCTCTTTCCTGTTAGTCCAGTAGCCCTTTCTGTATCACAGCAGCTAAGGTTTGCTGTCACAATGTTTGCTAAGCATCAGTTTATCCACCAGTTGTGTGTGTTAGTTTTGGTTAGGTTTTAGGACATTGTCATGTCTGATGTGTGAAAACTTTATTGTTCACTTCTGGGTTCATATTAACTGCTGTCCTATCCCGGAGTCCTGTGGTCTGGTGGGAAAGGACTGTTATAACTGAAGAGCTTTTATACTGCTCTTTAATTGCACTGATACAAGCAGCAGACTTTTTTTCCTTTAATGAGGTAAATTGGAAGTAATTATAATCATCAGATTTCAAAATCTTAGGATTTAAGACTTGCACAGAACTTGTCTTCAGGAGAATATTGCTTTTTGCTCTCTTTCCCTCTACCCCACTTCTTCATCTTCCACAGCTGGAAAGAGAAAAGGTCATTGAAGATACTTCTGTTGATGATCTGGATGAGGGCATCGAGGCCATCATCAGTAAATTTGCGGACGACACCAAGCTGGGGGCAGGAGTTGATCTGCTGGAGGGTAGAGAGGCTTTGCAGAGGGACCTCGACAGGCTGGACAGATGGGCAGAGGCCAAGGGCATGAGAATGAACACATCCAAGTGCCAGTTCTGCACATTGGCCACAACAACCCCATGCAGTGCTACAGGCTGGGGTCAGAGTGGCTGGAGAGCAGCCAGGCAGAGAGGGACCTAGGGCTACTGGTTGATAGTAGGCTGAACATGAGCCTGCCTTGTGCCCAGGCAGCCAAGAGGGCCAATGGCATCCTGGCCTGCATCAGGAAGCATGGGGCCAGCAGGACCACACCTTGAGTCCTGTGTCCAGTTCTGGGCCCCTCAGTTTAGGAAGGAGGTTGATTTGCTGGAGTGTGTCCAGAGAAGGGCAACGAGGTTGGTGAGGGGTTTGGAACACAAGCCCTATGAAGAGAGGCTGAGGGAGCTGGGGTTTGCTTAGCCTGGAGAAGAGGAGACTCAGGGGTGACCTTATTGCTCTCTACAACTACTTGAAGGGACGCTGTGCACAGGTGGAGGTTGGTCTCTTCTCCCAGGCACCAAGTACCAGAACAAGAGGACACAGTCTCAGGCTGCACCAGGGGAGGTTTAGACTGGATGTTAGGAAGAAGTTCTATACAGAGAGAGTGATTGCCCATTGGAATCGGCTGCCCGTGGAGGTGGTGGAGTCACCTTCATTGGAGGTGTTCAGGAGGAGACTTGATGGGGTGCTTGGTGCCATGGTCTATTTGTTTGGGTGGGTTGGATTGGTTGATGGGTTGGACGCGATGATCTTGAAGGTCTCTTCCAACCTGGTTTATTGTATTATTACCTCAGGTAGTTTTGGGAACATTGTGTTTTGTTGGCACAGAGGATTGCTTGGATGTTTGAAAAGAGAGGAAAAACCGTCGTAGAAATGTAGTAATTGTCTTAATGTTCTCTCTCTTGAGCATTTATTCAGGCAATGTTTTATCCTTGTAGGGAAAGGCACACCGCGAGCAGCAGCTTTTGTTGCTGAAGGAGCATCTAGAAAAATACTACAGGAGCCGTAACCGGAAATGGATTGTTCTGTTTCCAGAGGGAGGCTTTCTTAGGAAAAGGAGAGAAACAAGCCAGGAATTTGCCAAGAAAAACAAGTTGCCATTTCTTAAGCACGTCACCCTGCCGAGAACCGGGGCGACGCAAGTCATCATGGAAACGCTTGTAGCGCCTCAGGAAAACGGAACGCCGGCTGGTAGAGACGCTGTGATCAAAGGTAAAGACCACTTCGCTCCCTCGGTGTGGTGGTTGGGGCTGGGTGCCCTCTGCTACATGGTGTACTTCCTGTGTCCAGAAGTCCAGCCCAGTGGGTGGACACAGGAAACTAGGTATCTCCTACCACAATCCCCTGCACCGCTGTAAAATCCAGCGCGGGCTCTGGCACTGCCTCTTTCTTCCCTCGCCGGCACCTGGTAACTGGGGGAGACATCTCCCGGCCTTGGGCCTGGGCAGTCTCAGGCCTGGCCAGCCGAGACTAGCCTAGCAGTGTGTGTGTGTGGGGAAGAACGAGCCCTGGGGGTCTTGGGCCCACCCTCAGGTGGGGATGGGATGTTTCTGGGTCTGTTTTGGGGTTTCTTTTGTCACTGCTTCTGGTTCTCTGCGCACATTCACTCCTTTCCATTTAAACTTTCCATCACTTTTGCAATCCGTTTGTCAGAGTCGTTATTTCTGCCCGTGGTGGGGAGGGGGGCTGCCTCAACCCACGACACTCGGGTAACAAGCAAGCACTGTATGCTTCATTCACAGTATCACCAAGGTTGGAAGAGACCTCAAAGACCATAGAGTCCAACCTGTCACCACAGACCTCATGACTAAACCATGGCACCAAGTGCCACATCCAATCCCCTCTTGAACACCTCCAGGGATGGTGACTCCACCACCTCCCTGGGCAGCACATTCCAATGGCTAACAACTCTCTCAGTGAAGAACTTTCTCCTCACCTCTAGCCTAAAATTCCCCTGGTGCAGCTTGAGACTGTGTCCCCTTGTTCTGGTGCTGGTTGCTAGAGGGAAGAGACCAAGCCCTTCCTGGCTACAACCATGCGTCAGGTAGTTGTGGAGAGTAATGCGGTCTCCCCTGAGCCTCCTCTTCTCCAGGCTAAACAATCCCAGCTCCCTCAGCCTCTCCTCACAGGGCTGTGCTCAAGGCCTCTCTCTCCCCAGCCTTGTTGCCCTTCTCTGGACACATTCAAGTGTCTCAATGTCCTTCTTAACCTGAGGGGCCCAGAACTGGACACAGGACTCAAGGTGTGGCCTAACCAGTGCTGAGTACAGGGGCACAATGACTTCCCTACTCCTGGCTACACCATTCTTAATGCAGGTCAGGATGCTATTTGCCTTTCTGGTCACCTGGGCACACTGTTGGCTCATGTTCAGCCAGCTGTCAACCAGCACCCCCAGGTCCCTCTCTGTTTGGCAGCTCTCCAGCCACTCTGACCCCAGCCTGTAGCTCTGCATGGGGTGGTTGTGGCCAAAGTGCAGCACCCGGCACTTGCATTTGTTGAATGCCATCATGTTGGATTCCTTCTCTTGAACTATTCTCTACTGAGTTCAGTATCTCCTTTTCTCTTTATGATGACTCTCTCCTTTTTTGATAGAGTTAACAGTCACTGATGACTAAATTTGAAGGGTCACTTTGGCTGCCTTACGTTAGAAGAGTTACCAGGGAATAAGAACATTCTTGCAGCATTGTTGTTCTCGGATGTCTGGGCTGTAAGGGAGCATATAGTAGGGGTAGAAATCATACCTGTAGTTGTGGGACTTGATGCTTTTAGTTTCTCAGGTTTTTTAATGAACCTCTTGGCATGTTCAGAGAGTTGGGTTAGATCTTACTTGACCTACTTGTGGATTTCTGTTACTTATTGTAGAGACAATGGGTTAGGGGTTAGTGGTGGGTTTGTCCTGATGGGTGGTGCTGGTGTTTCCATAGCCAAAGTATCATAATCATTTAGCAGTTTGAAGCAAAAAGCAATCCTTATGGAGCAACATATGCAGATGACTTTGGGTTTGTTCAGTGCCAAAGGTGAAATTCCAGGCCGAGCAGGAAACCTCACACAGAAATTGCTCCCAGATTTTTTGTTCTGAAGTTAATCTTGTCATCATAAGAAATGAATGGAAATTATATTCTTTCAGGAGTGGGGGGAAGATTGTAAATGAAGGGAAAATCAAGCTGTGGAACACACTAGAATCCTTTTCTTTCAGAATACATTCAGAAAAGGAAGGCTGAAAAAGAGCCCTTGTTGTCTTTAGAGTATTTTAGGTATAAAGGAGAAACAGAATACTGTAGTCCTTGTTAAAAGTTATTTTTCTAAGGAGAAAAGTTTGGCCTGTTCCTGTTCTATTTATTCTTGTCTCAGTGGGAAAAAGTTATGAAAAGTAAGAAGTTCCCCAAATGTGAATTGCAGGCCTTCTACTTCTGGAAGGGGACCAGAAGCACTTGTTAAATACTGAGTTTTATGTTTTCATGCATGGCTTGCTATCAGCTTAGCTTGCTGGGGAATTTGGGGGTTGGTTTTGTTGTTGTGGGGTCTTTGGTTGTTTTTTGCTGTTGTTTGTTGGGTGTTTTTTTTGTTTTAGGTGGGGTGAGGGTGGGTGGGTTGCTTGGGTTTTAGTGGCTTGATTCAGACTCTGAGGAAATGAGCATTTGATAGGAGTTGACCTAACTGTGAACTGAGATACAGGAATTGTCTCAGAGTACAATGGAACCACACCCTGGCCACCCTACTCAAAGTACAGAAGGAAACATTAGGAGGCAAGAATGGGAAAGAAATGTTTAGGTTTAGCTATCGTTCTTTCATATTAATGGACAGGAAAATGTAATAAAAGGGATGAAAGAGGGAAGTAAAAGTAAATTATTTTCTGTGCCAGGAGAGCCTAGTAGTTCATAGATAGGAAGATGAGGTACTTCAAGCTGAGATACTCTTAAGCTCACTAAAATGTTTTTAGCATGGTAAAACTTTCAGAGAAGTACAAAAGGTTAATTCTTCCTCTTAAGTCTTCTATAAAAGACTCTTCCTTTAATTGTCTGCCTTCCAAATGATTTCACTGTGCTCTGGGTTATATTATAAAGTTAGAAGCTGAATAAGTTAGTGATCATCTGCATTTTTTTTCTCTCTCTTTTATCTTTCCCTTTTTTAACATGAAAAAGTGGCTCAGTGAAATCAAGCTGTGTTGTGTCTCTGGGTTACCATTGCTGGCTTGTGGGTGCAAGAACCAGATGTAGTACACATAGGGCATCGCCACTGTCTTGCACAGAGACTGTGTGCAAACTCTTTGCACATTATTACTGTACTTCTTTGTTTGGGAAGTGGCTTATTTTTCATTAGCATCACACTTGAGCTTCATGATTCACAGTTTTCCTGTGTGCTCTACTTCTTGGTGTGGTCTGCCCAGGGAGGTGGTGGAGTCACCATCACTGGAGGTGTTTAAGAAGAGACTGGATGGGGTACTTGGTGCCATGGTTTAGTTGGTGTTGGGTGATAGGTTGGACTTGGTGATCTCAAAGGTCTTTTCCAACATGGAATGGCCTGGCCTATCCTCTCCTACTCCTCCCCCCTCCCCCTCCACACCCCCTCCTACTCCTACCCTACTCCTCTCTTATGTTTTCGTATTTAGCAAAGTTCCTGGTTACTTGGGTTACCAAGTAATTGACCTCACTATAATAAACCTTCTTCTCCATAACTTATCATTCTTCCAATCTCTTTGCTGCTGACAAGCTTTACTGGTAATGATGGGAGTTCACTTCCCTCCTCAGTCCAGTTTGGTTTAATTGGCTTATAGATTGAGTAGCTCCTTATCAAAAATTATGTCCTTTTCTTGTTGAGTTTCCTGGGCAGTTAATGTTGGGTCATGATGCACAGTTGCAGTGTTCTTCAGTACTGTTGTTTCATTAGTATGGGGTAAGTTAAAATTATCCTTGCAGTTCATATACCATTCAACCTTCTGAGCTGGTGTGGTGTATAGTACTGGGTGAAAGAGGAAAAAATGACAAGAGCAAAAGGTGTTTTGTCCTTTATGTGCTTAACTGCTCCCTAGTCTGGTACAGACCAGGCTGCATACAGTGGTTTCATCATGTTACCCATCTCTCTTCCCAGCTTGCTTTTGGATGTTGAATGGCACTGAGGTTACAGCCTTCAAATAATAGTTCAAGAATTGTGCAACAGTGTTTAGATTCTACATCACCCGTCCTGCTTTGATAAGGTCTCTAGTCTGGTTTCTGTTGTTGCTTGGGTAGAGATCTGCTTATGCAGTGAAGTGCAAAGGTCAGAGGCCTCCCCAAAATGTCATTAGCCTTAATTACGATATTAGTGTTCTTAATACCCAATCCCTTTTTCATTTTATTTGTAGTTATGAATGTCTCACATTTTATTACCTGATTCTTCCCCTGTAAAGTGATGGGAGGAACAACTGTCCCTGAGCTAGATAATCAATATCGGTAGTCAAACTGATCAGTGCTTTATCAGTTGCTTTCCCAAGACAAGAAGCTTCTGTCTTCTTAGCTTCCTTCTAGCAGTTTTCCAGGCTGCCTTTCATATTTGAAGTCACAAACAAAAGCTTTCATCAGGCTGAGATTTAATTTCTTGCTGGCAAATACTGAATTAAATCATTAAAACAGTTGTTGCTCTGCCTGGGTTTTCAAACACTTGTTTAGTTGATTAGACTTGATTAAACACTTTTTTAGTGATTAGATGGTGTTGGATGATAGGTTGGACTCAATGATCTCAAAGGTCTCTTCCAACCAGGTCTGCTCCTATCCTATCCTATCCTATCCTATCCTATCCTATCCTGCTCTGCTCTATCCTGCTCTGCTCTGCTCTGCTCTATCCTGCTCTGCTCTGCTCTATCCTGCTCTGCTCTGCTCTATCCTGCTCTGCTCTGCTCTATCCTGCTCTGCTCTGCTCTATCCTGCTCTGCTCTGCTCTATCCTGCTCTGCTCTGCTCTATCCTGCTCTGCTCTGCTCTATCCTGCTTGCTTTGCTCTGCATCTATCCTGCTCTGCTCTGCTCTATCCTGCTCTGCTCTGCTCTATCCTGCTCTGCTCTGCTCTATCCTGCTCTGCTCTGCTCTATCCTGCTCTGCTCTGCTCTATCCTGCTCTGCTCTGCTCTATCCTGCTCTGCTCTGCTCTATCCTGCTCTGCTCTGCTCTATCCTGCTCTGCTCTGCTCTATCCTGCTCTGCTCTGCTCTATCCTGCTCTGCTCTGCTCTATCCTGCTCTGCTCTGCTCTATCCTGCTCTGCTCTGCTCTATCCTGCTCTGCTCTGCTCTATCCTGCTCTGCTCTGCTCTATCCTGCTCTGCTCTGCTCTATCCTGCTCTGCTATGCTCTATCCTGCTCTGCTCTGCTCTTTAGCTTAATGAACTATAACAGATACTGCTAAATATAGAAGGATGGAGAAGCATACAGGAGAGGCAATACTCTCAATTGATGGCTCAAGTGACTGTGAAGCTAGAGAGTACAGACAATGTACTTAAGTGGTGTCTAGAAAGTACAGACAATGTAGTTAAGTGGTGTCTGTGCCTGGAAAGATGGTATAAATGATTCTGGTGTCTGATGAAAGTGTCCCTCTAGGCAGATGTGCTGTGCACCCCAAATAGAGCACTGCTACCAGCACCTGCGTTCCAGGAGAAGGTTTTAGAGCAGAGTAGAAATATGGGCAGCATAAAAATACTTGATGCATAACCATCATCACCTTAACCCTGCAGGTACTAATGTGTGTGTGGAGGGGGTTGTTTTATGGTTTGGTTTTGCTCATTTGCTGAATTTTTTTTAACAGAATGCTTAGTCTGTGACACAGCTGGAAGTACAATGTTTCTTCAGCTATGTGGTGGGGTGAAGCTTCCCCCCCGCCCCAACATTAACTTTGCCAGACCAACTCAGTTAGAAGCAAATGGAGCTGTATTTACAAGCAAAACGTACACTCTACAATGGAATGCCATGGATGTGTACAAAATATACAGGAGTTACAATATTACACAGATATTTACAGTTATAAGCAACACAAGGACCTCCCAGGCCAAGGACCAGGGGAAGCTACTAGCTTCTCCCTCCCTGCCTCCCCCTTAGCCCCCTGTACAAAAGGGACAAAGAGAGGAGCAGAGAAGTTAGACTTAGCCAAAGCCAGCCAACAAGCAGGTTCTCTCTCCTGAGCAAAGCAAAACAGCCAGAGATCAGAAGGGAAGAGAAAAAGGGAAGAATTGTTATGGCACAGCTCCTCTTATTCCAGATACTTACCCAATGCATTTGTTTAGAATAATCTTCTGTTTTTCTTTTCACACCCAGTAGTGATTTATTTATACTTTTCTACTTTTCTGCTCAAAACCTGCAACTAAATTTTAAAGGCACAGCCTAAAACCCACCACACGCTAAGAATCACTCTTCTGTAACTTTTAAAGCTTGCAGAGTGTTCTAACTGTTAAACAGCTGGGAGTTGGGAGCAATTGTTCACTGAAGAGATGTGTTCCAGAGCTTACTACCAGGAGAGGCTGAGGGAGCTGGAATTGTTTAGCCTGGAGAAGAGGAGGCTCAGGGGAGACCTTCTTGCTGTCTACAACTACCTGAAGGGAGGTTGTAGCCAGGAGGGGGTTGGTCTTTTCTCCCAGGCAACCAGCACCAGAACACAGATGGACACAGCAGAACACAGAGGACACAGTCTCAAGCTGTGCCAGGGGAGGTTTAGGCTGAATGTTAGGAAGAATGTTCCTGGTTGTAGCCAGGAAGGGGTTGGTCTCTTCTCTCTAACAACCAGCTCCAGAACAAGGGGACACAGTCTCAAGCTGCACCAAGGGAAGTTTAGGCTCGAGGTGAGCAGAAAGTTCTTCACTGAGAGAGTCGTTTGCCATTGGGATGTGCTGCCCAGGGAGGTGGTGGAGTCACCGTCCCTGGAGGTGTTCAAGAGGGGATTGGACGTGGCACTTGGTGCCATGGTCTAGTCACGAGGTCTGTGGTGACAGGTTGGACTCAATCTTTGAGGGCTCTTCCAACCTTGGTGATTCTGTGATACTTTGGATCAGCTTTGTTCTAGTACATTGGGGATTTCTTCATACTGCTGGATCTTACCATGCAGCAATTTTTCTTGTCTGATAAGAGGTTGCTATGAGCTTGGTCAGAGCCATATTGAAGTCTTATCTTGCTGTTTTTTAAATGCAGCGCAGTACATTTAGTTCTGATGCTTTTTCTCTGAGAAATTCAATTTTCCCTGTGCAGAGCTGGGTGCTGGACTACAGAATTGATTTTTTTTTTCCCCCTTCCTTTTCCCCTCCCTCTTTTTAATCAAACTTTTTGATTCACTGTTCTGTAAGGAATGTGACTTGAATAACATGTGGGAAGGTTTTCTTCTTTATCCTGGAAAAATAGGCTTTTTGTTTCATTCCAGGTAATTTATTGGGAAGAGATCTTGAGGTAATGAATATGTCTGAGAGCTAATCTTTGGGAAAAGAGTCAGTTTGAAGGTCGTCTGTCCATCCCAGGAGGAAGGTAGAATGGAATAGACTAGAACAAACCAGGTTGGAAGAGACCTTTAAGATCGAGTCCAACCTATCACCCAACACCATCTAATCAACTAAACCATGGCACCAAGCACCCCCATCAAGTCTCCTAAACCCCTCCAGTGATGGTGATTCCACCACCTCCCTGGGCAGCACATTCCAAGGGCCAATCTCTCTTTCTGGGAAGAATTTCTTCCTAACATCCAGCCTAAACCTCCCCTGGCACAGCTTCAGACTGTGTCCTCTTGTTCTGGTGCTGGTTACCTGGGAGAAGAGACCAACCCCCTCCTGGCTACAACCTCTCTTCAGGGAGTTGTAGATGGCAATAAGGTCTGCCCTGAGCCTTCTCTTCTCCAGGCTAAGCAACCCCAGCTCCCTCAGCCTCTCCTCACAGGGCTGTGCTCCAAATCTCTCCCCAGCTTTGTTGCCCTTCTCTGGACACCTTCCAGCATCTCAACATCTTTCCTAACCTGAGGGGCCCAGAACTGGACACAGGACTCAAGGTGTGGCCTAACCAGTGCAGTGTTCAGGGGCACAATGACTTCCCTGCTCCTGCTGGCCACACTGTTCCTGATGCAGGCCAGGTTGCCATTGGCCCTCTTGTCCCCCTGGTCACACTGCTGGCTCATGTTCAGCCTACCATCAACCATTACCCCAAGGTCCCTTTCTGCCTGGCTGCTCTCCAGCCACTCTGACCCCAGCCTGTAGCACACCTGGCACTTGGATGTGTTCAATCTCATGCCCTTGGACTCTGCCCATCTGTCCAGCCTGGCAAGGTCCCTCTGCAGAGTTCTCCTACCCTCTCACAGATCAACTCCTGCCCCCAGTTTGGTGTCTTCTGCAAACTTACTGATGCTGGACTCAATCCCTTCATCCAGATCTTCAATGAAAGTATTGAACAGGATGGGGCCCAGCACTGATCCCTGGGGGACACCACTAGTGCCTGGCCACCAGCTGGCTGTGGCACCATTCACCACCACTCTCTGGGCTCAGCCTCCAGTCAGTTCCTAACCCAGCACAGAGTGCTGCTGTCCAAGCCATGGACTGACAGCTTGGCCAGGAGTTTGCTGTGAGGGACAGTGTCAAAGGCCTTGCTGAAGTCCAGGCAGACTACATCCACAAGAGAACATGCAGCAAGTTGCAAGAGCACCTTGCTGTATGTAGGGGAGACAACAGCCTCTTCTGGCTGTGTTTAGAGTGATGTAAGTGTTCAGGAAAACCACACCTGAACATGAGGGAGTGCTAGGAAATATGTTCAAGTGGAAGCTGTGGTCCTCAGATTCGCACCTGGCTGGTGCATTTTTTTGCAACTCTAGATGCAATCCAGCAGTATCACACCTCCCTGAGCGCTGTTGGAGAGATTTGCTGCTGAAACCTGTCTTTACAACCTACTCTTTCTCGGTGGTGAACACTGATGACCTGCTAGTGAGTTGGAAGAGTCTTTTGCATGGTCAAATACGGCTTTTAGCACTGCTTGAGAATAACCTCAGGGACAGCACAAGAGAAGCTTGAAACCCACTGAATTTGTGGTTGTAGACAGTTAAGTATCTGCTGTGAGCAGACCATAGAGGATGATAGAGCTCTCAATGTCTGCAGGACCAGAATAGAATAGAATTAACCAGATTGGAAAACACCTTTGAGATCATCGAGTCCAACCCATCACCCAACATCATCTAATCAACTGAACCATGGCACCAAGTGCCTCATCCAGTCTCTTCCTAAACATCTCCAATGATGGTGACTCCACTCTCCCTGGGCAGCACATTCCAATGGCCAATCTCTCCTTCTGGGAAGAACTTCTTCCTAACATGCAGCCTAAACCTCCCCTGGCACAGCTTCAGACTGTGTCCTTTTGTTCTGGTGCTGGTTGCCTGGGAGAAGAGACCAGCCCCCTCCTGGCTACAACCTCCCTTCAGGTAGTTGTAGATGGCAATGAGGTTTCCTCTGAGCCTCCTCTCCTCCAGGCTCATCAACCCCAGCACCCTCAGCCTCTCCTCACAGGGCTGTGTTCCAAACCCCTCCCCAGCTTTCTTGCCCTTCTCTGGACACCTTCCAGCAACTCAACATCTTTCCTAAACTGAGGGGCCCAGAACTGGACACAGGACTCAAGGTGTGGCCTAACCAGTGCAGTGTTCAGGGGCACAATGACCTCCCTGCTCCTGCTGGCCACACTATTCCTGATGAGGCAGGATGCCATTGGCCTTCTTGGCCACCTGGGCACACTGCAGGCTCATGTTTAGGCAGCTGTCAATCAGCACCCCAGGTCCCTCTCTGTTTGGCAGCTCTCAGCTACTCTGACCCCAGCCTGTAGCTCTGCATGGGGTTGCTGTGGCCAAAGTGCAGCACCCAGCACTTGGATTTGTTGAATGCCATTCATGGGACAGTCTTTCCATTCTGAGTTCCTGTGAGGGTGCTCCATGTGAAAAATAGCAGGGTTTGGGTTTTGTTCAAAAGTCTACTTAGGCTTGAAAGTAACATCCCTGGGCATGCTGAGCCCCTGCCTCCCTGGGGAGTGTGCAGTTGTCTCTTTATTTTTTTTAGCTGACTTCAAAATAAATATGCTCATCAGCAGGGGACAACATAGTAAAAAAGCCCTCCACAGAAGTTAACACCAAGATTGATTTCAACATTTCTTTTCTGAAATCCTGGGTGACTAAAGGCTTTTTTTGGCAGTGGGAGATCTTGGGTGATTATGTAAGGCTTATTTTAAAGCAGAGCGTGCAGAAGTCTGCCTGGGACTGATTTGGTAGCGTGTCTTGGTAACTGCACACGGAGGTAGCTGTGCTTCCTCTAAAGGAGGGTCCGTGGAGCCTGATACCTTAAGAATTAATTTATTTTTGCCTACCCTGTGGTTCCTGGCAGGCTGTCACATGCAGGTTTTTCTTTTCACCCTGCCCTGGAAGGGGATGGAGGTGAGTTTAGGGCTGGGCTGAGGAATCCACGCAGCAGCTCTGCTCCACAAAAGCAGGAGGTACAAAATTAGCGAAGAAGAGGTCTGCAGGAGTCTTCCTGCAATGAAATTTGAACCATTATCTGCTGAAGGAACACTTGGAAATATTAGCTAAATACTTAATAAATATTTTGAAGCATTTTCCAGTAAATAATAAGATAATGTGCCCAGATTCATCAGGCATAGTTGTAATTGCCATTAATGATGTGTGCTTACACAATTTACTTGTCTTCATTCATTTTTACTTCATATCTAGGGAAAAAAAAATAAATGGAATGGGCTTGTTTTGAAATCCACTTTAAATGAATAGTTCTGTGGAATTGCTATTAATTTCCTGTTGGTTGTTCTCTAGTACATTGCTACCTCTGGAATTAAGGTCTCTGTAGTTGATGTTTGTCTTGGGGAGAGACTTGACAATCATTCTGTCATCATGCTGGCAACCCTGGAGCATCTCATGGGACCTTGTGTTTTCGTTTCACCTGTTTCTCAGGGGTTTTAAAGACTGTATTTCCAGAGGGTGGCACAGTGTGTCAGCTTGAGCTGGGTCATTTGCCCCTGGGCAGATTGGAAGGACACTGCTACTACAATTAGGAAATACTGTCTGGCCTAATTCAGGCAGTGTGTGTGTGTGTGTGTGTGTGCATCTGTAATGAAGCAGCACAAGCCCATTGTTGAGCAGGCACCATGAAAACACTAGCTGCTTCTTAAAATAATTGATAGATATTTAGAATAGAATAGAATTAACCAGGATGGAAAAGACCTTTGAGATCAAATCCAACCTGTCACCCAGCACCATCTAATCAACTAAACCATGGCACCAAGTGCCTCATCCAGTCTCTTCTTAAACACTTTCAGTGATGGTGACTCCACCACCTCCCTGGGCAGCACATTCCAATGGCCAATCTCTCTCTCTGTGAAGAGCTTTCTCCTCACCTCCAGCCCAAACCTCCCCTGGCACAGCTTGAGACTGTGTCCTCTTGTTCTTTTCCTGGGTGGCTAGGTGAAAAGACCAACCCCCACCTGGCTACAACTTCCCTGCAGGTAGTTGTAGAGAGCAAGAAGATCTCCCCTGAGCCTCCTCTTCTCCAGGCTAAGCAACCCCAGCTCCCTCAGCCTCTTCTCACAGGGCTGTGCTCCAGACCCCTCCCCAGCTTTGTTGCCCTTCTCTGGACACCTTCCAGCAACTCAACATCTTTCCTAACCTGAGGGGCCCAGAACTGGACACAGGACTCAAGGTGTGGCCTCAGCAGTGCTGAGTACAGGGCAGAATGACCTCCCTGCTCCTGATGGCCACACAGTTCCTGATGCAGGCCAGGATGCCATTGGCCTTCTTGGCCACCTGGGCACACTGCAGGCTCATGTTCAGCCTCCCATCAACCAGTACCCCCAGGTCCCTCTCTGCCTGGCTGCTCTCCAGCCACTCTGACCCCAGCCTGTAGCACTGCCTGGGGTTGCTGTGGCCAATGTGCAGAACCCGGCACTTGGATGTATTCAATCTCCTGCCCATGGCCTCTGCCCATCTGTCCAGCCTGTCGAGGTCCCTCTGCAAAGCCTCTCTGCCCTCCAGCAGATCAACTCCTGCCCCCAGCCTGGTGTCGTCCGCAAATTTACTGATGACTGACTCAATCCCCTCAACCAGATCATCAATAAAGATATTGAACAGGATGAGGCCCAGCGCTGATCCCTGGGGGACACCATTTGTGATAGTGTGGCTCTAATGACCTTCTCACACTTCATTAAATGGGATGCACATTGAATGAGCTGCAACATAAATGAACTGCAGGCAGCAACTCCTGAGTCAGTCCTTGCAGGTAGGTCCTGGTTGGCAGCAGTGGCTGTGGCTGGTAGCGTGCGCCTCAGACTGCTTCGCAGATTGCTTCATGTGTGTGGTCGCTCTTCTGTACAATTTGAGTGGCAATTCTGGGCAAGACCAAACATCTGTCTAGCCCAACCTCTTGTCCATGGCTTCAAGTGGATATGGGAGCACAAGCACGAACACATCAAACGGATCATGCTTCTCCCTCATAATCTCATAGCTTCTGCTTCTGGTGTGGTAGGTTTCCCAAGCCAGGTAGGAGTTTCTGCTTGTTCAGTTAACCTCCAAGAAATTGCTTCTGCATACTTGTCCAGTTCTCTTGAACCTAACTCTCAGGATCCCTGACATTCTTCAGCAGGGGGTTCCAGGCAGTTTCTTTCTCTCTGTTTGCTCTGAAAGCTTTGCCTCCTGGCTTCATTTTCAATATGTCTATTCTTGTACTGGGAAAGATGATGAGCGGTCTGTCCCTGAGCACGTTCTTCATGCTGACAGTGTTCTTGTCAGCCTCTACCACATTGCTTTCATAGTTATCTCAGCTTCAGGCTTGAAGAGTCTTGTACTTTAGACTAAGACTTACATGCTTCTGCCAACAGGTTTTTGATAGCCAACTTTAAGGTATTGCTGGCTGTGATGTAAGCATATTACTGTATTAATGTGTTAAGTGTGAAATAAGCATATTGCTATACAAGCCCAAACATAATATGACCTCAGATATAAGGCAGCTCCAGTTCCCACAGAACAGACATAAAGTGGACAAGCTAAACTCAAAGTGCCATATTGGAAATGTGTCCCTTCGTCCTGCTTTGCTTTCCACATCTGCTGCTCTCCTTCTTTGCAAACCTGTGAGCTGCAGACATGCCAGAGAGGTCATGGCTAGGCTGATGTTTGATATTGACTATAGCTGGTAGTTAGCTATGTTCATATTTCAGGCCCAGCCAGCATGGATTTAGGAAGGGCAGGTCCTGCCTGACCAACCTGATCTCCTTCTATGATCAGGTGACTGCCTGGTGGATGTGGGGCAGGCTGTGGATGTGGTCTACCTGGACCTTAGCAAGGCCTTTGACACCGTCCCCCCCAGCAACCTCCTGGCCAAGCTGGCAGCCCATGGCTTGGACAGCAGCACTCTGAGCTGGGTTAGGAACTGGCTGGAGGCTGAGCCCAGAGCGTGGTGGTGAATGGTGCCACAGCCAGCTGGCAGCCAGGCACTAGTGGTGTCCCCCAGGGATCAGTGCTGGGCCCCAGCCTGTTCAATATCTTTATTGATGATCTGGATGAGGGGATTGAGTCCATCAGCAGTAAATTTGCAGACGACACCAAGCTGGGGGCAGGAGTTGATCTGCTGGAGGGCAGAGAGGCTTTGCAGAGGGACCTCGACAGGCTGGACAGATGGGCAGAGGCCAAGGGCAGGAGATTGAACACATCCAAGTGCCAGGTTCTGCACATTGGCCACAGCAACCCCATGCAGTGCTACAGGCTGGGGTCAGAGTGGCTGGAGAGCAGCCAGGCAGAGAGGGACCTGGGGGTGCTGGTTGATGGTAGGCTGAACATGAGCCTGCAGTGTGCCCAGGCAGCCAAGAGGGCCAATGGCATCCTGGGCTGTATCAGGTACAGTGTGGCCAGCAGGAGCAGGGAGGTCATTCTGCCCCTGTGCTCAGCACTGGTTAGGCCACACCTCAAGTCCTGTGTCTGGTTCTGGGCCCCTCAGTTTAGGAAGGAGGTTGAGTTGCTGGAGTGTGTCCAGAGAAGAGCAACGAAGTTGGTGAGGGGTTTGGAACACAAGCCCTATGAGGAGAGGCTGAGGGAGCTGGGGTTGCTTAGCCTGGAGAGGAGGAGACTGAGGGGAGACCTTATTGCTCTCTTCAACTCCCTGAAGGGAGGTTGTGGACAGGTGGAGGTTGGTCTCTTCTCCCAGGCAGCCCGCACCAGAACAAGAGGACACAGTTTCAAGGTGCACCAGGGGAGGTTTAGACTGGCTGTTAGGAAGAAGTTCTATACAGAGAGAGTGATTGCCCATTGGAATGTGCTGCCCAGGGAGGTGGTGGAGTCACCTTCATTGGAGGTGTTCAGGAGGAGACTTGATGGGGTGCTTGGTGCCATGGTTTAGTTGTTTAGGTGGGTTGGATTGGTTGATGGGTTGGACGCGATGATCTTGAAGGTCTCTTCCAACCTGGGTTATTGTATTGTACTGTAGTTGTCCAAAGGGATCTGCATGGCTGTTGCTTCATCGCTGCTCTGCAACTGCAAGCTCTCATGAGGGCCCAGTTGTAAATGTGCCTCGGGCACACACCAAGAAAAGGTGGATTTTTAATTTTCACATTTTCCTTTTGGCTGGGGAGGAGTACCTAACTTTTGGCCAGCATGTGTGGTGGGTTGAAGTTTCCCCCCCAACGTTAATTTTTCAACCAGACTAACTCAGTTAGAAGCAAATGAAGCTCTCCAATGGAATGCAATGGATGTGTACAAAATATACAGGTGTTACAATATTACACAGATATTTGCAATTAGCAATCAACATGAAAACCCTCCTGGTCAGAGAGCAGGGAAGCTGCTCCACTGCCCCCCCCCAAACCTCCCAGACCCACCCTGTGCTGAGAGAGAAGCAGTGGGTTAAGCTTATCTCAAGGTCAGCCAGAAGCAGCACCTTATCTTCTCCTGGGCAAAACAGAACAGCCAGGATCAGAGGAGAAGAGAAAAAGAATGAAAAATGAGGAATTGTTATGGTACTGCTCCTTTTACCCCAGACATTTATCCAATGAATTTGTTTAGTACAATCTTTTACTTCGCTTTTTACACCCAACAGTGACTTATTTATGTTTTTCTACTTTTCTGCTGGAAATCTGCAGCTCAATTTTAAAGGCATAGGCTAAAACTACCCCAACATGTGTTGTGACTGTACTCATACCCCATGAATGAACTTGTTCTGTGTATTACAATATATAAGAACAGCAAAAATAACTGTGAAAGTGAAGTCTTGATCTACCTGAAGCTTGTGAAGGTATTTCTGTGCTCTGTAGTGAAATCTGGATTTGGGGTTTGTCTGTCTTACCTTGTTTGTGCCTCATGCTCCATGAAGCAATATGAAAATGGAGAAGCTATCAATGAGTGACATGCACTTTCTGATTATTTTTAAAAGCACATTTCTTTTTGTTCCCTAGAGAATAAATCAAAAGGCCTCCAGTGGGTGATAGACACAACCATTGCATATCCCAAAGGTGAACCCATAGACATCCAAACTTGGATCCTCGGCTACCGACCACCAACAGTTACCCATGTACACTACAGGTAGGGAGCAAACCTTCTGCTCTAACACTGAACTAAAATATTAAAAACCCAAGTCTTCAGAAATCAGTGACATCATGTCTCAGGATCTGAGGAATGAGTCACTAAGTTGTTGTTATGTGTGTCTCTCACAGCTGGGTAGCTCATGTTCTCTAAACACAGCAGTTTTCTTTTGCAAAGTTCACTGACCATTCCGTATCTTACTACACTGATGTTGTGGATGTCACAGAATCAATAAGGTTGGAAAAGACCTCAGAGATCATCAAGTCCAACCTATCACCCAACACCTCATGACTAACTAAACCATGGCTCCAAGTGCCACGTCCAAGCCCCTCTTGAACACCTCCAGGGACGGTGACTCCACCACCACCCTGGGCAGCACATTCCAATGGCCAATTACTCTTTCTGGAAAGAACTTCATCCTAGCATCCAGCCTAAACCTCTCCTGGCGCAGCCTGAGACTGTGTCCTCTTGTTCTGGTGCTGGTGGTTGTCTGGGAGAAGAGACCCAACCCCCACCTGGCTACAACCTCCCTTCAGGGAGTTGTAGACAGCAATTAAAGTCTCCTCTGAGCCTCCTCTTGGCCATTGGAATGTGCTGCCCAGGGAGGTGATGGAGTCACCATCACTGGAGGTGTTAAGGCAGAGACTGGATGGGGTGCTTGGTGCCATGGTTTAGTTGATTAGATGGTGTTGGGTGATAGGTTGGGCTTGATGATCTCAAAGGTCTTTTCCAACCTGGTCTGGTCTGTTCTATTCTGGTCTGGTCTGGTTTCTATCTGTTTCTATCCTATTCTATCCTATTCTATACCATTCCATTCCATTCCATTCCATTCTCCAATGTCCTGTGACTGAACCTAGTTATGGGGAATATGTTTGATGGCTGGGTTATCTTTTCCTCTTTGATGTTAAGGTGATGGGTAAAACCAAGTGGTGGGTGGGTGGGTTGGTTGGTTTGGGTGTTGGTGTTTGGTTTTGCTTTTTATGTTCTGTTTTGGTTTTTTAAATAATGGCCTCAAATGAAACAAATCAGTGTTGTTCAGTGACAGGTTTTCTGAGAGGTTATTCTATGTTGTCTTTAACTCCCTGACAAAGAAATATCTCTTTCTTTTTTCCTTAAGGCATACTGTTAATAGTTGAGTAGAGCAACACTCTGGAAATAGTAGCAAATGTCATTAGCACCTGTCATGGGTTTAGCTGAGTATTTGCTGCTGTTACTCAGAATCATCCTGCCTCATGCCAGCTTCAAAATGAAAGTGCTGGCAGGAGCAAAGTGTTAAGGGGCTCAGCTTAGGACACAGGAGGCTTCCTGTCCCGGTTGCTGCTTTTGCATTCCAGGTTTTGGTTCTGCATTTTGCTGCCCCACTTCTGCAGACAGGCTGAGCTAAGGTGCATTGTATCATTGGCTAAGGTAATTGGGCATTATGTTATTTTATCTTAAACTCCTTTTATCTCAACTCTGTATCTCAACCCAGAGGTTTCCTTGTGTTTTACTTTCCCTCACCTCTGTGTTGTGGGGAAAACAGTCAGGTTAACCCATTACAGTACCTGCTGCAGCACCTAGGATGGGATGTTATTTAAGCTGTTCTCCTCAGCAGTTGTCTCAGGACCTAAAGTAATGGAGAGAAAAGTTTCATTTTGCTTTTTGACTGCAGTTAGTTACGAGTCTGAAATCTCCAGGATATGTTTTAACACTTCCTGTACCAAAGAAGTTGATCACATTTTATCCCTGAGTTGCATTATTTTGCCTTAATTCCCTTTTGCTGAGGTAGAGACCTTTGAGGCTTTTACAGTAAGCTTTCAAATACCCTTGTGTGAATTCCCTGGGTGTCAGTTTAACTGGGGAATGACCTTCTCCATCATCCTTGCTGTGTCAGTGTTGTATGATGCAGAGTACAGGCTGCTCACTGGAGCTGTGTTCCACAGCTGTGTTTAAATCTCTCCTTGCTTTATATAGAAATCTACTTCAAGTTTCCCTGAAGGTGAACATACTCACACCCCCAATTATGTAAGAGAGCATAGTATTTATTGTGCTTTATTCAGGTCACCTTAGCACTCGGTCAGGTCTCTGGGGTAGCTGCAAGTTGGACATACTTAGAATTTTCACAGAATCACCAAGGTTGGAAGAGACCTCAAAGATCATCAAGTCCAACCTGTCACCCAAGACTTCATGACTAGACCATGGCACCAAGTGCCACATCCAATCCCCTCTTGAACACCTCCAGGGATGGTGACTCCACCACCTCCCTGGGCAGACCATTCCAATGGGCAATCACTCTCTCTGTAAAGAACTTTCTCCTCACCTGGAGCCTAAACTTCCCCTGGTGCAGCTTGAGACTGTGTCCTCTTGTTCTGGTGCTGGTTACTTGAGAGAACAGACCAACACCCACCTGGCTCCAAACCCCCCTTCAGGTAGTTGCAGACAGGGAAGAAGGTCTCCCCTGAGCCTCCTCTTCTCCAGGCTAAACAACCCCAGCTCCCTCAGCCTCTCCTCACAGGGCTGGGCTCAAGGCCCCTCCCCAGCCTCCTTGCCCTTCTCTGGACACATTCAAGTGTTTCAATGTCCTTCTTAAACTGAGGGGCCCAGAACTGGACACAGGACTCAAGGTGTGGCCTAACCAGTGCTGAGTACAGGGGCACAGTGACTTCCCTGCTCCTGCTGGCCACACTATTCCTGTTGCAGGCCAGGATGCCATTGGCCATCTTGGCCACCTGGGCACACTGCTGGCTCATGTTTAGGCAGCTGTCAGTCAGCACCCCCAGGTCCCTTTCTGTTTGGCAGCTCTCCAGCCACTCTGTCCTCAGCCTGTAGCACTGCATGGGGTTGTTGTGGCCAAAGTGCAGCACTTGGCACTTGGATTTGTTGAATGCCATCCTGTTGGGCTCTGCCCATCTGTCCAGCCTGGCAAGGTCCGTCTACAGAGCTCTCCTACCCTCTAACAGATCAACTCCTACCCCCAGCTTGGTGCCATCTGCAAATTTACTGATGCTGGACTCAATCCCCTCATCCAGATCATCAGTGAAGATTTTAAACAGCATGGGTCCCAGCACTGATCCCTGGGGGACACCACTAGTGCCTGGCTGCCAGCTGGCTGTGGCACCATTCACCACCACTCTCTGGGCTTGGCCCTCCAGCCAGTTCCTAACCCAGCTCAGAGTGCTGCTGTCCAAGCCAGGGGCTGTCAGCTTGGCCAGGAGTTTGCTGTGGGGGGACGGTGTCAAAGGCCTTGCTGAAGTCCAGGTAGAATTTTACTTGAGTACTTCCAGAAATACATCCTTCTAAAAAAGAGGGAAAGTTAGTGTAAGTTGAATTAACTTCCACCTCCTAAGTGTGTATATTCAAAACCTATTTTTTAAGCGCAAGCATAAAGGTGATGTCACCTTCCTTGCGTTTCACTTAACGTTAGAGTTCCTGAAACACTAAAATTCTAAGGAAAAAAATGGAAATTGTGTATTGTTGAGTGTTGATGTGTGCTCTTATGGAGGCTCTAAATCACTGGTTAAGTGGGGTTTTTTGTTTGGTTTTGGTTCTTTTTGTTTGTCTTTTGTGGGGTTTTTGTGTTGGGGTTTTTTGTGTGTGTGTGTTCTTGTTGGTTTTGGTTGGTTGGGGTTTTTTTGGGGTGTCCAGTTTTGGGCTTCTCAATTTAAGAAGGATTTTGAGACACTTGAATGTGTCCAGAGAAGGGCAAGGAGGCTGGGGAGAGGCCTTGAGCACAGCCCTATGAGGAGAGGCTGAGGGAGCTGGGGTTGCCTATCCTGGAGAAGAGGAGGCTCAGGGGAGACCTCATTGCTCTCTACAACTACCTGAAAGGAGGTTGTAGCCAGGAGGGGGTTGGTCTCTTCTCCCAGGCAACCAGCACCAGAACAAGAGGACACAGTCTCAAGCTGTGCCAGGGGAAGTTTAGGCTGGACGTGAGGAAGAAATTCTTCCCAGAAAGGGTAATTGGCCATTGGAATGTGCTGTCTAGGGAGGTGGTGGAGTCGCTGTGCCTGGAGGTGTTCAAGAGGGGACTGGACGTGGCACTTGAAGCCATGGTTTAGTTAGTCCTGAGGTGTTGGGTGACAGGTTGGACTAGATGATCTCTGAGGTCTTTTTTCAACCTTATTGATTCTGTGAGTCTATACATGTTGGTCTCTTCTCACTACAAGTGATAGAACAAGAGAAAGTGTTCTCAAATAGTGCTAGGGGAGGTTTAGATTGGATATTAGGGAAGATTTCTTTATTGGAAGAGTGGCCAGTTATTGGAATAGGCTGCCCAGGGAGCTCAGGGAGGTGTTCAAAAATGTGTAGGCATGGCACTTCAGGACATGGTTTAATGACCATGGTCATGCTAGGTCAATGGGTGGACTTGATGATCTTAGAGGTTTTTTCCAACCAAAACAATGCTATGATTCTATGTTGCCAAACTGGATGCCCTTTGTAGACCTTTCCCCAAATGTCATTCAGCAGCCAGCATCTTATTTACAGCCAGGAGTCCACTTTATTTCAATAAATCTGTGGCAATGTAGACACACAAAAGAAGAACTTCTTCAGTAGCTGGAAAGCTTTTTTCAGCAGCAGCACAGCACAAAAAAATGGTGTGAGAAAGAAAGGTGACATCAAATTCATCTGCATTATGGCACCAAGACAGCTGAGCTAGCTGGAAATAGCATGGCACTGTTGTGCAGCACAAAGGCAAGCAAGCTCTGCCATGGGGGTGAGTACAGCTGGCTCTGACATCAGGGCCTCTACACAATCGCTGTCACATAGTTCAAAGGCAGGGCATGGTCACAGAAGGGCATGGCCCAGTGGGAAATTAATGCAAAAAAAACCAACAAAGCCAAGCTCCAAGCTCACATCATTCTTGATTGAGGGGAAGCTAAGCATTGAACAAACTGCATTCCCAGGGCTTTTGAAGTGTTAGCTCTTGGGCTTTGACAACAGTACAGCAGCACAAGGGAACTCTTACTGCCAGAGCAACCTGAAGACCAACTGAGAAACACCAAGTCATTCAGACTAAAGAAGTAACTGGTGTAAGAAGAAAAGAATCCTGAAACTCAGCTTGCTGTGGGGAAATGGTGGAAGCTGAGATTAGTAGCCAGTATGCAGTTTTACTACCTAGACACTGAACCACTCAAATTTATTTCTCTTGAGCACAACTGCTGTGAGTTTGGATTTATGGTCAGTGCACATCACAAAATACAGACCATGACTTTTGTGGTTTTCTGTACAGTGCAAGATTAAGATTTTTGGTTTGCTGTATTTTATTTTCTTTCTTTTTCTGGGAATAGCTGATATGCTGCCTAAACATGAGCCAGCAGTGTGCCCAGGTGGCCAAGAAGGCCAATGGCATCCTGGCCTGCATCAAGAATAGTGTGGCCAGCAGGAGCAGGGAAGTCATTCTGCCCTGTACTCTGCACTGGTTAGGCCACACCCTGAGTCCTGTGTCCAGTTCTGGGTCCCTCAGTTTAAGAAGGACATTGAGACACTTGAACATATCCAGAGAAGGGCAAGGAGGCTGGGGAGAGGCCTTGAGCACAACCCTGTGAGGAGAGGCTGAGGGAGCTGGGGTTGCTTAGCCTGGAGAAGAGGAGGCTCAGGGGAGACCTTCTTGCTGTCTGCAACTCCCTGAAGGGAGGTTGTAGCCAGGTGGGGGTTGGTCTCTTCTCCCAGGCACCCAGCACCAGAACAAGAGGACACAGTCTCAAGCTGCACCAGGGGAAGTTTAGGCTGGAAGTGAGGAGAAAGTTCTTCACTGAGAGACTTGTTAGCCATTGGAATGTGCTGCCCAGGGAGGTGGTGGAGTCCCCATCCCTGGAGGTGTTCGAGAGGGGACTGGACGTGGCACTTGAAGCCATGGTTTAGTAGTCATGAGGTCTGTGGTGACAGGTTGGACTTGATCTCTGAGGTCTCTTCCAACCTTGGTGATTCTGTGATAGTTAACCAGATCTTTAATAAAATAATCCAAATATAAAGCTAAACCATTCTGAGAACTAAGCCCAAACCTCACCCAAACTCATTATAAGTCAGGGCTCATAGTGATGCCTCTAGTTAGAGGTGCCTTGCACCTTCCAGTCCTTGTTTTTAGGTGCTTACTGCTTTAACAGAGAGGCTGACTGTTGAACTGGCCCCCCAAAATCCCAGTGCTGTTTGACCCAGGAGAAGTTAGTTAGGTATTTTCCTTGAGTATTGTTTGCTTTCTGAAACACAGTTTTTACAGCACTTTCAAATAAGTTCTGAAACAAGTTGTCAGGGTCAAAAACCTATTTGCTTGCTTGAAGGGTTAAGTTCTCCCATTTCTGTGTCTTGAAGAATCTGAAACTTGACATTTGTCCTTTGTTTTCCCATGAAGCTTCTTTTGACACCCTGAGGAAAACCAGGCCACAGCTTAGCCTAATTATGAACTTCTGAAAGGCATGCCATCTGTACTGAAAATTGATGTTTGAAAAGCAAGATTAAACTCATTCTCAAAATTGAGCTTTCAAACAAATAAACAAAAAGATTACTGAATTAAACTGGTTATTCTCTACCATTGCCATCAGGTAGAAAAACACCTACAAAAGAAAACATAAAGCTGCTTGCTGTGTCCTCTGCACTCCTCTGTTGCTCCCTGAGGAGGATGGAAAAAGGACAGGCTACAAGAAAAGACTGCTAGGGCAGAAGGAGACAGGCTGTGATCAAGGGAAACAGCAGAAAGGAGTGACTGAGCAAGCAGAGCAAAAGAGGCTCTACAGTCTCCTCTGCTCTAGTCTGTATCATAGAGTATCAACAGAAAATGGTGTTTCTTCCCCCTGGCTGCTGTCATACATCAATTCCTCGCTCTGGACTACTCCAGAAGCAGAAAAACATGTTTAAATCCCAAATTCTCCTTCCACACAGTAGAGATGGCATCTGGCCTTAACTATTCTTTACTTATTCTGAAGGTAATTATTGGTTTGTTTCAAAGGGTTAAAGAAATGTACTTTACATAGGACACCTCAGGGCTCAGCACAGCCCTCTTCAAATCTCAGTCACTGATGTAATCCTTGACTACACTGTTAAGGACAAAAAGTAACCAATAACCAACTGTGATCACCATTACTGACAAGCCACCTTGAATTTGTGACCTGCAAAATACACAACCGCATTCTGACATGACAGTGCCAGGTGCTCTAACATTAGTGTAATGTCTTGGTCTCTGCAAGGAATATGGACTAAAAGGAGTCATTTAGGTTTCCTGCAGTCATAGAATCATAGAATCAATAAGGTTGGAAAAGACCTCAGAGACCATCAAGTCCAACCTGTCACCCAACACCTCATGACTAACTAAACCATGGCTCCAAGTGCCACATCCAATCCCCTCTTGAACACCTCCAGGGACGGTGACTCCACCACCACCCTGGGCAGCACATTCCAATGGCAAATTACTCTTTCTCCTCGCCTCAAGCCTAAACTTCCCCTGGCACAGCTTGAGACTTGTCCTCAGTGAAGTCATACAGCTCCACAACTTTGATGGGTCATCCTCCACCCTGCATCTTGACCAGCTCTCAGGGAGCCACGTTGCACAGAAACCTCCCAGGACACCTTTCAGCACATGAGAAAGTAGCTCTGCATTTCCCAAACAGAAGTGCCAGTGAGAGGAGGAAGGAGGTTGATGGGACAAGGACCAGGGAGCTGCTCACAAAGTGCAGCTGTTTGCAGCAGGCACTGTTTAACCAGCACACAGGGTTTTGGTGTTGTGCCAGAACTCCCAATTATGATCTGACACAGGAACAGGCTTGAGACATCACTGTCAGGAGGAGAAGGGAGGACACAGAGGCAAAGCTCCTGAGAGACAGTTTTCCACTGACCATACCTACAATTTAAAAAGCAGGCTCTAAGAATCTGATTTCAGCTGACTGGGTGTCTATTATTTGGCTTCCCAATCCTGGAAAGGGCTCAACAAAGGTAGAGTAGAGCCATAAAGTTTTCTGTTAACAACAGAAATCCTCTGGGAGAGAAGGGTAGCTCCCTACTCTTCCTTGTCTGCCACCCTTACTTTCCCAAGCATATTTTCAACCTTCACAGGTTTTCAGTGGTACCAACAGCTCTGTTCAAATCATCAGAGCAAGAGAACACAGTCTCAAGCTGCACCAGGGGAAGTTTAGGCTCAAGGTGAGGAGAAAGTTCTTCACAGAAAGAGTAATTGGCCCTTGGAATGTGCTGCCCAGGGAGGTGGTGGAGTCACTGTCCCTGGAGGTGTTCAAGAAGGGATTGGATGTGGCACTTGGTGCCATGGTTTAGTCATGAGGCCTGTGGTGACAGGTTGGACTTGATGAGCTTTGAGGTCTCTTCTAACCTTGGTGATTCTGTGATTAATACATGACTTAAACTTCTCCAAATCCAGAAGGTGCCCATCACATCACAGCATTCTGGCTAAACAGACAAGACCTAATGAGCAGAGTAAGGTGATCTGGGAAAAAAAATATCAGGTGCTGTAATGCCCTGAAGAGAATCCAACAGGAAAGTTCCTGCGTAAGCAATGGGAAAGGATGATGCAACATGAGCAAGTTCACATATGCACATTGCTCAGTTGCTCTCTGCTTATCCTGCATGGATAAAGAGATACTTTATGGAAAACAGAAAAGTATTTTTAAAGCTACACAGGAGTATCTAAAACTAAATTTTCTCAAGACCAGTGAAGGTGAAACCTACCAAACTACAGCTCGAATTCCAGATACATTGAAAAGTCTTAGCATATCATCCAGCTATGGTAGGCTAAATCTGGCAAAATGATACAGGAGCAGTATGACTTCTCCTGTATAGAATTATTCCCAGTAGTCACAGAGATAAGTCATAGAAGGACCTGAGAGTAGTTGGAGATTAAATCAAAGACCAGTGTATGCAAGGCTGTGAACACTGGGGAAGGAAAAAGGACCAGCAGCTACATGTACACTAGCACAGCCTCCAAGGTTAGCTATTATTACTCTGGTAAGTGATCCTGAAGTCACTGTTGGGAATCCAGGATGTCAGTCAACTCATACCCTAGTTAGAGCAGAGACAGAAAAGGAACAGACTGAAGTAACAAGATACCAGGGTAAGGCTTTTGAGTAAGGAGACACCGAGTAGTTGAAGACTCATCGGGCTGGGAGGGCAAGAGCAGCAGCTAAGGCAGGATCTGAAAAAGCTGTCGGTAAAAATCACAGGTCATGGAGAGCGTCACTGAGGAATGATTCATCCACTGCCTGCAGGACGTGGGAAACAGGGGCAAGGCAGCAGGTGGAGAGCTCAATGCGAGCAAAAAGGGAAACGATCCTGGCCGACACCCTCATGAACAGTCACACACTGTGTCACCATGGGAAACAGGAAGAGGCAGAGAGGGACCTGGGGGTGCTGGTTGATGGTAGGCTGAACATGAGCCTGCAGTGTGCCCAGGCAGCCAAGAGGGCCGATGGCTGTATCAGTTCCCTTTCCTGAACCCAGTCTCTTCAGTGAGGTTGTTCTCTTAAAATGGAGATGCCAGCTGAGCCATTTGGTAGGCAGAAAAAAATGATATTTGCAGTATGTTTAGTATAAATACAGGGGGATTTATCTTCATCTGATCTAGTATAGGAAGGGCTTGTTTCCAGAGTTTCAAGAGGGTTGTTTTTAACTTTTCATATGTAAAGCTAGTGCAGTCATTAATTAGTAAGAATGTTCTGCTTGTAAAGGTTGTTCTGGATAATCTATGTGCCAGGTTCTGCACATTGGTCACAACAACCCCAGGCAGTGCTACAGGCTGGGGTCAGAGTGGCTGGAGAGCAGCCAGGCAGAAAGGGACCTGGGGGTACTGGTTGATAGTATGCTGAACATGAGCCAGCAGTGTGCCCAGGTGGCTGAGAAGGCCAATGGCATCCTGACCTGTATAAGGAATAGTGTGGCCAGCAGGAGCAGGGAGGTCATTGTGCCCCTGTGCTCAGCACTGGTTAGGCCACACCTTGAGTCCTGTGTCCAGTTCTGGGCCCCTCAGTTTAGGAAAGATGTTGAGTTGCTGGAAGGTGTCCAGAGAAGGGCAACAAAGCTGGGGAGGGGTTTGGAGCACAGCCTTGTGAGGAGAGGCTGAGGGAGCTGGGGTTGCTTAGCCTGGAGAAGAGGAGACTCAGGGGAGACCTTCTTGCTGTCTACAACTCCCTGAAGGGAGGTTGTAGCCAGGAGGGAGTTGGTCTCTTCTCCCAGGCACTCTGTGACAGAACAAGAGGACACAGTCTCAGGCTGTGCCAGGGGAGGTTTAGGCTGGATGTTAGAAAGAAGTTCTTTCCAGAAAGAGAGATTGGCCATTGGAATGTGTTGCCCAGGGAGGTGGTGGAGTCACCATCCCTGGAGGTGTTTAGCAAGAGCCTGGATGAGGCACTTGGTGCCATGGTTTAGTTGATTAGATGGTGTTGGCTGATAGGTTGGACTCAATCTCGAAGGTCTTTTCCAACCTGGTTAATTCTGTTCTATTCTATGTTTGAAAATGCTTCTAAATACTCTAGTGCTTACTACAGCTAAGTTGTGACAGCTAGCATAGCATCTTTGGGAAATCAGTTGGTTTCCACTCTGCATTCATACATTCATTCATGCTGAGTGTAATGCTGATTGCTGCTTCAAGTTCCAAGAAGCAGAGTTATGTCCAGAGATTCAGTTGTTCTGGTGCTGTATTGATACATACAAGAGCCTGGCCGGATTCAGGCAGGAAAGTGGTGTTCTGTGTTCCATTAGCCTCTCTCAGTGTTGGTTATCACTTGTGCTGCTGTGCTGCTCCATTGAGCTCATAAATTGCTTCTGATGAGTACCTCATACGATCCTGCAATGGTGTTTTCAGACTAGAAGGCATGTTCTTGGAAAAACACCAGCTATAACCAGGTTATTGAGCTGTTACCTATTAGGTAACTGAGACATGAAGGTGGAGATGAAGAATTTCTGGCCCTTACAGTGTAAACTGTGTGTGAAGCCAGGTTATCTTAGTCTCTCGGTCTGAGCCCACACACACATTCTGTTAGTTCTGAGCCATCTTCAAACTGGCGTAAGCAAGCATCTGCCCTTCAGAAACACACCCTGAAACACAATACTCAGTTGCTGAGTCTTTATCTATCCACAGCAGATAGAAGAGAGTAAAAATAGTGCTTGGCAGCTCAGTTGTGTTTGGGGACAGAGAGCCAGGCTCGTAACAAGTTGCTTCTGCGTAGCTTAATTTTAATCTGCCATAAAACATCTGGGCTTCAAGATAAAGTATTTCTTTGTTGTCTTTGTCATTGCTCTTAGTGTCTATGCTGGGGACTTGACTGGACCACCAACTATTTCATAATACTTGTCTTTGGCCAAAGACTTTTCTTCAGACTGTATTTTACCTAAGAGTTGCTGATTTCTGATTATTGAGACTGCCTTTCCTCGAGCACAGAGAACTCTGCAGTGTGAGAGATGTAGGTAGAATTGCTCCAAAGGCTACAGAAGTAGCTTCAGTTCATGTTGGCGCCATAGTTGGTAAATAAAGTTGTTCTGTCTCCAACCTGGTTTATTCTAATCTATTTATCATCTTCACATACCTCTTGGCCCTGTTTTTGGGCAGGTGTATCTAGCCACTGGAGGTGTTGTGATCAAGTTGAGCATACTGATGCTTGTATCACAGAATCACAGGATCACCAAGGTGGGAAGAGACTTCAAAGATCATCGAGTCCAACCTGTCACCACAGACCTCATGACTAGACCATGGCACCAAGTGCCACGTCCAATCCCCTCTTGAACACCTCCAGGGATGGGGACTCCACCACCTCCCTGGGCAGCACATTCCAATGGCTAACAACTCTCTCAGTGGAGAACTTTCTCCTCACCTTGAGCCTAAACCGCCCCTGGCACAGCTTGAGCCTGTGTCCTCTTGTGCTGGTGCTGGTTGCCTGGGAGAAGAGACCAACCCCCTCCTGGCTACAACCTCCCTTCATGTAGTTGTAGAGACTGTATGAGAGCGTAAGTTGGGAGTTGGACTCAGTGATGCTTGTGGGTGTCTTACAACTCAGGACCTATGATTCTATGATACTGAACATTAATTTGGTCATTAGAATGAGCATTGCTACTTTTCTCCTCCACTTACAGTTTATTTTGTCATGTGGCAGTGTGAAAGGAGGGGAGGTACAAATGGCAACAAAGTGAAGGTGTTGAAAGCAGTAACAGCAACAAAAGCAGTCTTCATAAGTGTCTTATTTCTGTAGTCTGACATTCCCATATCTGTTCAGACACTGCTCACTTGATTGTGGTGTTATTTCAAGTTGTTTTCAGTTTAATCGATCAAGACTCTGTTGGAAACAAACTGAAAAACCCAGTAATGAAAATAGAAGCATGGTGTAACTGACAGGGTAAATGGGAGCTGGGATGAAAAGAGAACCTACACTAAAGTACACCTTGAGTCCTGTGTCCAGTTCTGAGCTCCTTGATTTAAGAAGGACATTGAGACACTTGAACGTGTCCAGAGAAGGGCAACATGGCTGGGGAGAGGCCTTGAGCACAGCCCTGTGAGGAGAGGCTGAGGGAGCTGGGATTGCTTAGCCTGGAGAAGGGGAGGCTCAGGGGAGACCTCATTGCTCTCTCCAACTCCCTGAAGGGAGGTTGTAGGCAGGAGGGGTTCGTCTCTTCTCCCAGGCAACCAGCACCAGAACAAGAGGCCACAGTCTCAAGCTGTGCCAGGGGAGTTTTAGGCTGGAGGTGAGGAGAAAGTTCTTCACTGAGAGAGTCATTCACCATTGGAATGTGCTGCCCAGGGAGGTGGTGGAGTCACCATCCCTGGAGGTGTTCAAGGGGGGATTGGATGTGACACTCAAAGCCATGGTTTAGTTAGTCCTGAGGTGTTGGGTGACAGGTTGGACTTGATGCTCTCTGAGGTCTTTTCCAACCTTATTGATTCTATGATGATTTAAAGGTTGTGCATCTCAGAGGATGAGTTTTTCAGGCTATCTTGATAGACAAGTCTCTTTTGCAGTGACCTCCAAGTGAATCACAACAGGTATGTTGGGTTTTGTATATATCAAAAGGCATCTACCAAGGAGGTTTAGGCTGGATGTTAAGAAGAAGTTCATCATAGAAAGAGAGATTGGCCATTGGAATGGGCTGTCCAGGGAGGTGCTGGAGTCACCATCCCTGGAGGTGTTAAGGCAGAGACTGGATGGGGAGCTTGGTGCCATGGTTCAGTTGATTAGATGGTGTTGGGTGATAGGTTGGGCTTGATGATCTCAAAGGTTTTTTCCAACCTGGTTAGTTCTGTTCAGTTCTATTCTATTCTATTCTATTCTATTCTATTCTATTCTATTCTATTCTATTCTATTCTATTCTATTCCCATTCCATTCCATTCCATTCCTACAAGACCTGAAATGCTATTTTGTAAAAAAAAAACCCAAACCAACAAACAGGCAGTGAGATACAGCCAGTTATTGGGGGGGGTGGTGTTTCTGTGAATTCTGCCCCAGGCACCTGATTTTCTAAGCAGGCCTGAGATTCAGTGCAGAAACACCAAAACATTGGTCATTCTTCCACTGGGGTTGTAAAAATAGAGCAGCACTATCTGAGTGCACTTAGTTACACAGTCACTTTTCAGTGTCAAACCTGCCCTAGAAACATTTCAGACAAAGATGCTGGTATCCTCTAAAGGGCACAAAGGACCCATTTTCTGGGATACAGAAGAGCTGTTGGTGCTTAGTGATGTCATTAAGTGGTTTCTGCCTGTTGAAGAATTGCTGCTGCAGAATTGTGGCTGAACCTTTCCAGTCTTTTTTTTTCTCTTTCTGTTTCAGTGCATGAACTTTGTTGATGCTTGGTTTTGTGAGTTTTTTAAGGATAGCAATTTAGTGTGGTGGGACTCTGTTTTAAAAACAAACAACCAAACCAAAACAAAACATAAACCACCCAGCAACTTTGATGTTTTTATCAGATGCTGCAGTACAACATCAGACAGAAGCTATGCCTCTGCCTTCTCTGTGCATTGCTGGTAACATGCAGTATCCCAGTTCTGTGCCCAGGTGGCCAAGAAGGCCAATGGCATCCTGGCCTGCATCAGAAATAGTGTGGCCGGCAGGAGCAGGGAGGGTCACCCTGCCCCTGTACTCTGCACTGGTTAGGCCACACCTTGAGTCCTCTGTCCAGTTCTGGGCCTCAAGTTTAAATAGGATATTGAGACTCTTGAACATGTCCAGAGAAGGACAGCGAGGCTGGGGAGAGGTCTGGAGCACAGCCCTGTGAGGAGAGGCTGAGGGAGCTGGGGTTGCTTAGCCTGGAGAAGAGGAGGCTCAGGGGAGACCTTCTTGCTCTCTACAACTCCCTGAAGGGAGGTTATAGCCAGGTGGGGGTTGGTCTCTTTTTCCAGGCAACCAGCACCAGAACAAGAGGACACAGTCAACCTGTGCCAGGGGAGGTTTAGGCTGGAGGTTAGGAGAAAGTTCTTCACAGAGAGAGAGATTGGCCATTGGAATGTGCTGCCCAGGGAGGTGGTGGAGTCCCCATCCCTGGAGGTGTTCAAGAGGGGATTGGATGTGGCACTGGAAGCCATGGTTTAGTTATTCATGAGGTGCTGGCTGTCAGGTTGGACTTGATGATCTTTGAGGTCTTTTCCAACCTTATTGATTCTGTGATTCTACTATTAGTCATCTGTGTGTCAGAGAGGATCAACACTGCACTGGATCTATGCTAAACTCTCGTTCCCTATGTTTTGGGGCAGGAGGGAAGAGCTTTGTTGTTCACACACAGAATGTATTTCTGAAGTTTAATTTGTGTTTGTTTCTCTGGTAGGATTTTTCCTGTTAAAGATGTACCTGCAGAGCCTGAAGCTCTCACACACTGGCTGTATCAACGATTCATTGAAAAGGAGGATCTTTTGACACACTTCTATGAAACAGGTAGGATGGTACCTAGCAGAGAGAGCTGTGCTTTGCTCATGTCTTTTCTTACCAGGATCTCAAATGGGTGTAAGAGTGCATATATGTTCTTCACATGAATGCAGTAGATATAATTACTTACCCTAATTTCATGTGGCAGAAAAGTAGGACTAAAAAATTATCTAGGAAAGGTACATTGCCCAGGAAACATTAGCATAGGGTAGTGTTTGGAAGCTGGCTCATTCAAAACTGTGCAGGGAGTGGAAGAAAAGACATCTAGAATGGGGGCATATAAGGAAGCTCTCTGAGCAGCAAGAGACTTGGTTAGAAAAGCTGAAGCTCAGTTAGGATTAAATCAAAGGGAATGTCAAAAGATTCTATAGGTACATTAATGGTAAAAGGAAGACTAGGAAAGGTGTGGGCCCCCTCAGAAAGGAAATGGGAGAGCTGGTCATAAGTGGTGTGGAGAAGGCTGAGGTTCTCAATGATTTCTTGACCTCAGTTTTCCTTGGTAAGGGTTCCAGCCACACTCCTGAAATAACAGAAGATAATGGCAGGGGCTGGAAGAAAGAGCTGCCCGTTGTAAGTGAAGATCAGGTTTGTGACCGCCTGAAGAACTTGAGAGTGTACAAGTCTGTGGGACCTGATAGGATACAGCCATGGGTGCTGAGGGAACTGGCAGAGGAGGTCACTAAACCACTCTCTATTATATTCCAAAAGTCCTGGCAGTCCAGGGAGGTCCCCACTGACTGGGAAAGGGGAAACATAACTCCCATTTTCAAGAAGGGAAAGAGGGATGACCCAGGGAACTACAGGCCAGGCAGTCTCACCTCGGTGCCTGGTAAGATCATGAAGCAGATCCTCCTGGAGGCACTGCTGAGGCAGAAGAATAATGAAGAGGTGATTTGGTACAACAAACACAGCTTCTCCAAGGGCAAATCCTGCCTGACACACCTGGTGGTAACCTTCTAAGGCAAGGTCACAACATTAATAGACAAGGGGAGAGCAGCTGATGTCATTTATCTGGACCTGAGCAAAGCCTTTGACACTGCCCCACATGACATCCTGATCTCCAAACTGGTAAAATATGGTTGGATGGAACACTCAGTGGATGAAGAACTGGCTTGATGGAAGCACCCAAAGAGTGGCTGTCAATGGTCCATGTCCAAGTGGAGGCCAGTGGCAAGTGGAGTCCCTCAGGGATCAGTACTGGGACCAGGCTTGTTTAACATCTCTGTTGGTGCCATGGACAGTGGCATGGAGTGCACCCTCAGCAGGTTTGCTGATGACACCAAGCTGGAGGGAAGGATCCATCCAGAGGGACCTTGACAGGCTGCAGAGTTGGGCCCAAGCCAACCTCATGAGGTTCAACAAGACCAAGTGCAAGGTCCTGCAGCTGGGTCAGGGCAATTCCAGGCACTGATAGAGGCTGGGGCAGGGACTGGCTGGAGAGCAGCCCTGAAGAAAAGGCCTGGGGGTGCTGGTGGGTGAGAAGTCAATCTGAGAGACCAGTGTGCACTTGCAGCCCAGAAAGCCAATCACATCCTGGGCTGCATCAAGAGAAGCATAGCCAGCAGATTGAGGGAGGTGGTTCTCCCCCTCTACACTGCTCTCATGAGATCCCACCTGGAGCACTGTGTCCAGTTCTGGATTCTGTGTTACAAGAAAGATGTGGGGATGCTGGAAGGTGTCCAGAGCAGGGCCACAAGGATGAGCAGAGGGCTGGAGCTGCTCTCCTATGGAGACAGAGAGAGTTGGGGTTGTTCAGTCTGGAGAAGAGAAGACTCTGAGGAGACCTTATTGTGGCCTTCCAATACCTGAAGGGGACCTACAAGAAAGCTGGTGGGGGTGAAGGTGTCCCTGCCCATGGTAGTGAGGTTGGAACTAGTTGCTGCTTGAGGCCTCTTCCAGCCCTGACAGTTCTGTGAGAACTGATCTAATGATGTCCTCTTCAGTATCGTGTAGTTCAGCTCTGAAACTTGCTGCCCAGGGGACTTCATTGAGTGGATTCATTTAGCAAGATGCAGAGATGCATAGTAAACCTATTCAGACTTTGTTGCTTGCAGGGGATATAAAGCCTTAGGGGTTTGAAAGGAACAAGTTCTTGACTGAAAGGGATTAGACAAGACTCTTACCTGAGGCAGGTTATTCTGTCTGCTTAGTGCAGTTACTGAGTCTGTTCCTTTGGCACTTCTAGTCTGCAGGACTGATCCAAAGCCATCTTCTGCTTTCTCCTAAGCTCAACAGAAAGGTGATATGATTGGAAGGGTCTGTAAGAATTACATAGCATAAAGTGTCTGGAGGCTCAATCTGCAGCACTGTACTGTCAGTACTGTCCTCCTTGCTGCAAGGATGATTGATGATCTGGATGAGGGGGGTGAATCAGTCATCAGTAAATTTGCAGACAACACCAAGCTGGGGGCTGGAGTTGATCTGTTAGAGGGTAGGAGAGCTCTGCAGAGGGACCTTGATGGGCTGGACAGATGGGCAGAGGCCAAGAGGATGGCATTTAACAAGTCCAAGTGGCAGGTGCTGCACTTTGGCCACAACAGCCCCATGCAGAGCTACAGGCTGGGGTCAGAGTGGCTGGAGAGCTACCAAACAGAGAGAGACCTGGGGATGCTGATCAACAGCCGCCTAAACATGAGCCAGCAGTGTGCCCAGGTGGTCAAGAAAGCCAATGGCATCCTGGCCTGTATCAGGAACAGTGTGGCAAGCAGGAGCAGGGAAGTCATTGTGCCCCTGTACTCAGCACTGGTTAGGCCACACTTTGAGTCCTGTGTCCAGTTCTGGGCCTCTCAGTTTAAGAAAGACATTGAGACACTTGAATGTGTCCAGAGAAGGGCAAGGAGGCTGGGGAGGGGTCTGGAGCACAGCCCTGTGAGGAGAGGCTGAGGGAGCTGGGGTTGCTTAGCCTGGAGAAGAGAAGGCTCAGGGCAGACCTTATTGCCATCTACAACTCCCTGAAGGGAGGTTGTAGCCAAGTGGGGGGTTGGTCTCTTCTCCCAGGCAACCAGCATCAGAACAAGAGGACACAGTCTTGAGCTGCACCAGGGGAAGTTCAGGCTGGAGGTGAGGGGGAAAGTTCTTCCCAGGAAGAGAGATTGGCCATTGGAATGTGCTGCCCAGGGAGGTGGTGGAGTCCCCATCACTGGAGGTGTTCAAGAGGGGTCTGGACGTGGCACTTGGTGCCATGGTTTAGTAGTCCTGAGGTGTTGGGTGACAGGTTGGACTCGATGATCTCTGAGGTCTTTTCCAACCTTACTGGTTCTATGGTTCTGTGGTACTGAGGATCACTTCTATCTTAATACACTTTCAGCGTTAATAAACTTAGAGCATTAATAACAGTGCGGAATGGATATTGGCTCATGTGACTTAGTTATAATTCAACAGTTTATTAGCAAGTTTCTTCTCTGGTACTTTGCATGTCTTGGGAGTAAAACTTGCAAAGTACCAGGGAAGAAACTTGCTAATAAACTGTTGAATTATAACTAAGCATTTGAAAGATTACCAATATATCAATCTTACCTGTGTATACAAAACCATAGAAAAGCCTCAAGTTGACAGACAGTCTTTGTCTTACCTTATGACTCACAATCCCCCCTTACAAGTGACATGCTGTATTTTTTTCCCTTTCCTTTATTTTGCCATCATAATTTCTCTTACACTCAACCACCTGCCACTGCAAGCCCTGGAATGGGTTGTCCAGGGAGGTGGTTGAGGTCCCGTCCCTGGAGCTGTTTAAGCCCAGGCTGGCTGAGGCTCGGGCCAGCCTGCTCTAGTGTGGGGTGTCCCTGCCCATGGCAGGGGGTTGGAACTAGATGATCCTTGTGGTCCCTTCCAACCCTGACTGATACTATGATAAGATACTATGATACTATGACTTCAGAGGTCAGGCAAATACTTTGAAATTATGGCTGGAGAAGTGTTCCCTCAACATTTTTTTTCCATCTAGTTGCTACTTAAGTGTGTCTTGTGCCAAAGCACGAGAGAAAAGCCAGTGAGGAAAGCAAGCAGTTTCAATTTGCAAGGGAGTTTTGTCAAACATAGGCTGAGTAGGAAGGAGAAACAGGTGAAACAAGGCAGCTTTCTTATGAAGACAATTAATTTGTTCATTAGCAAGTCTCACAGACCTTGAGGTGGGGAAGATCTCTTTGGTCTCTCAAATCAACCGAGTTCAATTTATCAGAGTGACTACCGGCACATCCAAATGCACCTACTGGACCTGATTAGACAGCTAAGGGAGGGACTTCTCAGGGTGTCAGGTAGTGACAGGACTGGAGGGAATGAAAAGAAATAGAAATGGGAAGATTCAGGTGGGATGTTAGGAAGAAGTTCTTCCCCATGAGGGCAGTGAGAGACTGGCACAGGTTGCCCAGGGAGGTGATGGAAGCCTCATCCCTGGAGGTTTTTCAGGCCAGGCTGGATGTGGCTGTGAGCAACCTGCTGTAGTGTGAGGTGTCCCTGCCCATGGCAGGGGGCTTGGAACTGGGTGATCCTTGAGGACCCTTCAACCCTGATAATTCTATGATTGCTAGGTGCTCCCACCTCCCCAAGTTATCTCAGAGCAGCCTCTGCACCAGAGGGAAGGGAAATAGCTATCTGGCTGGAGCACCTCTCCTATGAGGACAGACTCAGAGAGTTAGGGCTATTCAGTCTGGAGAAGAGAAGGCTCTGAGGAGACCTAATTGTGCCTTCCAGTATCTGAAGGGGGCTACAGGAAAGCTGGGGAGGGACATTTTGGCTGTCAGGTAATGATAGGACTAGGGGGAATGAAACAAAACCAGAAATGAGTAGATTCAGATTGGATGTTAGGAAGAAGTTGTTCCCCATGGGGGTGGTGAGAGACTGGCACAGGTTACCCAGGGAGGTGGTGGAAGCCTCATCCCTGGAGGTTTTTCAGGCCAGGCTGGATGTGACCCTGAGCAACCTGCTGTAGTGTGAGGTGTCCCTGCCCATGGCAGGGGCTTGGAACTGGATGACCCTTGAGGTCCCTTCCAACCCTGACAATTCTATGAACTCATTTTGTGAATCTGTTTAAAACTACACCTGTAGTCAGTAGAAGGTAAAGAGTTCTTGTTATCAAGACATCATTTCACAGTTGCTATTAAAATAAGTCATGCACCCCAAAAAAACCTCACTAGACCAGAATTTCAGAGAGTGTAATGAGCATAATCAGTTTTATTCACTGAAATTCATTTCCAAAATGGGATAATTGCTTATAATTTGCCAATGTAATCAGTATGAATTAATAAGACATATTTTAAATGCAAATGCTATGGTGTAGGACCTTATTAGGCATAAATTAACATAATTTAAAGTTACTACCATTTATGCCAGTTGAGAACTTGCTTGCATTGCTTTTGTTTACTCACTGCAGAAGTGCTGTTAAGAGTTTTTGGAAACCCTCTGGCAAAGTCCTGAGTCTTGATGTGAGGGGAATCCCTGGAGCTGCTCAAGAGCCAGCTCTGTATTGACATCTTACATACTCCAGTTGGTGTGTTTCTAAGATTTAGGGCTGTTTCAGCATTATTTGTTTATTTATTTATTAACTACCTACTGTTTAGGATTTCGTCTCAGTTCATAAAGAGCAGAATAGAATTAACCAGGTTGGAAAAGACCTTCGAGATCATCGAGTCCAACCTATCACCCAACACCATCTCATCAACTAAACCATGGCACCAAGCACCCCCATCCAGGTTCTTCCTAAACACCTCCAGGGATGGTGACTCCACCACCTCCCTGGGCAGCACATCCCAATGGCCAATCTCTCTTGCTGGGAAGAACTTCTTCCTAACATCCAGCCTGAACCTCCCCTGGTGCAGCTTGAGACTGTGTCCTCTTGTTCTGCTGCTGGCTGCCTGGGAGAAGAGACCAACCCCCACCTGGCTACAACCTCCCTTCAGGGAGTTGTAGAGAGCAAGAAGGTCTCCCCTGAGCCTCCTCTTCTCCAGGCTAAGTGTGATGGTTTAAGCCTTAACTGGGAGTTAAGAGCTCAGATGGGGGCAAGGCTGAGAATCTCTCCTGGGCTCTCCCCTCCTCCCTCCCAACAGAGAGGGGAAAAAGGAGAAGGAGCAAATCCACCAAACAATAATTTGGAGTTGGCTTGGAATTAG
>CM037642.1:2369701-2399072 GCA_015227895.2 Colaptes auratus
TATGAATGCAGAGTGGAAACCAACTGATTTCCAAAGATGCTATGCTAGCGTCTCACAACTTAGCTGTAGTAAGCACTAGAGTATTTAGAAGCATTTTCAAACATAGAAAGAGAACAGAATTAACCAGGTTGGAAAGGACCTTCGAGATTGAGTCCAACCTATCAGCCAATACCATCTCATCACCTAAACCATGGCACCAAGTGCCTCATCAGGCTCTTCCTAAACACCTCCAGGGATGGTGACTCCACCACCTCCCTGGGCAGCACATTCCAAGGCCAATCTCTCTTGCTGGGAAGAATTTCTTCCTAACCTCCAGCCTAAACTCCCCTGGCACAGCTTGAGACTGTGTCCTCGTGCTCTGGCTGTGCTTGCCTGGGAGAAGAGACCAACCCCCACCTGGCTACAACCTCCCTTCAGGGAGTTCTAGACAGCAAGAAGGTCTCCCCTGAGCCTCCTCTTCTCCAGGCTAAGCAACCCCAGCTCCCTCAGCCTCTCCTCACAGGGCTGTGCTCCAGACCCCTCCCCAGCTTTGTTGCCCTTCTCAGGACACCTTCCAGCAACTCAAAATCTTTCCTAACCTGAGGGGCCAGAACGGACACAGGACTCAAGGTGTGGCCTAACCAGTGCTGAGTTACAGGGCAGAATGATTTCCCTGCTCCTGCTGGCCACACTCTTCCTGATGCAGGCCAGGATGCCATTGGCCTTCTTAGCCACCTGGGCACACTGCTGGCTCATGTTCAGCCTACTATCAACCAGTACCCCCAGGTCCCTCTCTGCCTGGCTCCTCTCCAGCCACCCTGTCCCCAGCCTGTAGCACTGCCTGGGGTTGTTGTGACCAATGTGCAGAACCTGGCACATAGATTATCCAGAACAACCTTTACAAGCAGAACATTCTTACTAATTAATGACTGCACTAGCTTACATATGAAAAGTTAAAAACAACCCTCTTGAAACTCTGGAAACAAGCCCTTCCTATACTAGATCAGATGAAGATAAATCCCCCTGTATTATACTAAACATACTGCAAATATCATTTTTCTGCCTACCAAATGGCTCAGCTGGCATCTCCATTTTAAGAGAACAACCTCACTGAAGAGACTGGGTTCAGGAAAGGGAACTGATACAGCCATCGGCCCTCTTGGCTGCCTGGGCACACTGCAGGCTCCTGTTCAGCCTACCATCAACCAGTACCCCCAGGTCCCTCTCTGCCTCTTCCTGTTTCCCACGGTGACACAGTGTGTGACTGTTCATGAGGGTGTCGGCCAGGATCGTTTCCCTTTTTGCTCGCATTGAGCTCTCCACCTGCTGCCTTGCCCCTGTTTCCCACGTCCTGCAGGCAGGGGATGAATCATTCCTCAGTGACGCTCTCCATGACCTGTGATTTTTACCGACAGCTTTTTCAGATCCTGCCTTAGCTGCTCCTCTTGCCCTCCCAGCCCGATGAGTCTTCAACTACTCGGTGTCTCCTTACTCAAAAGCCTTACCCTGGTATCTTGTTACTTCAGTCTGTGCCTTTTCTGCCTCTGCTCTAACTAGGGTATGAGTTGACTGACATCCTGGATTCCCAACAGTGACTTCAGGATCACTTACCAGAGTAATAATAGCTAACCTTGGAGGCTGTGCTAGTGTACATGTAGCTGCTGGTCCTTTTTCCTTCCCCAGTGTTCACAGCCTTGCATACACTGGTCTTTGATTTAATCTCCAACTACTCTCAGGTCCTTCTGTGACTTATCTCTGTGACTCCTGGGAATAATTCTGTACAGAAGTCATACTGCTCCTGTATCATTTTGCCAGATTTAGCATACCATAGCTGGATGATATGCTAAGACTTTTCAATGTATCTGGAATTCGAGCTGTAGTTTGGTAGGTTTCACCTTCACTGGTCTTGAGAAAATTTAGTTTTAGATACTCCTGTGTAGCTTTAAAAATACTTTTCTGTTTTCCATAAAGTATCTCTTTATCCATGGCAGGATAAGCAGAGAGCAACTGAGCAATGTGCATATGTGAACTTGCTCATGTTGCATCATCCTTTCCCATTGCTTCGCAGGAACTTTCCTGTGGATTCTCTTCAGGGCATTACAGCACCTGATATTTTTTTCCCAGATCACCTTACTCTGGCTCATTAGGTCTTGTCTGTTTAGCCAGAATGCTGTGATGTGATGGGCACCTTCTGGATTTGGAGAAGTTTAAGTCATGTATTAATCACCAAGGTTAGAAGAGACCTCAAAGCTCATCAAGTCCAACCTGTCACCACAGACCTCATGACTAACCATGGCACCAAGTGCCACGTCCAATCCCTTCTTGAACACCTCCCGGGACGGTGACTCCACCACCTCCCTGGGCAGCACATTCCAAGGGCCAATTACTCTTTCTATGAAGAACTTTCTCCTCACCTTGAGCCTAAACTTCCCCTGGTACAGCTTGAGACTGTGTCCTCTTGCTCTGATGATTTGAACAGAGCTGTTGGTACCACTGAAAACCTGTGAAGGTTGAAAAATATGCTTGGGAAAGTAAGGGTGGCAGACAAGGAAGAGTAGGGAGCTACCCTTCTCTCCCAGAGGATTTCTGTTGTTAACAGAAAAGTTTATGGCTCTACTCTACCTTTGTTGAGCCCTTTCCAGGATTGGGAAGCCAAATAATAGACACCCGGTCAGCTGAAACCAGATTCTTAGAGCCTGCTTTTTAAATTGTAGGTATGGTCACTGGAAAACTGTCTCTCAGGAGCTTTGCCTCTGTGTCCTCCCTTCTCCTCCTGACAGTGATGTCTCAAGCCTGTTCCCCGTGTCAGATCGTAATTGGGAGTTCTGGCACAACACCAAAACCCTGTGCGCTGGTTAAACAGTGCCTGCTGCAAACAGCTGCACTTTGTGAGCAGCTCCCTGGTCCTTGTACCATCAACCTCCTTCCTCCTCTCACTGGCACTTCTGTTTGGAAATGCAGAGCTACTTTCTCATGTGCTGAAAGGTGTCCTGGGAGGTTTCTGTGCAACGTGGCTCCCTGAGAGCTGGTCAAGATGCAGGGTGGAGGATGACCCATCAGAGTTGTGGAGCTGTACGACTTCACTGAGGACAAGTCTCAAGCTGTGCCAGGGGAAGTTTAGGCTTGAGGCGAGGAGAAAGAGTAATTTGCTATTGGCATGTGCTGCCCAGGGAGGTGGTGGAGTCACCATCCCTGGAGATGTTCAAGAGGGGACTGGACATGGCACTTGAAGCCATGGTTTAGTTAGTCATGAGGTGTTGGGTGACAGGTTGGACTTGATGGTCTCTGAGGTCTTTTCCAACCTTATTGATTCTATGATTCTATGACTGCAGGAAACCTAAATGACTCCCTTCAGTTCATATTCCTTGCAGAGACCAAGACATTACACTAATGTTAGAGCACCTGGCATTGTCATGTCAGAATGTGGTTGTGTATTCTGCAGGTCACAAATTCAAGGTGGCTTGTCAGTAATGGTGATCACAGTTGGTTACTGGTTACTTTTTGTCCTTAGTGTAGTCAAGGATTACATCAGTGACTGAGATTTGAAGAGGGCTGTGCTGAGCCCTGAGGTGTCCTATGTAAAGTACATTTCTTTAACCCTTTGAAACAAACCAATAATTACCTTCAGAATAAGTAAAGAATAGTTAAGGCCAGATGCCATCTCTACTGTGTGGAAGGAGAATTGGGATTTAAACATGTTTTTCTGCTTCTGGAGTAGTCCAGAGTGAGGAATTGATGTATGACAGCAGCCAGGGGGAAGAAATACCATTTTCTATGATACAGACTAGAGCAGAGGAGACTGTAGAGCCTCTTTTGCTCTGCTTGCTCAGTCACTCCTTTCTGCTGTTTCCCTTGATCACAACCTGCCTCCTTCTGCCCTAGAAGTCTTTCAGATCTAGTGTCTTCCTTTTCTTGTAGCCTGTCCTTTTTCCATCCTCCTCAGGGAGCAACAGAGGAGTGCAGAGGACACAGCAAGCAGCTGTATGTTTTCTTTTGTAGGTGTTTTTCTACCTGATGGCAATGGTAGAGAATAACCAGTTTAATTCAGTAATCTTTTTGTTCATTTGTTTGAAAGCTCAATTTTGAGAATGAGTTTAATCTTGCTTTTCAAACATCAATTTTCAGTACAGATGGCATGCCTTTCAGAAGTTCATAATTAGGCTAAGCTGTGGCCTGGTTTTCCTCAGGGTGTCAAAAGAAGCTTCATGGGAAAACAAAGGACAAATGTCAAGTTTCAGATTCTTCAAGACACAGAAATGGGAGAACTTAACCCTTCAAGCAATCAAATAGGTTTTTGACCCTGACAACTTGTTTCAGAACTTATTTGAAAGTGCTGTAAAAACTGTGTTTCAGAAAGCAAACAATACTCAAGGAAAACACCTAACTAACTTCTCCTGGGTCAAACAGCACTGGGATTTTGGGGGGCCAGTTCAACAGTCAGCCTCTCTGTTAAAGCAGTAAGCACCTAAAAACAAGGACTGGAAGGCGCAAGGCACCTCTAACTAGAGGCATCACTATGAGCCCTGACTTATAATGAGTTTGGGAGAGGTTTGGGCTTAGTTCTCAGAATGGTTTAGCTTTATATTTGGATTATTTTATTAAAGATCTGGTTAACTATCACAGAATCACCAAGGTTGGAAGAGACCTCAGAGATCATCAAGTCCAACCTATCACCACAGACCTCATGACTACTAAACCACGGCACCAAGTGCCATGTCCAGTCCCCTCTCGAACACCTCCAGCGATGGGGACTCCACCACCTCCCTGGGCAGCACATTCCAGTGGCTAACAACTCTCTCAGTGAAGAACTTTCTCCTCACTTCCAGCCTAAACTTCCCCTGGTGCAGCTTGAGACTGTGTCCTCTTGTTCTGGTGATGGGTGCCTGGGAGAAGAGACCAACTCCCTCCTGGCTACAACCTCCCTTCAGGTAGTTGCAGACAGCAAGAAGGTCTCCCCTGAGCCTCCTCTTCTCCAGGCTAAGCAACCCCAGCTCCCTCAGCCTCTCCTCACAGGGCTGTGCTCAAGGCCTCTCCCCAGCCTCCTTGCCCTTCTCTGGATATGTTCAAGTGTCTCAATGTCCTTCTTAAACTGAGGGGCCCAGAACTGGACACAGGGCTCAAGGTGTGGCCTAACCAGTGCTGAGTACAGGGCAGAATGACTTCCCTGCTCCTGCTGGCCACACTGTTCCTGATGCAGGCCAGGATGCCATTGGCCTCCTTGGCCACCTGGGCACACTGCTGGCTCATGTTTAGGCAGCATATCAGCTACTCCCAGAAGAAGAAAGAAAACAAAATCCACCAAACCAAAAATCTTAATCTTGCACTGTACAGAAAACCACAAAAGTCATGGTCTGTATTTTGTGATGTGCATTGACCATAAATCCAAACTCACAGCAGTTGTGCTCAAGAGAAATAAATTTGAGTGGTTCAGTGTCTAGGTAGTAAAACTGCATACTGGCTACTAATCTCAGCTTCCACCATTTCCCCACAGCAAGCTGAGTTTCAGGATTCTTTTCTTCTTACACCACTTACTTCTTTAGTCTGAATGACTTGGTGTTTCTCAGTTGGTCTTCAGGTTGCTCTGGTAGTAAGAGTTCCCTTGTGCTGCTGTACTGTTGTCAAAGCCCAAGAGCTAACACTTCAAAAGCCCTGGGAATGCAGTTTGTTCAATGCTTAGCTTCCCCTCAATCAAGAATGATGTGAGCTTGGAGCTTGGCTTTGTTGTTTTTTTTTTTCATTAATTTCCCACTGGGCCATGCCCTTCTGTGACCATGCCCTGCCTTTGAACTATGTGACAGTGATTGTGTAGAGGCCCTGATGTCAGAGCCAGCTGTACTCACCCCCATGGCAGAGCTTGCTTGCCTTTGTGCTGCACAACAGTGCCATGCTATTTCCAGCTAGCTCAGCTGTCTTGGTGCCATAATGCAGATGAATTTGATGTCACCTTTCTTTCTCACACCATTTTTTTGTGCTGTGCTGCTGCTGAAAAAAGCTTTCCAGCTACTGAGGAAGTTCTTCTTTTGTGTGTCTACATTGCTACAGATTTATTGAAATAAAGTGGACTCCTGGCTGTAACTAAGATGCTGGCTGCTGAATGACATTTGGGGAAAGGTCTACAAAGGGCATCCAGTTTGGCAACATAGAATCATAGCATTGTTTTGGTTGGAAAAAACCTCTAAGATCATCAAGTCCACCCATTGACCTAGCATGACCATGGTCATTAAACCATGTCCTGAAGTGCCATGCCTACACATTTTTGAACACCTCCCTGAGCTCCCTGGGCAGCCTATTCCAATAACTGGCCACTCTTCCAATAAAGAAATCTTCCCTTATATCCAATCTAAACCTCCCCTAGCACTATTTGAGAACACTTTCTCTTGTTCTATCACTTGTAGTGAGAAGAGACCAACATGTATAGACTCATAGAATCAGTAAGGTTGGAAAAGACCTCAGAGATTATCAAGTCCAACCCAACACCTCAGGACTACTAAACCATGGCACCAAGTGCCACGTCCAATCCCCTCTTGAACACCTCCAGGGATGGTGACTCCACCACCTCCCTGGGCAGCACATTCCAATAGCCAATTACTCTTTCTGGGAAGAACTTTCTTCCTCACCCCCAGCCTAAAATTCCCCTGGCACAGCTTGAGACTGTGTCCTCTTGTTCTGGTGCTGGTTGCCTGGGAGAAGAGACCAACCCCCTCATGGCTACAACCTCCCTTCAGGTAGTTGTAGAGAGCAAGAAGGTCTCCCCTGAGCCTCCTCTTCTCCAGGCTAGGCAACCCCAGCTCCCTCAGCCTCTCCTCACAGGGCTGTGCTCAAGGCCTCTCCCCAGCCTCCTTGCCCTTCTCTGGACACATTCAAGTGTCTCAAAATCCTTCTTAAATTGAGAATCCCAAAACTGGACACCCCAAAAAAACCCCAACCAACCAAACCCAACAAGAACACACACACACACAAAAAAAATCTCAACACAAAAACCCCACAAAAGACAAACAAACAAAAAGAACCAAAACCAAACAAAAAACCCCACTTAACCAGTGATTTAGAGCCTCCATAAGAGCACACATCTACACTCAACAATACACAATTTCCATTTTTTTCTTGGAATTTTAGTGTTTCAGGAACTCTAACCTTAATTGAAACGCAAGGAAGGTGACATCACCTTTATGCTTGCGCTTAAAAATAGGTTTTGAATATACACACTTAGGAGGTGGAAGTTAATCCAACTTACACTAACTTTCCCTCTTTTTTAGAAGGATGTATTTCTGGAAGTACTCAAGTAAAATCCTACCTGGACTTCAGCAAGGCCTTTGACACCGTCCCCCCACAGCAAACTCCTGGCCAAGCTGACAGCCCCTGGCTTGGACAGCAGCACTCTGAGCTGGGTTAGGAACTGGCTGGAGGCTGAGCCCAGAGAGTGGTGGTGAATGGTGCTACAGCCAGCTGGCAGAGAGGCACTAGTGGTGTCCCCCAGGGATCAGTGCTGGGCCCCATCCTGTTCAATACCTTCACTGATGATCTGGATGAGGGGATTGAGTCCATCATCAGTAAATTTGCAGATGACACCAAGCTGGGGGCAGGAGTTGATCTGTTAGAGGGTAGGAGAGCTCTGCAGAGGGACCTTGACAGGCTGGACAGATGGGCAGAGCCCAAGAGGATGGCATTCAACAAATCCAAGTGCCAGGTGCTGCACTTTGGCCACAACAACCCCATGCAGTGCTACAGGCTGGGGTCAGAGTGGCTGGAGAGCTGCCAAACAGAAAGGGACCTGGGGGTGCTGATTGACAGATGCCTAAACATGAGCCAGCAGTGTGCCCTGGTGGCCAAGAAGGCCAATGGCATCCTGGCCTGCAACAGGAATAGTGTGGCCAGCAGGAGCAGGGAGGTCATTGTGCCCCTGGACTCAACACTGGTTAGGCCACCCCCTTGAGTCCTGTGTCCAGTTCTGGGCCCCTCAATTTAAGAAGGACATTGAGACTCTTGAATGTGTCCAGAGAAGGGCAACAAGGCTGGGGAGGGGCCTTGAGCACAGCCCTGTGAGGAGAGGCTGAGGGAGCTGGGGTTGTTTAGCCTGGAGAAGAGGAGGCTCAGGGGGAGACCTTCTTGCTGTCTGCAACTACCTGAAGGGGGGGTTGGAGCCAGGTGGGTGTTGGTCTGTTCTCTCAAGTAACCAGCACCAGAACAAGAGGACACAGTCTCGAGCTGCACCAGGGGAAATTTAGGCTGGAGGTGAGGAGGAAGTTCTTCACTGAGAGAGTCATTCGCCATTGGAATGTGCTGCCCAGGGAGGTGGTGGAGTCACTGTCCCTGGAGGTGTTCAAGAGGGGATTGGATGTGGCACTTGGTGCCATGGTCTAGTCATGGGGTTTGTGGTGACAGGTTGGACTCGATGATCTTTGAGGTCTCTTCCAACCTTGGTGATTCTGTGAAAATTCTAAGTATGTCCAACTTGCAGCTACCCCAGAGACCTGACCGAGTGCTAAGGTGTCCTGAATAAAGCACAATGAATCCTATGCTCTCTTACATAATTTGGGGGTGTGAGTATGTTCACCTTCAGGGAAACTTGAAGTAGATTTCTATATAAAGCAGGGAGAGATTTAAACACAGCTGTGGAACACAGCTCCAGTGAGCAGCCTGTACTCTGCATCATACAACACTGACACAGCAAGGATGATGGAGAAGGTCATTCCTGGTTAAACTGACACCCAAGGAATTCACACAAGGGTATTTGAAAGCTTACTGTAAAAGCCTCAAAGGTCTCTACCTCAGCAAAAGGGAATTAAGGCAAAATAATGCAACTCAGGGATAAAATGTGATCAACTTCTTTGGTACAAGAAGTGTTAAAACATATCCTGGAGATTTCAGACTCGTAACTAACTGCAGTCAAAAAGCAAAATGAAACTTCTCTCTCCATTACTTTAGTTTCATAGTTTCATAGTTTCAGTTAGGGTTAGAAGGGACCACAAGGATCATCTAGTTCCAACCCCCCTGCCATGGGCATGTCCTGAGACAATTGCTGAGGAGAACAGCTTAAATAACATCCCATCCTAGGTGCTGCAGCAGGTACTGTAATGGGTTAACCTGACTGTTTTCCCCACAACACAGAGGTGAGGGAAAGTAAAACACAAGGAAGCCTCTGGGTTGAGATACAGAGTTGAGATAAAAGGAGTTTAAGATAAAATAACATAATGCCCAATTACCTTAGCCAATGATACAATGCACCTTAGCTCAGCCTGTTTGCAGAAGTGGGGCAGCAAAATGCAGAACCAAAACCTGGAATGCAAAAGCAGCAACCGGGACAGGAAGCCTCCTGTGTCCTAAGCTGAGCCCCTTAACACTTTGCTCCTGCCAGCACTTTCATTTTGAAGCTGGCATGAGGCAGGATGATTCTGAGTAACAGCAGCAAATACTCAGCTAAACCCATGACAGGTGCTAATGACATTTGCTACTATTTCCAGAGTGTTGCTCTACTCAACTATTAACAGTATGCCTTAAGGAAAAAAGAAAGAGATATTTCTTTGTCAGGGAGTTAAAGACAACATAGAATAACCTCTCAGAAAACCTGTCACTGAACAACACTGATTTGTTTCATTTGAGGCCATTATATAAAAAACCAAAACAGAACAAAAAAAGCAAAACCAAACACCAACACCCAAACCAACCAACCCACCCACCCACCAGTTGGTTTTACCCATCACCTTAACATCAAAGAGGAAAAGATAACCCAGCCATCAAACATATTCCCCATAACTAGGTTCAGTCACAGGACATTGGAGAATGGAATGGAATGGAATGGGATAGGATTAGGATAGGATAGGATAGGATAAGGATAGGATAGGGATAGGGATGGGATAGGGATGGGATAGGGATGGGATAGGGATGGGATAGGGATGGGATAGGGATGGGATAGGGATGGGATAGGGATGGGATAGGATTAGGATAAGGATGGGATAGGATGGGATAGGATTAGGATAAGGATGGGATAGGATTAGGATAAGGATAGGATTAGGATAAGGATAGGATTAGGATTAGGATAGGATAGGATAGAATAGGATAGGATAGAAACCAGACCAGAAACCAGACCAGAAACCAGACCAGAAAAGAATAGAACAGACGAGACCAGGTTGGAAAAGACCTTTGAGATCATCAAGCCCAACCTATCACCCAACACCATCTGATCAACTAAACCATGGCACCAAGCACCCCATCCAGTCTCTGCCTTAACACCTCCAGTGATGGTGACTCCATCACCTCCCTGGGCAGCACATTCCAATTGCCAAGAGGAGGCTCAGAGGAGACTTTAATTGCTGTCTACAACTCCCTGAAGGGAGGCTGTAGCCAGGTGGGGGTTGGTCTCTTCTCCCAGACAACCACCAGCACCAGAACAAGAGGACACAGTCTCAGGCTGCGCCAGGAGAGGTTTAGGCTGGATGCTAGGAAGAAGTTCTTTCCAGAAAGAGTAATTGGCCATTGGAATGTGCTGCCCAGGGAGGTGGTGGAGTCACCGTCCCTGGAGGTGTTCAAGAGGGGCTTGGACGTGGCACTTGGAGCCATGGTTTAGTTAGTCATGAGGTGTTGGGTGATAGGTTGGACTTGATGATCTCTGAGGTCTTTTCCAACCTTATTGATTCTGTGACATCAACAACATCAGTGTAGTAAGATATAGAATGGTCACTGAACTTTGCAAAAGAAAACTGTTGTGTTTAGATAACATGAGCTACCCAGCTGTGAGAGACACACATAACAACAACTTAGTGACTCATTCCTCAGATCCTGAGACATGATGTCACTGATTTCTGAAGACTTGGGTTCAGTGTTAGAGCAGAAGGTTTGCTCCCTACCTGTAGTGTACATGGGTAACTGTTGGTGGTCGGTAGCCGAGGATCCAAGTTTGGATGTCTATGGGTTCACCTTTGGGATATGCAATGGTTGTGTCTATCACCCACTGGAGGCCTTTTGATTTATTCTCTAGGGAACAAAAAGAAATGTGCTTTTAAAAATATTCAGAAAGTGCATCTCACTCATTGATAGCTTCTCCATTTCCATATTGCTTCATGGAGCATAAGGCACAAACAAGGTAAGACAGACAAACCCCAAATCCAGATTTCACTACAGAGCACAGAAATACCCTCACAAACTTCAGGTAGAGCAAGACTTCACTTTCACAGTTATTTTTGCTGTTCTTATATATTGTAATACACAGAACAAGTTCATTCATGGGGTATGAGTACAGTCACATCACATGTTGGGGTAGTTTTAGGCTATGCCTTTAAAATTGAGCTGCAGATTTCCAGCAGAAAAGTAGAACAACATAAATAAGTCACTGTTGGGTGCAAAAAGCGAAGTAAAAGATTGTACTAAACAAATTCATTGGATAAATGTCTGGGGTAAAAGGAGCAGTACCATAACAATTCCTCATTTTTCATTCTTTTTCTCTTCTCCTCTGATCCTGGCTGTTCTGTTTTGCCCAGGAGAAGATAAGGTGCTGCTTCTGGCTGACCTTGAGATAAGCTTAACCCACTGCTTCTCTCTCAGCTCCTCTCTCTCAGCACAGGGTGGTTCTGGGAGGTTTGGGGGGGGGCAGTGGAGCAGCTTCCCTGCTCTCTGACCAGGAGGGTTTTCATGTTGATTGCTAATTGCAAATATCTGTATAATATTGTAACTCCTGTATATTTTGTACACATCCATTGCATTCCATTGGAGAGCTTCATTTGCTTCTGAGTTAGTCTGGTTGAAAAATTAACGTTGGGGGGGGAAACTTCAACCCACCACACATGCTGGCCAAAAGTTAGGTACTGCTCCCCAGCCAAAAGGAAAATGTCAAAATTAAAAATCCACCTTTTCTTGGTCCGTGCCCGAGGCACATTTACAACTGGGCCCTCATGAGAGCTTGCAGTTGCAGAGCAGTGATGAAGCAACAGCCATGCAGATCCCTTTGGACAAACTACAGTACAATACAATAAATCAGGTTGGAAGAGACGTTCAAGATCATCACGTCCAACCCATCAACCAATCCAACCCACCTAAACAACTAAACCATGGCACCAAGCACCCCATCAAGTCTCCTCCTGAACACCTCCAATGAAGGTGACTCCACCACCTCCCTGGGCAGCACATTCCAATGGGCAATCACTCTCTCTGTATAGAACTTCTTCCTAACATCCAGTCTAAACCTCCCCTGGTGCACCTTGAAACTGTGTCCTCTTGTTCTGGTGCGGGCTGCCTGGGAGAAGAGACCAACCTCCACCTGTCCACAACCTCCCTTCAGGGAGTTGAAGAGAGCAATAAGGTCTCCCCTCAGTCTCCTCCTCTCCAGGCTAAGCAACCCCAGCTCCCTCAGCCTCTCCTCATAGGGCTTCTGTTCCAAACCCCTCACCAACTTCGTTGCTCTTCTCTGGACACGCTCCAGCAACTCAACATCCTTCCTAAACTGAGGGGCCCAGAACCAGACACAGGACTTGAGGTGTGGCCTAACCAGTGCTGAGCACAGGGGCAGAATGACCTCCCTGCTCCTGCTGGCCACACTGTTCCTGATACAGCCCAGGATGCCATTGGCCCTCTTGGCTGCCTGGGCACACTGCAGGCTCATGTTCAGCCTACCATCAACCAGTACCCCCAGGTCCCTCTCTGCCTGGCTGCTCTCCAGCCACTCTGACCCCAGCCTGTAGCACTGCATGGGGTTGCTGTGGCCAATGTGCAGAACCTGGCACTTGGATGTGTTCAATCTCCTGCCCTTGGCCTCTGCCCATCTGTCCAGCCTGTCGAGGTCCCTCTGCAAAGCCTCTCTACCCTCCAGCAGATCAACTCCTGCCCCCAGCTTGGTGTCGTCTGCAAATTTACTGATGATGGACTCAATCCCCTCATCCAGATCATCAATAAAGATATTGAACAGGCTGGGGCCCAGCACTGATCCCTGGGGGACACCACTAGTGCCTGGCTGCCAGCTGGCTGTGGCACCATTCACCACCACTCTCTGGGCTCAGCCTCCAGCCAGTTCCTAACCCAGCTCAGAGTGCTCCTGTCCAAGCCATGGGCTGACAGCTTGGCCAGGAGGTTGCTGGGGGGGACGGTGTCAAAGGCCTTGCTAAGGTCCAGGTAGACCACATCCACAGCCTGCCCCACATCCACCAGGCAGTCACCTGATCATAGAAGGAGATCAGGTTGGTCAGGCAGGACCTGCCCTTCCTAAATCCATGCTGGCTGGGCCTGAAATATGAACATAGCTAACTACCAGCTATAGTCAATATCAGACATCAGCCTAGCCATGACCTCTCTGGCATGTCTGCAGCTCACAGGTTTGCAAAGAAGGAGAGCAGCAGATGTGGAAAGCAAAGCAGGACGAAGGGACACATTTCCAATATGGCACTTTGAGTTTAGCTTGTCCACTTTATGTCTGTTCTGTGGGAACTGGAGCTACCTTATATCTGAGGTCATATTATGTTTGGGCTTGTATAGTAATATGCTTATTTCACACTTAACACATTAATACAGTAATATGCTTACATCACAGCCAGCAATACCTTAAAGTTGGCTATCAAAAACCTGTTGGCAGAAGCATGTAAGTCTTAGTCTAAAGTACAAGACTCTTCAAGCCTGAAGCTGAGATAACTATGAAAGCAATGTGGTAGAGGCTGACAAGAACACTGTCAGCATGAAGAACGTGCTCAGGGACAGACTGCTCATCATCTTTCCCAGTACAAGAATAGACATATTGAAAATGAAGCCAGGAGGCAAAGCTTTCAGAGCAAACAGAGAGAAAGAAACTGCCTGGAACCCCCTGCTGAAGAATGTCAGGGATCCTGAGAGTTAGGTTCAGAGAACTGGACAAGTATGCAGAAGCAATTTCTTGGAGGTTAACTGAACAAGCAGAAACTCCTACCTGGCTTGGGAAACCTACCACACCAGAAGCAGAAGCTATGAGATTATGAGGGAGAAGCATGATCCGTTTGATGTGTTCGTGCTTGTGCTCCCATATCCACTTGAAGCCATGGACAAGAGGTTGGGCTAGACAGATGTTTGGTCTTGCCCAGAATTGCCACTCAAATTGTACAGAAGAGCGACCACACACATGAAGCAATCTGCGAAGCAGTCTGAGGCGCACGCTACCAGCCACAGCCACTGCTGCCAACCAGGACCTACCTGCAAGGACTGACTCAGGAGTTTCTGCCTGCAGTTCATTTACGTTGCAGCTCATTCAATGTGCGTCCCATTTAATGAAGTGTGAGAAGGTCATTAGAGCCACACTATCACAAATGGTGTCCCCCAGGGATCAGCGCTGGGCCTCATCCTGTTCAATATCATTATTGATGATCTGGTTGAGGGGATTGAGTCAGTCATCAGTAAATTTGCAGATGACACCAAGCTGGGGGCAGGAGTTGATCTGCTGGAGGGCAGAGAGGCTTTGCAGAGGGACCTCGACAGGCTGGACAGATGGGCAGAGGCCAAGGGCAGGAGATTGAACACATCAAAGTGCTGGGTTCTGCACATTGGCCACAGAAACCCCATGCAGTGCTACAGGCTGGGGTCAGAGTGGCTGGAGAGCAGCCAGGCAGAAAGGGACCTGGGGGTACTGGTTGATGGTAGGCTGAACATGAGCCTGCAGTGTGACCAGGGGGCCAAGAAGGCCAATGGCATCCTGGCCTGCATCAGGAAACAGTGTGGCCAGCAGGAGCAGGGAGGTCATTCTGCCCTGTGCTCAGCACTGGTTAGGCCGCACCTTGAGTACTGTGTCCAGTTCTGGGCCCCTCAGGTTAGGAAAGATGTTGAGTTGCTGGAAGGTGTCCAGAGAAGGGCAACAAAGCTGGGGAGGGGTTTGGAGCACAGCCCTGTGAGGAGAGGCTGAGGGAGCTGGGGTTGCTTAGCCTGCAGAAGAGGAGGCTCAGGGGAGACCTTATTACTTTTCTTCAACTCCCTGAAGGAAGGTTGTAGCCAGGCAGTGGTTGGTCTCTTCTCCCAGGCAACCAGCATCAGAACAAGAGGACACAGTCTCAAGCTGTGCCAGGGGAGGTTTAGGCTGGAGGTGAGGAGAAAGCTCTTCACAGAGAGAGAGATTGGCCATTGGAATGTGCTGCCCAGGGAGGTGGTGGAGTCACCATCACTGAAAGTGTTTAAGAAGAGACTGGATGAGGCACTTGGTGCCATGGTTTAGTTGATTAGATGGTGCTGGGTGACAGGTTGGATTTGATCTCAAAGGTCTTTTCCATCCTGGTTAATTCTATTCTATTCTAACTATCTATCAATTATTTTAAGAAGCAGCTAGTGTTTTCATGGTGCCTGCTCAACAATGGGCTTGTGCTGCTTCATTACAGATGCACACACACACTGCCTGAATTAGGCCAGACAGTATTTCCTAATTGTAGTAGCAGTGTCCTTCCAATCTGCCCAGGGGCAAATGACCCAGCTCAAGCTGACACACTGTGCCACCCTCTGGAAATACAGTCTTTAAAACCCCTGAGAAACAGGTGAAACGAAAACACAAGGTCCCATGAGATGCTCCAGGGTTGCCAGCATGATGACAGAATGATTGTCAAGTCTCTCCCCAAGACAAACATCAACTACAGAGACCTTAATTCCAGAGGTAGCAATGTACTAGAGAACAACCAACAGGAAATTAATAGCAATTCCACAGAACTATTCATTTAAAGTGGATTTCAAAACAAGCCCATTCCATTTATTTTTTTTTCCCTAGATATGAAGTAAAAATGAATGAAGACAAGTAAATTGTGTAAGCACACATCATTAATGGCAATTACAACTATGCCTGATGAATCTGGGCACATTATCTTATTATTTACTGGAAAATGCTTCAAAATATTTTATTAAGTATTTAGCTAATATTTCCAAGTGTTCCTTCAGCAGATAATGGTTCAAATTTCATTGCAGGAAGACTCCTGCAGACCTCTTCTTCGCTAATTTTGTACCTCCTGCTTTTGTGGAGCAGAGCTGCTGCGTGGATTCCTCAGCCCAGCCCTAAACTCACCTCCATCCCCTTCCAGGGCAGGGTGAAAAGAAAAACCTGCATGTGACAGCCTGCCAGGAACCACAGGGTAGGCAAAAATAAATTCATTCTTAAGGTATCAGGCTCCACAGACCCTCCTTTAGAGGAAGCACAGCTACCTCCGTGTGCAGTTACCAAGACACGCTACCAAATCAGTCCCAGGCAGACTTCTGCACGCTCTGCTTTAAAATAAGCCTTACATAATCACCCAAGATCTCCCACTGCCAAAAAAAGCCTTTAGTCACCCAGGATTTCAGAAAAGAAATGTTGAAATCAATCTTGGTGTTAACTTCTGTGGAGGGCTTTTTTACTATGTTGTCCCCTGCTGATGACCATATTTATTTTGAAGTCAACTAAAAAAAATAAAGAGACAACTGCACACTCCCCAGGGAGGCAAGAGCTCAGCATGCCCAGGGATGTTACTTTCAAGCCTAAGCAGACTTTTGAACAAAACCCCAACCCTGCTATTTTTCAAATGGAGCACCCTCACAGGAACTCAGAATGGAAAGACTGTCCCATGAATGGCATTCAACAAATCCAAGTGCTGGGTGCTGCACTTTGGCCACAGCAACCCCATGCAGAGCTACAGGCTGGGGTCGGAGTGGCTGGAGAGCAGCCAGGCAGAGAGGTACCTGGGGATGCTGATTGACAGCTGCCTGAACATGAGCCTGCAGAGGGCCCAGGTGGCCAAGAAGGCCAATGGCCTGCATCAGGAATAGTGTGGCCAGCAGGAGCAGGGAGGTCATTCTGCCCCTGTACTCTGCACTGGTTAGGCCACACCTTGAGTCCTGTGTCCAGTTCTGGGCCCCTCAGTTTAGGAAAGATGTTGAGTTGCTGGAAGGTGTCCAGAGAAGGGCAAGAAAGCTGGGGAGGGGTTTGGAACACAGCCCTGTGAGAAGAGGCTGAGGGAGCTGGGGTTGATGAGCCTGGAGGAGAGGAGGCTCAGAGGAAACCTCATTGCCATCTACAACTCCCTGAAGGGAGGTTGTAGCCAGGAGGGGGTTGGTCTCTTCTCTCAGGCAACCAGCACCAGAACAAGAGGACACAGTCTCAAGCTGTGCCAGGGGAGGTTTAGGCTGCATGTTAGGAAGAAGTTCTTCCCAGAAGGAGAGATTGGCCACTGGAATGTGCTGCCCAGGGAGAGTGGAGTCACCATCATTGGAGATGTTTAGGAAGAGACTGGATGAGGCACTTGGTGCCATGGTTCAGTTGATTAGATGGTGTTGGGTGATAGGTTGGACTCGATCTCAAAGGTGTTTTCCAATCTGGTTAATTCTATTCTATTCTGGTCCTGCAGACATTGAGAGCTCTATCATCCTCTATGGTCTGCTCACAGCAGATACTTAACTGTCTACAACCACAAATTCAGTGGGTTTCAAGGTTCTCTTGTGCTGTCCCTGAGGTTATTCTCAACCAGTGCTAAAAGCCGTATTTGACCATGCAAAAGACTCTTCCAACTCACTAGCAGATCATCAGTGTTCACCACCGAGAAAGAGTAGGTTGTAAAGACAGGTTTCAGCAGCAAATCTCTCCAACTGAGCTCAGGGAGGTGTGATACTGCTGGATTGCATCTAGAGTTGCAAATAAATGCACCAGCCAGGTGTGAATCTGAGGACCACAGCTTCCACTTGAACATATTTCCTAGCACTCCCTCATGTTCAGGTGTGGTTTTCCTGAACACTTACATCACTCTAAACACAGCCAGAAGAGGCTGTTGTCTCCCCTACATACAGCAAGGTGCTCTTGCAACTTGCTGCTTGTTCTCTTGTGGATGTAGACTACCTGGACCTCAGCAAGGCCTTTGACACTGTCCCTCACAGCAAACTCCTGGCCAAGCTGACAGCCCCTGGCTTGGACAGCAGCACTCTGAGCTGGGTTGGGAACTGGCTGGAGGCTGAGCCCAGAGAGTGGTGGGGAATGGTGCCACATCCAGCTGGCAGCCAGGCACTAGTGGTGTCCCCCAGGGATCAGTGCTGGGCCCCATCCTGTTCAATACCTTCATTGAAGATCTGGATGAGGGGATTGAGTCCAGCATCAGTAAGTTTGCAGATGACACCAAGCTGGGGGCAGGAGTTGATCTGTTAGAGGGTAGGAGAACTCTGCAGAGGGACCTTGACAGGCTGGACAGATGGGCAGAGTCCAAGGGCAGGAGATTGAACACATCCAAGTGCCAGGTGTGCTACAGGCTGGGGTTAGAGTGGCTGGAGAGCAGCCAGGCAGAAAGGGACCTGGGGGTAATGGTAATGGTAGGCTGAACATGAGCCTGCAGTGTGACCAGGGGGCCAAGAGGGCCAATGGCATCCTGGCCTGCATCAGGAACAGTGTGGCCAGCAGGAGCAGGGAAGTCATTGTGCCCCTGAACACTGCACTGGTTAGGCCACACCTTGAGTCCTGTGTCCAGTTCTGGGCCCCTCAGGTTAGGAAAGATGTTGAGATGCTGGAAGGTGTCCAGAGAAGGGCAACAAAGCTGGGGAGAGATTTGGAGCACAGCCCTGTGAGGAGAGGCCGAGGGAGCTGGGGTTGCTTAGCCTGGAGAAGAGAAGGCTCAGGGCAGACCTTATTGCCATCTACAACTCCCTGAAGAGAGGTTGTAGCCAGGAGGGGGTTGGTCTCTTCTCCCAGGCAACCAGCATCAGAACAAGAGGACACAGTCTCAAGCTGTGCCAGGGGAGGTTTAGGCTGGATGTTAGGAAGAAATTCTTCCCAGAAAGAGAGACTGGCCCTTGGAATGTGCTGCCCAGGGAGGTGGTGGAATCACCATCACTGGAGGGGTTTAGGAGACTTGATGGGGTGCTTGGTGCCATGGTTTAGTTGATTAGATGGGTGATAGGTTGGACTCGATCTTAAAGGTCTCTTCCAACCTGGTTTGTTCTAGTCTATTCCATTCTACCTTCCTCCTGGGATGGACAGATGACCTTCAAACTGACTCCTTTCCCAAAGATTAGCTCTCAGACATATTCATTACCTCAAGATCTCTCCCCAGTAAATTACCTGGAATGAAACAAAAAGCCTATTTTTCCAGGATAAAGAAGAAAACCATCCCACATGTTATTCAAGTCACATTCCTTACAGAACAGTGAATCAAAAAGTTTGATTAAAAAGAGGGAGGGGAAAAGGAAGGGGGAAAAAAAAAATCAATTCTGTAGTCCAGCACCCAGCTCTGCACAGGGAAAATTGAATTTCTCAGAGAAAAAGCATCAGAACTAAATGTACTGTGCTGCATTTAAAAACAGCAAGATAAGACTTCAATATGGCTCTGACCAAGCTCATAGCAACCTCTTATCAGACAAGAAAAATTGCTGCATGGTAAGATCCAGCAGTATGAAGAAATCCCCAATGTACTAGAACAAAGCTGATCCAAAGTATCACAGAATCACCAAGGTTGGAAGAGCCCTCAAAGATTGAGTCCAACCTGTCACCACAGACCTCGTGACTAGACCATGGCACCAAGTGCCACGTCCAATCCCCTCTTGAACACCTCCAGGGACGGTGACTCCACCACCTCCCTGGGCACACATCCCAATGGCAAACGACTCTCTCAGTGAAGAACTTTCTGCTCACCTCGAGCCTAAACTTCCCTTGGTGCAGCTTGAGACTGTGTCCCCTTGTTCTGGAGCTGGTTGTTAGAGAGAGAGAGACCAACCCCTTCCTGGCTACAACCAGGAACATTCTTCCTAACATTCAGCCTAAACCTCCCCTGGCACAGCTTGAGACTGTGTCCTCTGTGTTCTGCTGTGTCCATCTGTGTTCTGGTGCTGGTTGCCTGGGAGAAAAGACCAACCCCCTCCTGGCTACAACCTCCCTTCAGGTAGTTGTAGACAGCAAGAAGGTCTCCCCTGAGCCTCCTCTTCTCCAGGCTAAACAATCCCAGCTCCCTCAGCCTCTCCTGGTAGTAAGCTCTGGAACACATCTCTTCAGTGAACAATTGCTCCCAACTCCCAGCTGTTTAACAGTTAGAACACTCTGCAAGCTTTAAAAGTTACAGAAGAGTGATTCTTAGCGTGTGGTGGGTTTTAGGCTGTGCCTTTAAAATTTAGTTGCAGGTTTTGAGCAGAAAAGTAGAAAAGTATAAATAAATCACTACTGGGTGTGAAAAGAAAAACAGAAGATTATTCTAAACAAATGCATTGGGTAAGTATCTGGAATAAGAGGAGCTGTGCCATAACAATTCTTCCCTTTTTCTCTTCCCTTCTGATCTCTGGCTGTTTTGCTTTGCTCAGGAGAGAGAACCTGCTTGTTGGCTGGCTTTGGCTAAGTCTAACTTCTCTGCTCCTCTCTCTTGTCCCTTTTGTACAGGGGGCTAAGGGGGAGGCAGGGAGGGAGAAGCTAGTAGCTTCCCCTGGTCCTTGCCGGGGAGGTCCTTGTGTTGCTTATAACTGTAAATATCTGTGTAATATTGTAACTCCTGTATATTTTGTACACATCCATGGCATTCCATTGTAGAGTGTAGGTTTTGCTTGTAAATACAGCTCCATTTGCTTCTAACTGACTTGGTCTGGCAAAGTTAATGCTGGGGGGGGGGGGAAGCTTCACCCCACCACATAGCTGAAGAAACATTGTACTTCCAGCTGTGTCACAGACTAAGCATTCTGTTAAAAAAAATTCAGCAAATGAGCAAAACCAAACCATAAAACAACCCCCTCCACACACACATTAGTACCTGCAGGGTTAAGGTGATGATGGTTATGCATCAAGTATTTTTATGCTGCCCATATTTCTACTCTGCTCTAAAACCTTCTCCTGGAACGCAGGTGCTGGTAGCAGTGCTCTATTTGGGGTGCACAGCACATCTGCCTAGAGGGACACTTTCATCAGACACCAGAATCAATTTATACCATCTTTCCAGGCACAGACACCACTTAACTACATTGTCTGTACTTTCTAGACACCACTTAAGTACATTGTCTGTACTCTCTAGCTTCACAGTCACTTGAGCCATCAATTGAGAGTATTGCCTCTCCTGTATGCTTCTCCATCCTTCTATATTTAGCAGTATCTGTTATAGTTCATTAAAGCTAAAGAGCAGAGCAGAGCAGGATAGAGCAGAGCAGAGCAGGATAGAGCAGAGCAGAGCAGGATAGAGCAGAGCAGAGCAGGATAGAGCAGAGCAGAGCAGGATAGAGCAGAGCAGAGCAGGATAGAGCAGAGCAGAGCAGGATAGAGCAGAGCAGAGCAGGATAGAGCAGAGCAGAGCAGGATAGAGCAGAGCAGAGCAGGATAGAGCAGAGCAGAGCAGGATAGAGCAGAGCAGGATAGAGCAGAGCAGAGCAGGGGATAGAGCAGAGCAGAGCAGGACAGAGCAGAGCAGAGCAGGATAGAGCAGAGCAGAGCAGGAGAGAGCAGAGCAGAGCAGGAGAGAGCAGAGCAGAGCAGGATAGAGCAGAGCAGAGCAGGATAGAGCAGAGCAGAGCAGGATAGAGCAGAGCAGAGCAGGATAGAGCAGAGCAGAGCAGGATAGAGCAGAGCAGAGCAGGATAGAGCAGAGCAGAGCAGGATAGAGCAGAGCAGAGCAGGATAGAGCAGAGCAGAGCAGGATAGAGCAGAGCAGAGCAGAGCAGGATAGAGCAGAGCAGGATAGGATAGGATAGGATAGGATAGGATAGGATAGGAGCAGACCTGGTTGGAAGAGACCTTTGAGATCATTGAGTCCAACCTATCATCCAACACCATCTAATCAACTAAAAAAGTGTTTAATCAAGTCTAATCAACTAAACAAGTGTTTGAAAACCCAGGCAGAGCAACAACTGTTTTAATGATTTAATTCAGTATTTGCCAGCAAGAAATTAAATCTCAGCTGATGAAGCTTTTGTTTGTGACTTCAAATATGAAAGGCAGCCTGGAAAACTGCTAGAAGGAAGCTAAGAAGACAGAAGCTTCTTGTCTGGGAAAGCAACTGATAAAGCACTGATCAGTTTTGACTACCGATATTGATTATCTAGCTCAGGGACAGTTGTTCCTCCCATCACTTTACAGGGGAGAATCAGGTAATAAAATGTGAGACATTCATAACTACAAATAAAATGAAAAAGGGATTGGGTATTAAGAACACTAATATCGTAATTAAGGCTAATGACATTTTGGGGAGGCCTCTGACCTTTGCACTTCACTGCATAAGCAGATCTCTACCCAAGCAACAACAGAAACCAGACTAGAGACCTTATCAAGCAGGACGGGTGATGTAGAATCTAAACACTGTTGCACAATCTTGAACTATTATTTGAAGGCTGTAACCTCAGTGCCATTCAACATCAAAAGCAAGCTGGGAAGAGAGATGGGTAACATGATGAAACCACTGTATGCAGCCTGGTCTGTACCAGACTAGGGAGCAGTTAAGCACATAAAGGACAAAACACCTTTTGCTCTTGTCATTTTTCCTCTTTCACCCAGTACTATACCCACACCAGCTCAGAAGGTTGAATGGGATATGAACTGCAAGGATAATTAACTTACCCCATCTAATGAAAACAACAGTACTGAAGAACACTGCAACTGTGCATCATGACCCAACATTAACTGCCCAGGAAACTCAACAAGAAAAGGACATAATTTTGATAAGGAGCTATCCTCAATTATAGCCAATTAAACCAAAACTGGACTGAGGAGGGAAGTGAACTCCCATCATTACCAGTAAAGCTTGTCAGCAGCAAAGAGATTGGAAGAATGATAAGTTATGGAGAAGAAGGTTTATTATAGTGAGGTCAATTACTTGGTAACCCAAGTAACCAGGAACTTTGCTAAATACGAAAACATAAGAGAGGAGTAGGGTAGGAGTAGGAGGGGGGTGGGGGGGGAGGGGGGAGGAGTAGGAGAGGATAGGCCAGGCCATTCCATGTGGAAAAGACCTTTGAGATCACCAAGTCCAACCTATCACCAACACCAACTAAACCATGGCACCAAGTACCCCATCCAGTCTCTTCTTAAACACCTCCAGTGATGGGACTCCACCACCTCCCTGGGCAGACCACACAAGAAGTAGAGCACACAGGAAAACTGTGAATCATGAAGCTCAAGTGTGATGCTAATGAAAAATAAGCCACTTCCCAAACAAAGAAGTACAGTAATAATGTGCAAAGAGTTTGCACACAGTCTCTGTGCAAGACAGTGGCGATGCCCTATGTGTACACATGGTTCTTGCAACCCACAAGCCAGCAATGGTAACCCAGAGACACAACACAGCTTGATTTCACTGAGCCACTTTTTTCATGTTAAAAAAGGGAAAGATAAAAGAGAGAGAAAAAAATGCAGATGATCACTAACTTATTCAGCTTCTAACTTTATAATTAACCCAGAGCACAGTGAAATCATTTGGAAGGCAGACAATTAAAGGAAGAGTCTTTTATAGAAGACTTAAGAGGAAGAATTAACCTTTTGTACTTCTCTGAAAGGAAAGTTTTACCATGCTAAAAACATTTAGTGAGCTTAAGAGTATCTCAGCTTTGAAGTACCTCATCTTCCTATCTATGAACTACTAGGCTCTCCTGGCACAGAAAATAATTTACTTTTACTTCCCTCTTTCATCCCTTTTATTACATTTTCCTGTCCATTAATATGAAAGAACGATAGCTAAACCTAAACATTTCTTTCCTTCTTGCCTCCTAATGTTTCCTTCTGTACTTTGAGTAGGGTGGTGGCAGGGTGGGGTTCCATTGTACTCTGAGACAATTCCTGTATCTCAGTTCACAGTTAGGTCAACTCCTATCAAATGCTCATTTCCTCAGAGTCTGAATCAAGCCACTAAAACCCAAGCAACCACCCACCCTCACCCCACCTAAAACAAAAAAAAACACCCAACAAACAACAGCAAAAAACAACCAAAGACCCCACAACAACAAAACCAACCCCCAAATCCCAGCAAGCTAAGCTGATAGCAAGCCATGCATGAAAACACATAAAACTCATATTTAACAAGTGCTTCTGGTCCCCTTCCAGAAGTAGAAGGCCTGCAATTCACATTTGGGGAACTTCTTACTTTTCATAACTTTTCCACTGAGACAAGAATAAATAGAACAGGAACAGGCCAAACTTTTCTCCTTAGAAAAAATAACTTTTAACAAGGACTACAGTATTCTGGTCTCCTTTATACCTAAAATACTCTAAAGACAACAAGGGCTCTTTTTCAGCCTTCCTTTTCTGAATGTATTCTGAAAGAAAAGGATTCTAGTGTGTTCCACAGCTTGATTTTCCCTCATTACAATCTTCCCCCACTCCTGAAAGAATATAATTTCCATTCATTTCTTATGATGACAAGATTAACTTCAGAACAAAAAAATCTGGGAGCAATTTCTGTGTGAGGTTTCCTGCTCGGCCTGGAATTTCACCTTTGGCACTGAACAAACCCAAAGTCATTGCATATGTTGCTCCATAAGGATTGCTTTTGCTTCAAACTGCTAATGATTATGATACTTTGGCTATGGAAACACCAGCACCACCCATCAGGACAAACCCACCACTAACCCCACCCATTGTCTCTACAATAAGTAACAGAAATCCACAAGTGGTCAAGTAAGATCTAACCCAACTCTCTGAACATGCCAAGAGGTTCATTAAAAACCTGAGAAACTAAAAGCATCAAGTCCCACAACTACAGGTATGATTTCTACCCCTACTATATGCTCCCTTACAGCCCAGACATCCGAGAACACAATGCTGCAAGAATGTTCTTATTCCCTGGTAACTCTTCTAACGTAAGGCAGCCAAAGTGACCCTTCAAATTTAGTCATCAGTGACTGTTAACTCTATCAAAAAAGGGAGAGAGTCATCATAAAGAGAAAAGGAGATACTGAACTCAGTAGAGAATAGTTCAAGAGAAGGAATCCAACATGATGGCATTCAACAATGCAAGTGCCGGGTGCTGCACTTTGGCCACAACCACCCCATGCAGAGCTACGGCTGGGGTCAGAGTGGCTGGAGAGCTGCCAAACAGAGAGGGACCTGGGTGTGCTGGTTTGACAGCTGGCTGAACATGAGCCAACAGTGTGCCCAGGTGACCAGAAAGGCAAATAGCATCCGACCTGCATTAAGAATGGTGTAGCCAGGAGTAGGGAAGTCATTGTGCCCCTGTACTCAGCACTGGTAGGCCACACTTGAGTCCTGTGTCCAGTCTGGGCCCCTCAGGTTAAGAAGGACATTGAGACACTTGAATGTGTCCAGAGAAGGGCAACAAGGCTGGGGAGGAGAGGCCTTGAGCACAGCCCTGTGAGGAGAGGCTGAGGGAGCTGGGATGTTTAGCCTGGAGAAGAGGAGGCTCAGGGGAGACCGCATTACTCTCCACAACTACCTGAGCTGGTTGTAGCCAGGAAGGGCTTGGTCTCTTCCCTCTAGCAACCAGCACCAGAACAAGGGGACACAGTCTCAAGCTGCACCAGGGGAATTTTAGGCTAGAGGTGAGGAGAAAGTTCTTCACTGAGAGAGTTGTTAGCCATGGAATGTGCTGCCCAGGGAGGTGGTGGAGTCACCATCCCTGGAGGTGTTCAAGAGGGGATTGGATGTGGCACTTGGTGCCATGTTTAGTCATGAGGTCTGTGGTGACAGGTTGGACTCTATGGTCTTTGAGTCTCTTCCAACCTTGGTGATACTGTGAATGAAGCATACAGTGCTTGCTTGTTACCCGAGTGTCGTGGGTTGAGGCAGCCCCCCTCCCCCACACGGGCAGAAATAACGACTCTGACAACGGATTGCAAAAGTGATGGAAAGTTTAAATGGAAAGGAGTGAATGTGCGCAGAGAACCAGAAGCAGTGACAAAGAAACCCCAAAACAGACCCAGAAAACATCCCATCCCCACCTGAGGGTGGGCCCAAGACCCCAGGGCTCGTTCTTCCCCACACACACACACTGCTAGGCTAGTCTCGGCTGGCCAGCCTGAGACTGCCCAGGCCCAAGGCCGGGAGATGTTCCCCCCAGTTACCAGGTGCCGGCGAGGGAAGAAAGAGGCAGTGCCAGAGCCGCGCTGGATTTACAGCGGTGCAGGGATTGTGGTAGGAGATACCTAGTTTCCTGTGTCCACCACGGGCTGGACTTCTGGACACAGGAAGTACACCATGTAGCAGGGGCACCCAGCCCCCAACCACCACAACGAGGGAGCGAAGTGGTCTTTACCTTGATCACAGAGTCTCTACAGCCGGCGTTCCGTTTTCCTGAGGCGCTACAAGCGTTTCCATGATGACTTGCGTCGCCCCGGTTCTCGGCAGGGTGACGTGCTTAAGAAATGGCAACTTGTTTTTCTTGGCAAATTCCTGGCTTGTTTCTCTCTTTTCCTAAGAAAGCCTCCCTCTGGAAACAGAACAATCCATTTCCGGTTACGGCTCCTGTAGTATTTTCTAGATGCTCCTTCAGCAACAAAAAGCTGCTGCGCGGTGTGCCTTTCCCTACAAGGATAAAACTTGCCTGAATAAATGCTCAAGAGAGAGAACATTAAGACAATTACTACATTCTACGACGGTTTTCCTCTCTTTTCAAACATCCAAGAATCCTCTGTGCCAACAAAACACAATGTTCCCAAACTACCTGAGGTAATAATACAATAAACCAGGTTGGAAGAGACCTTCAAGATCATCGCGTCCAACCCATCAACCAGCCAACCCACCAAAACAAATAGACCATGGCACCAGCACCCCATCAAGTCTCCTCCTGAACACCTCACAAGAAGGTGACTCCACCACCTCCACGGGCAGCCGATTCAATGGGCAATCACTCTCTCTGTATAGAACTTCTTCCTAACATCCAGTCTAAACCTCCCTGGTGCAGCCTGAGACTGTGTCCTCTTGTTCTGGTACTTGGTGCTGGGAGAAGAGACCAAATCCATGTGCACACGATCCCTTCAAGATTGTAGAGAGCAATAAGGTCACCCCTGAGTTCCTCTTCTCCAGGCTAAGCAACCCCAGCTCCCTCAGCCTCTCTTTCATAGGCTTGTGTTCCAAAAACCCCTCACCAACCTCGTTGCCCTTCTCTGGACACACCAGCAAATCAACCTCCTTCCTAAATGAGGGGCCCAGAACTGGACACAGGACTCAAGTGTGGTCCTGCTGGCCCCATGCTTCCTGATGCAGGCCAGGATGCCATTGGCACTCTTGGCTGCCTGGGCACAAGGCAGGCTCATGTTCAGCCTACTATTCAACCAGTAGCCCTAGGTCCCTCTCTGCCTGGCTGCTCTCCAGCCACTCTGACCCCAGCCTGTAGCACTGCATGGGGTTGTTGTGGCCAAGTGCAGAACGGGGCACTTGGATGTGTTCAGTCTCATGCCTTGGCCTCTGCCCATCTGTCCAGCCTGTAGAGGTCCCCTCTGCAAAGCCTCTCTACCCTCCCAGATAACTCCTGCCCCCAGCTTGGTGTCCGTCCGCAAATTTACTGATGATGGCCTCGATGCCCTCATCCAGATCATCAATAGAAGTATCTTCAATGACCTTTCTCTTTCCAGCTGGGAAGATGAATAAGTGGGGTAGAGGGAAAGAGAGCAAAAAGCAATATTCTCCTGAAGACAAGTTCTGTGCAAGTCTTTAATCCTAAGATTTGAAATCTGATGATTATAATTACTTCCAATTTACTCATTAAAGGGAAAAAAAAGTCTGCTGCTTGTATCAGTGCAACTAAAGAGCAGTATAAAAGCTCTTCAGTTATAACAGTCCTTTCCCACCAGACCACAGGACTCCAGGATAGGACAGCAGTTAATATGAACCCAGAAGTGAACAATAAAGTTTTCACACATCAGACATGACAATGTCCTAAAACCTAACCAAACCTAACACACACAACTGGTGGATAACTGATGCTTAGCAATTGTGACAGCAAACCTTAGCTGCTGTGATACAGAAAGGGCTACTGGACTAACAGGAAAGAGAGGAGTGTTTAGAGCTAATCCTGACAAGCAGAATACTGAAGAGTGATAGAAGACTCCCAAGTGGCCAAGAAGGCAAGGCATCTGGTCTGCATTAGGAATGGTGTGGCCAGCAGGAGCAGGGAGGTCCTCTGCCCCTGTACTCAGCACGGTTAGGCCACACCTTGAGTCCTGTGTCCAGTTCTGGGCCCTCAAGTTAGGAAGGACATCGAGACACTTGACGTGTCCAGAGAAGGGCAACAAGGCTGGGGAGAGGCCTTGAGCACAGCCCTGGGAGAGGAGAGGCTGAGGGAGCTGGGGTTGCTTAGCCTGGAGAAGAGGAGGCTCAGGGGAGACCTTATTGCCATCTACAACTACCTGAAGGGTGGTTATAGCCAGGAAGGGGTTGGTCTCTTCCCCCTAGCAACCAGCACCAGAACAAGAGGACACAGTCTCAAGCTGTGCCAGGGGAAGTTTAGGCTGGAGGTGAGCAGAAAGTTCTTCCCAGAGAGATTTGTTAGTCATTGGAATGTGCTGCCCAGGGAGGTGGTGGAGTCACCATCCCTGGAGGTGTTCAAGAGGGTATTGGACGTGGCACTTGGTGCCATAGTCTAGACATGAGGTCTGTGGTGACAGATTGGACTCGATCTTTGAGGTCTCTTCCAACCTTGGTGATACTCTGAAGATGCCATTAACACACTGTCCAGAGAGAAGAGAAAGTAAGCCATACAGTAGCAGAAGCACCTCCTTAATATACCAGTCTTAAGCCCATGGCTAGTTGATCACCATCACAGGGACAGACTCAGCCTTCTTTTCTTTAGAAGGAAGAAAACAAGTAGCAGCAGACTGCTGTCAAAAGTAACAACAAGGCAAGTTATGACAGTCTTGATTTCCAGAAAGTCTTTCCATGGAGAAAACACTGATCAACTTCTAGTAAATCTCTGAAGCATTCCTGAAGTTGCCATCTGTGCGCTCATGAAAATGAGGCTAATGTAAAGTTTTATAAAATAAGCTAGAGGACACAGTCTCAAGCTGTGCCAGGGGAAGTTTAGGCTGAAGGTGAGGAGAAAGTTCTTCACAGAGAAAGTTGTAGCCGTTGGAATGTGCTGCCAGGAGGTGGTGGAGTCACCGTCCCTGGAGTGTTTCAAGAGGGGATTGGATGTGGCACTTGAATCCATGGTTTAGTTAGTCATGAGGTCTGGGGGACAGGTTGGACTTGATGATCTTTGAGGTCTTTCAAACCTTATTGATTCTATGTTCTATTTTACATGGTAAAAAACCCAACAACTATTAGGTCATTCCAATACTACTAGGTCCTTTCTGTAGATCACCACAGGATCATTACTCACCTTAAGATTTTAGCTACACCTAACAGCTAATTACAGCCATAAACCAGTTTATTTTTAATTAGTGTATTGAGACTCAAGTAGTGATTTATTTATGATGTTGGCTATCTCAGGCACTGCAGGAAAATGAGGAAAAGCCTTAGTTTTGCTTTTTATACTGAAATGGCAATGCCACGTTCAGATAACACCATTAGCAAGCTGACAGCCAAGGCAGCTCAAAATGTCTATCTTGTGAT
>CM037642.1:2399572-2523543 GCA_015227895.2 Colaptes auratus
GAACAAATGAACCACATGTCATACAATGAAAAATCTGACATCTGGTCTCTTGGATGTCTGCTGTACGAATTATGTGCTCTCTCGTAAGTATAGTTGTGTGGCAATGAATGCATCAACCCAGCTGTTAGTATCACAGTATCACTAAGGTTGGAAGAGACCTCGAAGATCGAGTCCAATCTGTCACCACAGACCCCATGACTAGACCATGGCACCAAGTACCACGTCCAGTCCCCTCTTGAACACCTCCAGGGACGGGGACTCCACCACCTCCCTGGGCAGCACATTCCAATGATGAACAACTCTCTTGGTGAGGAACTTTCTCCTCACCTCCAGCCTAAAATTCCCCTGGTGCAGCTTGAGGCTGTGTCCCCTTGTTCTGGTGCTGGTTGCTAGAGAGAAGAGGCCAACCCCTTCCTGGCTACAACCACCTTTCAGGTAGTTGTAGAGAGCAATGAGGTCTCCCCTGAGCCTCCTCCAGGCTAAACAACCCCAGCTCCCTCAGCCTCTCCTCATAGGGCTGTGCTCAAGGCCTCTCCCCAGCCTTGTTGCCCTTCTTGGACACCTTCAAGTGTCTCGGATGTCCTTCCTAAACTGAGGGGCCCTGAACTGGACACAGGACTCAAGGGGTGGCCTAACCAATGCAGAGTACGGGGGCACAATGACCTCCCTGCTCCTGCTGGCCACACTATTCCTGATGCAGGCCAGGATGCCATTGGCCCTCTTGGCCACCTGGGCACACTGCTGGCTCATGTTTAGGTGGCTGTCGATCAGCACCCCCTGGTCCCTTTCTGTTTGGCAGCTCTCCGGCCACTCCGACCCCAGCCTGTAGCTCTGCATGGGGTTGCTGTGGCCAAAGTGCAGCCCTGGCACTGGATTTGTTGAATGCCATCTGTTGGACTCTGCCCATCTGTCCAGTTGGTCAAGGTCCCTCTCCAGAGCCCTTCTGCCCTCTAACTGATCAACATCTGCTCCCAACTTGGTGTCATCTGCAAATTTGCTGATGGCTGTCTCAATCCCCTCCTCCAGATCATTGATGAAGATATTAAAGAGGATGGGGCCCAGCACTGATCCTTGGGGGATGCCACTGGTGACTGTCCTCCAGCTGGAGGTGGCACCATTCACCACCACTCTCTGGGCTCGGCCCTTCAGCCAGTTCCTAACCATAATGCCTGTATTGACTAAACTTTGTGTAGGTGAAAGCTTAAAGGTTTTAGAAACTAATTCTAGATTTCTTTTATTTCTGTATTGGTCTTGACATCAGGTAGTCAAATCAAGCCTTTGATTGCAACTTTTTTTCCTTAATCTGATACTTCTAAAGTGAAAGTCAGTTCTCTAAACCTTCTGAAGGAAAAAAATCTTCTTCCTTAGGCCTCCATTTAGAGCTTATAACCAAAAGGAGTTGGCAGAAAAGATAAAGGAAGGGAAGTTCAGGCGAATACCATATCGCTACTCAGAGGAGCTGAATGAACTTCTCACAGAGATGCTAAATGTAAAGGTAAGATTCAATTGCTGATTTTTCTCACCTATAATTTGAACTCAGTACTGAAATACTGTGTTTGGGTTTGGTTTTTTCCTCAGCAATGAAATGAACTGAAGTAGTGGTTGCTATCACCTTGCCCTGGCTATATCACTTTTAGAGGAAGGAAGGGGGAATTGTGCTCAAGTGTTGTGCCTGCTTCACAGGGTACAAAAAGGCTGTTTCTTTATTGGCTTAGACAGAGTTTCCTAATAGCATGCTAAGCAAGGCCTTACAACTGCAAGAATATGTGTTTCCAGTGCATTTGGAAGTTGGAAGTGGTGGTTTTGTCTTCATCTCACTTTGCTTTATATGGCTAATGTATAGTCTGCCCCCTCATTGGTTGGTATGGGCGTGTTAAGAATGCTGTGTGGAAGAACGAAATAATTGCCTCTGTAGGGTCATCACCCCATTCTGGTTCTGAGAGGAGTGGGTTCCTGGGCTGGCAAAGCCAGACTTGAAGTTTCTGGAGCTGAAGGCTGGTAACCACTTCATCCCTTGGCTTTTGTCATCTGGTTGCGCTTCCCCTTCCTAACTCCTTTTTTTTGTGTCCATCTTTCCTTCACTGTATAGCACTTCAGCTGCTTTCCACCTAGGGTGGGTCTTGCTTGGGAATCCCTGGTGTTAATGTTTCTTGGTTACAGATGGAACCTGTGGGTCATGCTTTTCCTTTAGGATTACTGCCGCCCCTCTGTTGAAGATATTCTACAGCACCCCTTGATAGCAGATTTAGTGACAGAGGAGCAAAGACAAAACGCTGATAAAAGACCGAAGATAAGGAGGTCCTGGCGAGTACAGGGGATCCGAGGATTGCTGCGGTGCATTCGGATGCTGCGGTGAATGAGCTGAAGCATAAGGAACAACAATTACAGGAGCGAGAACAAGCCATTAAAGAGAGAGAGCAACGTTTGGAGCGTATGATATTCCCCTTTGGGAAGGGGGTGGCAGTGGGGTTCTGATTGAGAATAAGTGCAGAAAAAGGAGAAGTTTTCCAACCCCTCATTTTAATGCAGTAGGATATTGCACTCCTGCATTCAAGAAGAGTGCTTGGGCTTACTCATACTAGTTCTTTTAAATGACTAAGATATAATTGGCAATTTGGATAGGAAGACTTAAAACACCAGGGGCAGTTAGGAAAGCATACAGAAAAATAGGGTCTGAATATATTGTTTTGCACCCATAGTGTAGGTTCTTTTCACCTGTAAGTTAATATTGATTACTTTGTAACCTCAGGTGAGCCTGCTGTTGGAGCAAAATACACCAGAGTAAACTAACTGCTTACATAAGCTTTCTGTAGAGTGCAGCTTTTATATGTGAAATTATAGATGGCTGGCCCTCAAGTGTTGGGATACACGTAAAATACCTCTTGGCATATGCAGTGGGCTCTGTAATGCAGATTCTAACCATGTATATTGTATTCTGAGCCTGAATAGCAACTGCTGTAAACAGGGTGTTCAGTCATAGCTCAATTGTAGTATCTGGTATCTAAATATTTAGATCTGGTGCCCTGAGTGCCATGTGCAGAGTAGAAAGCTGCTGTAGCTTCATTGCTGTGGACTTGGCAGAATTTGGTGGAGCAGAGAGCATACCTAACACTTCAGAGTACTTGTCCAGTGCTTTATCAGTGATCTTTGTTTAGAGGCATAGAAGCAGAAATGTGGATGCATCTGGCAGGCCCCTATCTTTTCCTGCAAGAAGATCCATCATGCACAATCACTCCAACTTTAACATTTACACTGTAACCCTGCATACTACCATGTTTCTCCTTCCAGAGCGAGAACGAGAACTCTGTGTTCGAGAGAGACTGGCTGAGGACAAACTTGCTAGGTACCTTACTAACCCATAGTTGCCTGTGTAAGACTCTGCAGTCTTAACAACAAAAAGCTTAAACTTCTCTCTTTGTAACAGAGCTGAAAACTTGATGAAGAACTACAGTCTTTACAAACAGAGGATATTATCTTGTGCAGATGCTTCAGGTATGAAGAAGCCACTTGCGCTGATAAATGTAGGCTGGTATGACTATAAGAATGCCTCTGGTATTCCACATCCTGTACCTAGCCCCACTGTAGCAATGCAAACTCCAATTGCCTCATGTCATTGGGAAAAGACTCCTGATTTCCTACTCTGCAAAAAGACTTAATGAATGCTGCTCAGCCATGAGTGAGAGTTACTACTGTCAGCACTTCAGTCTTGTGCTGTTTCAAAAATTAAGTACTTGTGGTAAGGCTGTGTGCTGACTTGTAACCCAAATTTTTCTGAGCTGCACTTATTTTTACTTATGATTGTCTTTTTATAAACCTTTTGATTTAGTGCATTTTAATAAAGTTCCATGTCTAAGCACTTAGCTTTAGTTCAACTTCAAGGTGGAAAATAATAGTTTCTGCAAGTGACCCAGCTGTGATTGGGCATCATACAAGCTCTGAAGAATATCAACCGCTCTGCTACTCCCCTCCAACTCACTCACTATGCTACTCCCCTCCAACTCACTCACTTGCTACTCCCCCACTCACTCACTATGCTACTCCCCCTTCCCACTCACTCACTATGCTACTCCCCTCCAACTCACTCACTATGCTACTCCCCTCCAACTCACTCACTATGCTACTCCCCTCCAACTCACTCACTATGCTACTCCCCTCCAACTCACTCACTATGCTACTCCCCTCCAACTCACTCACTATGCTACTCCCCTACTCACTCACTATGCTACTCCCCTCCAACTCACTCACTATGCTACTCCCCCTCAACTCACTCACTATGCTACTCCCCCTCAACTCACTCACTATGCTACTCCCCTCCAACTCACTCACTATGCTACTCCCTCAACTCACTCACTATGCTACTCCCCCTCAACTCACTCACTATGCTACTCCCCCTCAACTCACTCACTATGCTATCCCCTCCAACTCACTCCTATGCTACTCCCCTCCAACTCACTCACTATGCTACTCCCTCCAACTCACTCACTATGCTACTCCCCTCCAACTCACTATGCTACTCCCCTCCAACTCACTCACTATGCTACTCCCCTCCAACTCACTATCCAATCCTAAGCTTTGAAAATGTGCTATAGTCCAATTTATCTTACAGTAGATATTACTCACTGTAGCCTTGGTTTAGTCCTCACCATCATAAGAGGTAGTATCACATGTTCATTGCACTCATCTTTTAATAGAGTAATTTTTACTATCTAAATGTATTTTGAAATACTGATAGAGTAGCAGATAGCTGGGTCCTTAGTAGTTCAAAAGTGGAATACCCCTGGAACAAAATACCTCTGGAACAAAAGTGTGAATACCCTTTAATATGCAGCAACACTTACTTCATTTGGTTTTGGTCAGGTTAAGTATTTTACTGCCTCCACTATAAATAAACCTGAGGTTGCCTCCCCCTCTGCCCCCAGAAGTGCCTATCAGAGCCGGCAAGAACACAAGTAAAACATCACCAGAAGTTGTTAGTACTTCAGCATTAAATACATTAACATTCCTGTCAATTTTGAGAGTTCCACATATTTTTCTGACTTGGATACATTATTAATTTCACATTATTTAAGCTAACCTTGGGCTTTCTGTTGTTGCCTCTAACACTGAATAACTGAAGGTAAACGAGCTTCAGCCTTTGCTTCTGTTCTCTTCTGCATCTCCTACTCATTTACACATTTTGACTTTATTTGGAGCTATTAGTTTTTGAAGGTATGCAAAACCACTTTGAGTAGTTAAGGCCTCGGCTCAGACCATGCAGGAAAGTTAATAGAGTTTTTACAAGACTGACCAAGTCTTGTGATAGCTGCAGGTCAGTTGGTTGAGCATTTGTAACAATGCTGCTCATCCAATCCTCATTCAACAGTACTCTTGTAAAGCTGCTTCTAACATTGTTGCTGCTCTTACATGAGTGAACTGTTTCTCCAGTATGTTACCAAGATCACTTCCTTATCTCCAGTTGTCCAACTATTACTGTGTTTTTCACAACAGCATTGCACCTCCCACATCTTTGAGGTCCCTTATTTCTCAAAGTCAGTTTTGTGGTTCACTTCACAATAAAATGGAATACCCCAAATGCTGGTGTTTGTTTTTTTAAGACCATGTCCCTATTTTCTGATTGTTGGGGAATGATTTAATGGTAGAATGGGTAACTTACTGATGTGAAACTACAAAATACTGTCACATTCGCTAGCCCCTTCAATTTGATTCTTCTCATTCTTGTGCTTATTCTGCCCCTTCAATTTGATTCTTCTCATTCTTGTGCTTATTGCATCCTTGCTCATTAAAACTTTGATGTGTCTGAGTTCATTATTCCTTGAGTCATAGCCTAGTTTGTACCTCACTGCCTTAATACAATGGTAGAATAACAATGCAGAAGATCACTGTCCAGACTGACAGGTCTGCCCCTGCCACAAAGGAGGGACAAAGTTTTTTTGGTAGCTAAGATTCAAATTCTTCATTCCCCTTTGGAAATGGATTTTGTCACACTCTTAATTTCTGTCCTTTAAAAGAATTTCCACGTGTCAACTAATATTTCCAAAGGTGATGGAAGGTGCACTCTAGAAACTATAAATGGCATGTACCTTTTTCACCACAATCCTTGAAAAGCCTCATTTTCAAGTTTTCTTCCAACAAAAAAAAATGGAAAAGATTTGTTGCTATGAACTGAAATGCATTCAACTGAATTAATTAAAGCCATATGGAGATAACAAAATGGGTAACAGAGTTAAAAGACATGACCTAAGCAATCAATGCTGAAAGATGCACTAATTCTGTTACTTCTTGTTGTTTTTATTTCTTAAGATAATGCCCTCCTTCCCTGTTCCACAACTAAGAAGAAAGTGCACTTTGGAAGTGGAGACAGCGCTGCTACTGTGGAAAACTATCCTCCTCCTAAAGGAAAATGCTCTGATCTCAAGAAACGTATGCATGCTGCAAATCTAAGGGCTCAGGCACTGTCTGAGCTGGAAAGAAACTATCAGCTAAAGAGCAGGCAAATTCTGGGTATGCGCTGACACTGTAAGAGAAAGTGTTTAACTTTTGAAAGTTGATTAAACTTAGAAGAAGATCCTTGTGCCTCCTTCTTGTAAGCTGGAACCTGCTGAAAATCAATTTTCCCAGTTAGGAGTTTATCAGGATGAGTGTGTATGAGAGATTATATTCTGAAAACAGGTGGTGGTGTACCAAATGAAACACACTGAATTAATGCTACAATACAATACAATACTATAAACCAGGTTGGAAGAGACCTTCATGGCGTCCAACCCATCAGCCAGTCCAACCCACCCAAACAACTAGATCATGGCACCAAGCACCCCATCAAGTCTCCTCCTGAACACCTCCAATGAAGGTGACTCCACCACCTCCATGGGCAGCACATTCCAATGGGCAATCACTCTCTCTGTATAGAACTTCTTCCTAACCTCCAGCCTAAACCTGCACTGGTGCAGCCTGAGACTGTGTCCTCTTGTTCTGGTGCTGGCTGCCTGGGAAAAGAGACCAACCTCTGCCTGTCTACAACCTCCCTTCAGGTAGTTGTAGAGAGCAATAAGGTCGCCTCTGAGTCTTCTCTTCTCCAGGCTAAGCAACCCCAGCTCCCTCAGCCGGTCCTTATAGGGCTTGTCTTCCAACCCCTCACCAACCTCATCGCCCTTTGGACACCTCCAGCAAGTCAACATCCTTCCTAAACTGAGGGGCCCAGAACTGGACACAGGACTCAAGGTGTGGCCTAACCAGTGCTGAGAGGACAGGGGCAGAATGACCTCCCTGCTCCTGCTGGCCACACTGTTCCTGAGCAGGCCAGGATGCCTTGGCCTCTTGGCTGCCTGGGCACACTGCAGGCTCATGTTCAGCCTACCATCAACCAGCCCCCAGGTCCCTCTCTGCCTGGCTGCTCTCCAGCCACTCTGACCCCAGCCTGTAGCACTGCCTGGGATTGCTGTGGCCAATGTGCAGCACCTGGCACTTGGATGTGTTCAATCTCCTGCCCTTGGCCTCTGCCCATCTGCCCAGCCTGTCCAGGTCCCTCTGCAAAGCCTCTCTGCCCTCCAGCAGATCAACTCCTGCCCCCAGCTTGGTGTCATCTGCAAATTTACTGATGATGGACTCAATGCCCTCATCCAGATCATCAATAAAGATGTTGAAGATCATGGGGCCCAGCACTGATCCTTGGGGCACACCACTAGTGACTGGCTGCCAGCTGGATGTTATTAAAGAACATATATTTTGGTCCTCCTTGTGTTTGCCATACCTCATTCTGCTGAAAACATCAAAACTGAATATTGCAAACCAGATGTGAAAAAAAAAAAGAAAAGCTTTTCAAATTAAAAGTGTACAGAGAGTCACCATCTGTGGATTAAAATTGTGCTGTGTGTAATGTGCAGTACTGGTAAAAGAGGCATTGGGTTTTTTTCTGTGTGTGGAAAAGCAACTGCTTTTTGTTTGTGCTTGTAAATACTTTTTAGCTATCAGAAGAGCACAAAGAGATTTTTATGCTGTTTCTTCCTGGTAAGTAGGTGGCCTGTCTAAGCAGGTTGCTTTTAAACTACCTGAAGGGTGGTTGTAGACAGGTGGGGGTTAGTCAGAACAGAACAAGAGGACACAGTCTCAAGCTGCACCAGGGGAAGTTTAGGCTGGAGGTGAGGAGAAAGTTCTTGCCAGAAAGATTGGCCAATGGAATGTGCTGCCCAGGGAGGTGGTGGAGTCACCATCCCTGGAGGTGTTCAAGAAAGGATTGGATGTGGCACTTGAAGCCATGGTTTAGTTAGTCATGAGGTGATGGGTGATAGGTTGGACTTGATGATCTCTGAGGTCTTTTCCAACCTTATTGATTCCATGATTCTAAAGTGTTTGATGGGATGGGTCTGCTTAGCATAATCAATGACTTCATACTCCTTTCTGCCCAGGCAGCTGTATGGCTTGTCCATCAGCTCCTGAAAGATCTGCTTCAGAATACAGCATTTGAATTAACACTTTGGTTTGCTCTGCAGCTGAGCTCTAAACTGATCCCCTGAGACTGCTGACCTGGACAGGGTAGTAGCACCTGTGTTTGTGGAAGGGTAATTGTACTTTGCATAGAAAATCTTTATTTCCTTGAAACTCCTCCTTTCCCTTCATAGTTCTTGCTACTGTGTAAGTTGGTTTAAGTTTCATGACCTAACTCAGACTCATGCATTAAAAAGTCCTTTGGAACTGTTATGTCTGACATGTATTTTATGTAAAGGCTCTTTTTGTCTCTGGGTTGAAATGCCATAAAACATACATTCTTAGAATACTTTTCAGAATGTTTCCTCACTTAGCCACAAATATTATCTAAGGAGGTATTCTAGATGGTTTTTACTTGTGTAACAGGTTACATCCTGAAAACAGCTTAACCTGTCTGTTTCCTCCAACACAGAAGTGAGGGAAAAGTAACACAGAACAAAAATATCCAGGTTGAGCTAAAGGGAGTGAGGTAAGAGTTTAATATAAAGGAGATGACATAAAGGCACCTTAGTTAATACTACAATGCACAATTATGTTAGCTTAGCCTACTTGCAGGGGGCCTACAAGAAGGCTGGGGAGGGACTTCTCAGGCTCTCAGGTAGTGATAGGACTAGGGGAATGGAATGAAGCTGGAGGTGGGGAGGTTCAGGCTAGATGTGAGGAAGTTCTTCCCCATGAGAGTGGTGAAGCCCTGGAATGGGCTGTCCAGGGAGGTGGTTGAGGCCCTGTCCCTGGAGGTGTTTAAGCCCAGGCTGGATGAGGCTCTGGCCAGCCTGATCTAGTGCAGGGTGTCCCTGCCCATGGCAGGGGGGTTGGAACCAGATGATCCTTGTGGTCCCTTCCAACCCTGACCGATACTATGATAAAACCCAGCAGAAAATAAAGGCAGTGTGCTACCCAACTCCCACCTGCGTCGCTGCCATCTTTGTGGAAAAGAACCAACACCCAAAATCCAGAACCCAGAAGCAGCAACTGGAACAGGAAGCCTCTCATGTCACAATCTGAATCTCAAGCCCCATACAGTAGGCTGAACATGAGCCAGCAGTGTACTCAGGCAGCCAAGAAGGCCGATGGCATCCTGGCCTGCATCAGGAAGAGTGTGGCCAGCAGGAGCAGGGAAGTCATTGTGCCCTGTACCCAGCACTGGTTAGGCCACACCTTGAGTCCTGTGTCCAGTTCTGGGGCCCTCAGTTTAAGAAGGACATCGAGACACTTGAACATGTCCAGAGAAGGGCAAGGAGGCTGGGAGAGGCCTTGAGCACAGCCCTGTGAGGAGAGGCTGAGGGAGCTGGGATTGTTTAGCCTGGAGAAGAGGAGGCTCAGGGGAGACCTTATTGCCATCTAAAACTACCTGAAGGGAGGTTGTAGCCAGGTGGGGGTTGGTCTCTTCTCCCAGGCAACCAGCACCAGAACAAGAGGACACAGTCTCAAGCTGTGCCAGGGGAGGTTTAGGCTGGATGTTAGGAAGAAGTTCTTCACAGAAAGAGTGATTGATCATTGGAATGTGCTGCCCAGGGATGTCATGTTCAGCCTACTATCAACCAGTATCCCCAAGTCCCTTTCTGCCTGGCTGCTCTCCAGCCACTCTGACCCCAGCCTGTAGCACTGCATGGGGTTGTTGTGGCCAATGTGTAGAACCCAGCACTTAGATGTGTTAAATCTCATGCTCTTGGATTCTGCCCATCTCTCCAGCTTGTCAACTAAGAAAACTATTGTTTGAGGGTTTGTTGCAGCTATTTTTTGTTTTGTTTTACTTCCTCTCCCCCGCCCCGGAACCTATAGATTGAACATCTAATTTCTGCATTAAAAGTAAAGTACCTTCAGAACACCACCTGCAGCTTTAGCTCTCCGGTGACCTCCAGATGGCACTGTTGCCCTGTGATTCTTGGGAATTTCCTATTATTAGATCACTCGCACAGAATATAAGATCTGACTTTAATTGATTTTTTTTCCCCTATTTTGTTTCAGAACATTTGCAAATGTGTTGTTGTACAATGCTGATTCTCTTAAGCTACAGGTGCTTTACTACTTGCTGGTGCAATTAATTCTAATTGTCTCTGATTTGCCATTCTGCATCCTTTATGCATGTCTCATAGAAACAGTCAAATCAAACTCCTAGTTAACAAGTGCACTTCTATGAATACAAAATTGCTACCAAGAGTACAAACTGTGTCAATCACAACTACATTACTAATTCAGAACAGCCTAAGTTACAGCTGTGACACTGCACTATTAGAGCTGTGTTGCTCACAATGTTTTCTTAAAGCCTGATCATAGAATCATAGAATCAGTAAGGTTGGGAAAGACCTCAGAGATCATCAGGTCCAACCAATCACCCAACACCTCATGACTAACTAAACCGTGGCTTCAAGTGCCACATCCAGTTCCTTCTTGAGCACCTCCAGGGATGGTGACTCCACCACCTCCCTGGGCAGCACATCCCAATGGCTAACAGCTCTCTCAGTGAAGAACTTTCTCCTCACCTCCAGCATAAACTTCCCCTGGCACAGCTTGAGACTGTGTCCTCTTGTTCTGGTGCTGGGTGCCTGGGAGAAGAGACCAACCCCTTCCTGGCTACAACCTCCTTTCAGGTAGTTGTAAGACAGCAATAAGGTCTCCCCTGAGCCTCCTCTTCTCCAGGCTGATCAACCCCAGCTCCCTCAGCCTCTCCCTCACAGGGCTTGTGCTCAAGGTCTTTCCCCAGCCTCGTTGCCCTATGACTCTAATATGATAACTGCAGTGTTTCTTCAGGTTTTTGGAATAAAAACTTCCTACCAGTATGTGTCAAACATAGGGGAAGACATCCTCAGGGATGGTCTTCATTCTCTTTCAGGGTTTTGGCTTCAGAATGCCGAAAATCACATTTTCCTGCAAAGGCAGAGTTGGTTTTCCTTGTGCTAGCATTGGAATCACATTTAGCAAGTGATTTTCAAATACAGCCAGGAAAATAAACAGAACATTTATGGAGATAGGCACTTGTAAAACATTGCTGTTGAGCTGGTGGGTAGAGTTATCTTAAAAGTGAAAGTAAATTTGTACACATGTGTAGAGTGCAACTTAAGCCTTACAGGCTGATAATAACTGTTGAATGTTGTGAGATAAATTCATTAATGTTTAGGTATCAGGAATTTCCATGTTATGGATAGTTGTGGGCACACCATTGATCTACAGAAGTCACCTCTGGAGTTACATTAGTTTTATATACACAGAATATAGTGCAAGTGGAGGGGAAGTTGCATCACCTTCGAAAAATGCTGACCCCTGGTTTTCAGCCTTAGTTTGTGGCCTTGTCACAGGGGGGTGCTAAGAGACAGCATTGGATCTGCATTTGGGGCACATTCTTGGTGGCCGTGGCACAACCACTTTGGTCTCCTACTTTAGGCAGCTGTGTATGTACTGGGGAAGGTGATTTATTGGGAAAATAGGGGTGAATCATGACATTTATTTAAGGGTTACCCTGGCCAGCTGTTCCCTTTGCAGCCGGCTGAGACGTGGGGCTACAGTGCTTAAGTGGTGTGAAAGGTCTGCCTAGTGGGCAGGTAAAATGCTCACTGGAAATCAGGCTAAACATTGAGGACCAAGTTAAACACAGAGGATCAAGGTTCTTCCTAAATATAAGAATCAATAGGCCATTTAATCTGTATTGCATTACTGAGCAGGTGGAGAGATAAGTCCCTCGAACAATTATAAAGTGTTTTATCACACTTTTGACTTTACTGTCTGTGAATAACCCAGGAGTGAATTATCTGGTCCTAATAATGACACACAGGTTCACAGGTGCTCACTGTAAGTTTCAATCTCCTGCAGTTTCCTGCAGGTATAAGAAACAGCATAGAGCAGAAGCTCCCCATTGTTGCTTTTGTCTTAATCTCAAAAAGGGAGATTACTCCTCGTTTATGCTGCTCATCATCTGAGCCCCTCTGTGTACCTCTTGCTGTGCTGACAAAGATGAAGTCCATTCCCTGATAAGCAGTCCTACTAGTGTTCATAGTCCAAAATACAATTGGACCCAGTAAAGTACAGTGACAACCTTTGGGCCATGTGTCTCTCTTATTCTCCCCTTTGTGTGAAGCCAGAGGAATCTTAGTACCATAGTATCAGTCAGGGTTGGAAGGGACCACAAGGATCATCTAGTTCCAACTCCCCTGCCATGGGCAGGGACACCCCACACTAGATCAGCCTGGCCAGAGCCTCATCCAGCCTGGGCTTAAACACCTCCAGGGACGGGGCCTCAGCCACCTCCCTGGACAACCCATTCCAGGCCTTCACCACTCTCATGGGGAAGAACTTCCTCCTCACATCTAGCCTGAATCTCCCCACCTCCAGCTTCATTCCATTCCCCCTAGTCCTATCACTACCTGAGATCCTGAGAAGTCCCTCCCCAGCCTTCTTGTAGGCCCCCTTCAGATACTGGAAGGCCACAATGAGGTCACCTGGAGCCTTCTCTTCTCCAGACTGAACAGCCCCAACTCCTTCAGTCTGTCCTCACAGGAGAGGTGCTCCAGCCCTCTGATCATCCTCGTGGCCCTTCTCTGGACACCTTCCAGCACCTCCAGATCCCTCTTGTAATAGGGGCTCCAGACCTGGAGGCAGGACTCCAGGTGGGGTCTCACCAGGACTCAATAGACGGGGAGAATCACCTCCCTTGACCTGCTGATAACACTTCTCTTGATGCAGCCCAGGATCTGATTGGCTTTCCGGGCTGTAAGTGCACACTGAGAGCTCCTGTTGAGCTTCTCATCCACCAGCACCTGCATCTTAGTTGCTTCAAAACAAGTGCATTGGACACAGAAGCCAAAGCTGGCAGCCTGGCAGCCTGTTTAATAGGCATTTCAGCACTCGGAAGACTATGAGCTAATTAAGTCTACCAACACTATAATCCACATCAGGTATTAGAAGTCTGTTTTATTTACATATCTGCCTTAAAAAGTTAGCTAAAAGTTTAATAGTCATCTTCAGAATGGACTGATAGTGTTACACTGCTTTTGCTTTGAATCTTGCTGTCAGCCAGATCAGCAATGTTGAGGGGTTACAGTACCAACAGTACCTTTACCTGACTTAGTATTTTGAAGGCAAAAAGGATGAAGCTATGTTGGGGGCAAAAAAAGTCCTTTGGATTCTACAAAACGGACTGATTCTGGAGTTTTATGATATGGTAAAGAGAAAAGAAAGGCTACAGAGATGCCTAGAATTAGCCAGCTCCAGATAGAGCCTACATTGAAAAAGAAGACCATCTGGGCAAGAAAACAAAATATGTTTATGAAAACTTTTGGCTAATTAACTTTCATTTTTGAGTGATGGATGATGCTTGCTGCTGGACTGCACAGTTTGAGCAGAGGCAATTTTTGGGCCCAGTTATTACTGCATTGTTCTCTACTGTGACTCTCTCACTGGTCTCAGTGTATTATGTTTATTTCTTGGCAGCTGAAGCTCTGAACTGGACATGCTGTGCAGTGGGTAAGTGTCAATAATGCAGCACCCATTCTCAACTTTCCTGTGTAGCTCTTTGTGGTCTAATAAACACAACATGCAGATTTATGGTATATTACTTAGCAGTTGCATGAATACTTTGATAGAGCTAGTAGGTTTTTTCCCATTAGATGAAGATGAGCTCTCAATCTTGGCTTCTACCAAATCAGACTTCCCTTGACAAAAACTGCACCAATACCCCTCTGGCAAGCTTGCACAGACTTCTTTGGGGTTGCAGTATTAGGGAAGACTGAATGCCTTGTTTTCTTTTTTCCCCTGCTCACAGTGCATTTTATCAGCAGTTGCAAAGAGAAGCAGTATTACATACCTGACCTCTCAGCTCTTCCTAGACCAGTGAACATTGCAGTGACCCCTGAGCTATATGGTCATCCAGGCTGGGATCAGCAATAGTGTGGCCACTGGGACCAGGGCAGTGATCATCTCCCTGTGCTCAGCACTGGTGAGGCCACACCTTGAACACTGGGCTCAGTTTTGGGCCTCTCACTCTGAGAAGGGCATTGAGGTGCTGGAAGAGGTCCAGAGAGAGGCAACAAAGAAGGGTCTGGAGAACAGGGTTTGTGAAAAGCAGCTGAGGGAACTGGGGTTGTTCAGCCTGGAGAAAAGGAGGCTAAGGGGAGACCTCATTGCTCTCCACAACTCCCTGAAAGGAGCTTGGAGCCAGATGGGTGTTGGTCTCTTCTGCCAAGGAACAAGTGATAGGACAAGAGGCAATGGCCTCAAGTTACACCAGGGTAGGTTTAGGTTGGACATTAGAAGAAACTTCTTCACTGAAAGGGTTCTGAAAGCCTGGCACAGGCTGCCCAGGAGGTGTTTGAATCCCCATCCCTGGAAGTGATTCAAAGCTGCAGAGATGTGGTGCTGAGGGCCATGGTTTAGCACCAAACTTGGCAGAGATAGAGAATGGTTGGACTTGATGATCTCCAAGGTCTTTTCCAACCAAAACAACTCTAAGTTTAGAAGATCCTTCCTGACAAATGCAAGTGTTAAAAGCCGTGGATTGACATAATTGCTAACTGCCATGAAAAGTCTTTTCTGACTACTACTAATCAATCTTTAGATGCCAGTGGGGAAAGACAATATGGACTTTCTGAGACCTGGATGATAACCTAAACAAAGCCATCAGGGTAAAGGGCAGATCATGACAGATGATTTCCTGGGAGGTGAAGCAAATACCTTCTATGGCAACGATCCATGTAATTAGCTTGTACTGGATTGTAAGTACTTTGTGGTTGCAACTAAAACCAGGAAGAAGCATTACCATTAAAGAAAATTATATCATTAGGGACAGGAAAAATAACATTTCAGTAAGAATTGTTATAGGATTAGCTTTAGGGAGCATCTTCAATATTTCTTTCTAGGTAAACTGAGAGCTAGGGAAGTCTCACCACTTTGCCAGTTTCTAGCATGACAAGTGTGATCAGAGAGCTTGCTGCTGTATGATGCACTCAGAGAGATCTGTCTTCCCTTAATTCAGGAAGAAGCCTCACTCTTACCAAGTGTGAGACCATTTTCCACTGATCTTAATTCAGTTAACGTCATCAATGTGATGAAGGCAGGTAAGCAACAAGGAATATGTCACTAAATCTCTCTGTACGATTCAATGAGTAAAATTCCCTGCTTCAAATTTCCCACTCTTCTAATTCCTGTTTCAGTGCTTGAGGTTTCATGGTGAAGCTAGAGGATACAGGGGGGACCTCACCTCTGTGCAAAGCCACAACCAGTGGAGGTTCCATGTGTTATCAAAAGGCTAAATGGCTTGAAACTGTATTTTCTAGTTACTGATCTTAATCTAGACCTTGTATTGCCTAAGTTCAGTCAGGGCAGACCCCTGAAAGACATGTTTCACAAAGGCTTAGAAGAGAATTTGTTTATGAACAACCACAGCCTTCACTTGTTGGTGTTAACCTCCTTTTGTCTTCATTTTGCTGTCTCATGTTCTGGCCAGAAGAATCTATGGCAGACTCGCCTTGTAAATGCTGCTAATTTGCACTTGCTGCTGGCATGGCTATGGGTGCAAACCAGACACTTAAGTTCTGGCAAGCATCAGTGAGATTATCATGGCTTTGGAAGCATGGTCCCCTGCACCAGAGAATGAGCTCAGCTAAATGGCAAAGACCAGCCAGGGTACAGAGCCTTGGGTTTATGCCAGGCAGGAGTTTTATCTGGCTCTGCAGTATCTTCTTACATAAAACCCTAGAGTCTCACTCAAACTGACCAGATGGTCAAATGGCTATTTGGTGGGTTTGGGTTTTTTTTTCAAAGCCACTTTTTGGAAGTGCAATAGCACTTCCAGCAGAGGTCAATTACTGCAATGATTTGTAGTGTTTACTACTGGCCTGCCATATCTGCATTGCCTCAGTTGTAGGCAAACCTTCTTGTGGAAAGTGGGAGGTTTTTTCCAGATGCTGTCCTGCACCCCTTAGCAAGCTGCCACTCCTCAACTTCAGCTTGGGCAAACAGACAACTTTCTCCAAAAAAAAAAAAAAAAATCACCTTTTTAAAGTGAGACTGAAGAAATTACTATGCTGTGGTGACTCCTTTCAGATCTGTCCATACTGAACAATGCTCTTTAATTGGTTAGGCCACACCTCGAGTACTGTGTCCAGTTCTGGGCCCCTCGGTTTAGGAAGGATGTTGACTTGCTGGAGCGTGTCCAGAGAAGGGCAACAAAGTTGGTGAGAGGTTTGGAACACAGCCCTATGAGGAGAGGTCAGGGAGCAGTGTATTGCCCCAGAAATCCATGAGGAATTAGTTCGGGACCTGCTGAGCCACTTGGATACTGACAAGTCCATGGGACCGGATGGGATCCACCCTAGGGTGCTGAGAGAGCTGGCAGATGAGCTGCCAAGCCACTCTCCATCATTTTCCACCAGTTCTGGCTCACTGGAGAAGTCCCAGATGACTGGAAACTGGCCAGTGTGGTCCCCATCCACAAGAAGGGTCGGATGGAGGAACCTGGAAGCTCCAGGCCTGGCAGCCTGACCTCAGTGCCAGGGAAAATGATGGAGCAGATTTATCCTGGCAGCAATCACTGCGCACCTGCAGGATGGCCAAGGGCTCAGGTCCAGCCAACATGGATTTAGGAAGGGCAGGTCCTGCCTCTCCAACCTGATCTCCTTCTATGATCAGGTGACTGCCTGGTGGATGTGGGGCAGGCTGTGGATGTGGTCTGCCTGGACTTCAGCAAGGCCTTTGACACCATCCCCCACAGCAAACTGCTGGCCAAGCTGTCAGCTCATGACTTGGACAGCAACACTCTGAGCTGGGTTAGGAACTGGCTGGAGGCTGAGCCCAGAGAGTGGTGGTGAATGGTGCCACATCCAGCTGCAGGCCAGTCACCAGTGGCCTCCCCCAGGGATCAGTGCTGGGCCCCATCCTCTTTAATATCTTCATTGATGATCTGGATGAGGGGATTGAGACAGTCATCAGCAAATTTGCAGATGACACCAAGTTGGGAGTGGATGTTGATCTGTTAGAGGGCAGAAGAGCTGTGCAGAGGGACCTTGACCAACTGGACAGATGGGCAGAGTCCAACAGGATGGCATTCATCAAGTCCAAGTGCCAGGTGCTGCACTTTGGCCACAGCAACCCCATGCAGAGCTACAGGCTGGGGTCAGAGTGGCTGGAGAGCTGCCAAACAGAGAGGGACCTGGGGGTGCTGATTGACAGCCACCTAAACATGAGACATATTTAGTCCTAATCCAGTATCCCACAGTACTTGGCTGTGAACAAATATATTTAGTGATCCTGCAGTAAAATCACCAATTGTTCTCTTATAGAAAATCAAAAGAATCCACAAGAAAAGCACTAAACAAAATCAAATCTTTACAATGGTAAGGGCAGTTTTCAGAATATACAAACCCAGAACTGTTTTCCACCTTTATTTCCACTAACCAAACACAAAACAATTATCCTCTTTTCCCATTTGCAAGCTCATTCTCCCTGGTCACTCAGCCTGGAAGAACAGTAGCTAGCTGCTCACTACTTTAATGCCAGGAGAACTCCTGTTGTAAATCTTCAGCCTCAGCAGTGCTGAGAAACAGGACATGTACCCAGCCCTGTATGTCCCTAACAGCATGCAACACATTTTAAACCCCTCATTACTGGTGAGGTCCATTCCTGCTTTTGGTAAATCATAAATAATAATAAACACATGAAAAGAACATCAGACATTTCTCAGCCTGGAAGTTACTGCAATGAAACACATGTTTGGGACCTGCAGGACCTCTTGGGTTTTTGGTTTGTTTTAAAGCATGTAGCTAGCAGAAACAAACCCATGCTGATGTATTGTCTTGGTGTGGCTCCTGGGTCCTTCACAACACACTGAATGAAGCTGGAGGTGGGGAGATTCAGGCTGGATGTGAGGAGGAAGTTCTTCACCGTGAGGGTGGTGAAGCCCTGGAATGGGTTGTCGAGGGAGGTGGTTGAGGCCCTGTCCCTGGAGGTGTTTAAGCCCAGGCTGGATGAGGCTCTGGCCAGCCTGATCTAGTGTGGGGTGTCCCTGCCCATGGCAGGGGGGTTGGAACTAGATGATCCTTGTGGTCCCTTCCAACCCTAACTGAAACTATGAAACTATGAAACACCCATGCAGGCCACTAGGTAAACTGAAAATCTCCCACCTAATTTTGTTACTTAATACCAGCCTTCTGATCAACAGCCCAGAAACCCACCTTCTTCCCCTCACAGGAATGGAGGTTCACTCTGAATTCACAGGGTGAGCCTGTCCTGTACATGTGTATGGCAACTATTGTTTTTCCTATTGAGGTTGCTCAGAGTGGTGTCACTCCTGCTGATTTATTTTAGGAGGTGGTTGCTTCAAAAAAGAGGAAGGGGAATTTTAAGTAATTGTATGGAGATTACTGAGGAGGTATCAAATGATAGTATTTGGTATCTTCTCCCCTTTCTTAGCTTTGTCTAAGCTAACTGTCCTTTGGCATGGGAGTGAGAGTGGCTGTTTAAACAACAGCACCTCATTTACAGCTACTTGGGCTTTCAGTGTCATTCATCTGAGATGGTAGAAACATTAACCCTACCTCAACATTACTGGAAACAAAGGATTTCCATGTAATTCTCTTTGCAAAGGCAAGTGTTATAAATGAGAATTCCAGTTTGGGATCCATTTCACAATCACTTCTTCCTCTGTGAGTTATGATGAAACTTTTAGCAAAATTGGGGCAAATATCATAGTAAAAAGTTCATTGACCCCTTCATCTGTTCTTTGCTTTATAGTACTTCCAGATTTTCTCTCCTATTGGTCCTTACCAACATTTTATTCATCTGCTTATAAGCATTCCTAGCATCTGGACCTGAGTGATTGTGGCTGCTCTTACCAGAAGACACTGGCAGCCAGAGAATAGCCATACTGCAGGGCTAAGATACTGATGAGTGAGACACCTTCCCCAGGACCTTTCTGGAATCATACTCCTGAGGAGGAAGTCATGGTCTTGACTAGACATGAATCTCAGTACAGGGTGAGCCTCTTTGATCCATGATCCTGAGCAATTGGATTGTAGGGAGAAGCCAGGTTCAATTCCTGTCTCTGTTAGAGGGCATTTCATTCTCCACTTTACTGTAGCTAAATTAACTAAAAAATTACAGAATTAACCAGGTTGGAAAAGACCTGCCAGATCATCAAGTCCAACCTGTTGCCCAACACCATCTAATTAGCTAAACCATGGCACCATGTGCCTCATCCAGTCTCTTTATAAACGCTTCCAGTGATGGTGAATCCTCCACCTCCCTAGGCAGCACATTCCAATGGCCAATCTCTCTTTCTGTGAACTTCTTCCTAACCTCCAGCCTAAACCACCCATGGTGCAGCTTGAGACTGTGTCCTCTTGTTCTGGTGCTGCTTGCCTGGGAGAAGAGACCAACCTCTGCCTGTCTACAACCTCCCTTCAGGTAGTTGTAGAGAGCAATAAGGTCACCCCTGAGTCTCCTCCTCTCCGGGCTAAGCAACCCCAGCTCCCTCAGCCTCTCCTCATAGTGCTCCAGACCCCTCCCCAGCTTTGTTGCCCTTCTCTAGATATGTTCCAGCAAGTCAACATCTTTCCTAAACTGAGGGCCCAGAACTGGACACAGTACTGAAGGTGTGGCCTGACCAGTGCTAGGTACAGGGGCACAATGAATAGTATAGAATAGAAGAGAAGAGAATAGGAATAGAATAGACCAGGTTGGAAGAGACCTTCAAGATCATTGCGTCCAACCCATCAACCAATCCAACCCACCCAAACAACTAAACCATGGCACCAAGCACCCCATCAAGTCTCCTCTTGAACACTTCCAATGATGGTGACTCCACCACCTCCACGGACAGCCCATTCCAATGGGCAATCACTCTCTCTGTATAGAACTTCCTCCTCACCTCCGGCCTAAACCTCCCCTGGTGCAGCTTGAGACTGTGTCCTCTTGTTCTGGTGCTGGCTGCCTGGGAGAAGAGACCAACCTCCACCTGTCTACAACCTCCCTTCAGGTAGTTGTAGAGAGCAATAAGGTCACCCCTGAGTCTCCTCCTCTCCAGGCTAAGCAACCCCAGCTCCCTCAGCCTCTCCTCACAGGGCTTGTGTCACTGATGGCTAGATTTCGAAAAGATGGTACACAACTTAGGCAGGGGAAATTTAGGCTTGAGTTGAGGAGAAAGTTCTTCACTGAGAGAGTTGTTAGCCATTGGAATGTGCTGCCCAGGGAGGTGGTGGAGTCGCCATCCCTGGAGGTGTTCAAAAGAGGATTGTACGTGGCACTTGAAGCCATGGTTTAGTCATGAGTTTGTGGTGACAGGTTGGACTTGATGATCTTTGAGGTATCTTCCAACCTTGGTTATTCTGTGAACCTTTGATGTGAGCATCTGAGTCAGGGTTGCTACAACTGCTAATGACCTTCAACTAATAACCTCAGAATTTATCCTTGAGATTTTCAGTAACACTTTCTTCCATTTCCCTCAAAGCATCTGTGAAGGACAGGGGATTTCCAAGGGTTCCCCTGTAATTTTTGGCAAAATATATCCCCAAAAGGACTGTTTTACTAAAAGTTCCAGGTAACTGCTGACAAGTCTGTTATGTTTCAGGCCTGTGTGACATTCAGGGGAAGGACAGTGTGGGTGCTCAGCAGCTCTCTGCCATACGTAAGGCAGTGATGAACTGAGAGGTTTGCAAACAACTCAGGAAGGTTGCTGAAGTATTGTGGCAGTTCAGGCTGGGTGCCTCCTGTTCCTGCCACACAAGCTACACCTCCAGTGTCCCAAGGGTCCAGCCCAGGAGGTGGACACAGGAAGCAGCCTATTTCATACCCATAATATCCTGCTCCCTATAAATCCAGCTGCAAAGACTCTCTCTTCCTCTTTCTTCCCTCTCTGCTCCCGTGGGAGATGCTCATATCGGGTAACAGTGGGGAGTTATGTCAAGGCCTCTGGGGCCTGGCTATGCCTAATGCCAGGAGGAGAGGGGGTTGGGGCAGTCCCAGACCTGGCCACCTGAGACTGGCCTAGCAGTGGCGCGGGTTGGGGGGGAAGAAAGAGCCTTGGGGGCTTGGGGTGTACCCTCAGCTGGGGAGAAGGGAAGTGCTGGGAGGCTTTTTGGGTGTGCTGTAAGGGACTCTCTATGCTTTGGGTTTCCTTTGTCACTGTGCTTTGTAGCTTCTGTAAAACACTTCCTGCTTTCCATTTAAACTTCCATCACTTCTGCAATCCATTTGTGTGATGAGTGCCATTCTTTTGCCCCTTTCAGGGGCAAGAGAGGATCTGCCTGGCCTCAAACCAGGACAAGTATGCAAAGCTAGGCTAGTTTAGTGTGCACACACAGAGAATAGATGAAGTTCAGGAGGAAGGTTAAGAGAAAGTACCTCTGTTTTCCCAAGTGGGAAAGGCTTTGTCCTTGGATTGTAAATGCAGATGGAATCCTGGCCGTGTGGGAGCCACTGATGCTGTTGTGGCCTGGGGTGTGTACCAAGTCCTGCCTTTTTGATTTAGGGTTTCTTTCTAAACCACTTTCCACACTACCCCTCATTTCTACTTTCCCTAGGGATGATTCAGTGGGATAAAGCCACATGGGATTAAAACCCATCCAGCAAAACCACTTGCAGACAGACTTTAAACTGAGCAAGTGTTTTATTGCTTCCTGAAGAAGGTTTTTATAACGTGATACCCTTATGTCTATTACAAATAACATCTTATTAATAAGCCAATTTAGATAAAGTCCCCAGTGTCCCACAACCCAGTGAGGCTGGCAGAAGGAAGAACAAACTTTGGAATTAGTAGACATAACTAACTCTACCTATTATTTATGACTTTTTTCCCCCCTGCTGCTGTCTTTGCTCTGTCTTGTCTGTCTGTTTCTTTAATGTATTTCAGACACACTGTTATTCTTTTACTGGAACAACTAAAGCCCAGAATATTACATTGGCTAACCACTGTATTAGTCCCCAGTATGAGACAGCCAACAGTGTCTTCCCAGGACTTGGGGAAAATAGGGATACCTTCTCTCAACATTCCTCCTGAACTTCATTTATTCGGAGTGTGTACAGGTGTGCACTAAACTCATAGCTCTAGCAGTCCCTCAGAAGATGACCACGTTTGTAATTGTCAGGATTGTGTGCAAGTAACTGCCTGTGCACATTTCATGCTACCATTGTGGTCATTTGAAATTCACCAGACTGAGACCATCTTGGAAATGCAACTACTTCACTTCAAAAGCATCAGCCCTGCGAATTTTTGAGAGGGCTGAAGAACTCGCTGATCTCCTGAAACTGTTGAGGGAAGTAGATAGCAGCACAGAAATTAGCATGCTGAATGGAGGACAGTATTTACCTTGGGTATCTGGGTAGCCTTTTGATGTAAAGGAGCATTGTATGCTCCTTAGTGCTCTGCCACAGAAGCACTTCTCCAGCAGCAAAACTCCAAAAGTAGGTTTAATGATTAGCTGCTTTGCCACTTTGGTTGCTTCGGCAGACGGCGTGCAGACTTTGCAGATCATGGCATTAAGGCACTCCCAAAGGCTGTGCAGGCAGTCTTGAAAGGAAAAGCTGGAGCTGACCATTCTCCTCTAAAGGCTCTGTCTCTCCCAGATAAGCAGCTGTACAGGAGTGAGTCTGAGGAGCTGGCTGTAGTGCTCCCACTCTGGTCAGCTTGCTGTGGCCAGGAGGGTCTCTGAGCACATGTGCTATCCCACTGTCCCAGGGGGATGGATATGTGTGAAGCTCCCTTGCTGGTTGGAGCAGATAATACAGAAATATGTTGTACAGCACCTCCTCCAAGTTTGGGGTTGGGCACTGAGCTCCAATCTCTGTAACCAGCTGTGCTCTGCCCAGGGCAGGGAGCATTGAAGGCTGAGTCTCTGGCTGGGACTCAGCACTCATTGCAGCCCCCTTCTCTGCCCATGCCCCTGCATGTTGAGTAGACCAGAGGATGCTTCCCACAGGGATAAAGCATCAATACTCACTTTTTTTCACCTGTGGCTGGATTAGGTGGCATGCAGTCTATTGGGTTTCGGCTGCCAGAGAGGGATGTCCTTGTGCAGGGACCCACGTTATCACCTGGACTGGCACAAACTGGCTGTGTGACACAGTTACAGCAAGCAAGGGAGAGACTAAGGAGGTCAGGACACTACAGTATGTGGGGTTAGAATGAATCACCTCAGTAAAGAGAAGACTCAGTTCTGCTGCATGCCCTGGTAGGAAGTGTCAGGCTGCCCCAGCTGCTAGGTCAGGCCAGAGTGAATGCCAGGAAACCATGGCATATGACCATGGTGAATTATAATGACAGAGATCAAGCACCTCCTCCCCTCTTCCACACAACACCTCTCAGCCTACACATTGCCTGCATTACACCATACCAAACATTTCAGGAGGGGCTGATTTCATGTTCACCCACACAGAGCGTCCTGGAGGGCAAGCCACTCTATGGTTGCCTCCCATGGAGGACTGTCAGCACAACGTGTTACGACTCCTCAGGGAAACGGATACACAAACACCATCAGCTGCCTTTCTGTGCGCTCACCCAGTCCCCAGGAATCTGAAATACCATGCAGAAAACATTTTACCCATTTAGGATGAGATGTAAAGGGTGTTGGCTATCATTGTTAATAATCACATGGGCTCTGAAGACCAGCTTGTGCCGCTCTGTGAGACACAGTTAGCATCCCTCTCTATATTAGAGTGATTTTATATCCCTACAGTGATATAAAATGCAGATGTCAGTGCACTAACACCACTGGTGTGCTGTGATGCTGCTTCACATAGTCCCTTTTTTACACAGAGAATATTTTCCTATAGGGCAACTTCCAAGAAGCAGATAGGCTCTGGTTTAATTAGTAAAAGCACAAAGCATGTCTATCATACCTGGCTAATAAAACAACTGCATAAGCATGTTCCTCGAACTTTAGTTGGTACTGTTAATGATTCTAAGGTTATACACAGCTTAACTGCAGCTTTTTGCCCAGGAGCTTGGCATACATCAGGAAGGTGACCTTTATCCCCACTGTTAACTAATAAGATAATATACATTGTTAGTCAGTAAGAGAGATGGGGCACGTATTTCACAAACAGACTCCTTGGAAACCTGATGGACAAGTCCTTCATGGGATGGCCATGCTAGCTGCTGTACTTAATACTTGCTTTGTCAGCTTATCAGTGGTGGAAATGGGTTCCCTCCACTGGATCTACAGCTACCATGCCACAGAACTCAATCCAGCCATTCTGGCAAGTAAAGACAAACAGAGCTTTCAAGAACAACTGTTAACAGCAGCCAGGCAGAAAGGGACCGGGGGTAGTGCTTGATAGTAGGCTGAACATGAGACAGCTGTGTGCCCAGGCGGCCAAGAAGGCCAATGGCATCCTGGCCTGCATCAGGAACAGTGTGGCCAGCAGGAGCAGGGAAGTAATTTTGCCCTGTACTCAGCACTGGTTAGGCCACACCTTGAGTCCTGTGTCCAGCTCTGGGCTCCTCAGTTTAAGAAGGACATTGAGATACTTGAACGTGTCCAGAGAAGGGCAACAAAGCTGGGGAGGGGGTCTGGAGCAAAGCCCTGTGAGGAGAGGCTGAGGGAGCTGGGGTTGATGAGCCTGGAGAAGAGGAGGCTCAGGGGAGACCTTCTTGCTGTCTACAACTTCCTGAAGGGAGGTTGTAGCCAGGTGGGGGTTGGTCTCTTCTCCCAGGCAACCAGCACCAGAACAAGAGGACACAGTCTCAAGCTGTGCCAGGGGAAGTTCAGACTGGATGTTAAGAAGAAGTTCTTACCAGAATGAGAGATTGCCCACTGGAATGTGCTGCCCAGGGAGGTGGTGGAGTCACCATCCCTGGAGGTGTTTAAGAAGAGGCTGGATGGGGCTCTTAGTGCCATGGTTTAGTTGATTAGATGGTGTTGGGTGATAGGTTGGACTCGGTGATCTCAAAGGTCTTTTCCAACCTGGTTAATTCTGTATTCTATTCTATTCTGCTATGTGAATGAACTGTACAGAATTAGTTTGTAAGATTTAGCTGAAGGTTTATTTGAAACTTCTGCCTGAAGTTTTCCATGCTGCACTATGCCTAATCACCTATGTAAGTGGCCTGCTTTCCAAAAGCAGCCATCACTGCTCTGTGTTTCTGAGGGAACTGTTGTCTGCCCAGGACCGATTAAATCAAAACACTTCCTCTGTGACTGAGTTTTAGCTTGGGGATACAGCGTTGAACATCACACTTCAAGTACATTGGGACCTGCATTAGCATAAGCAGGACAGGCCACTGGATTTTGCTTCTTCATTCCTACATAATTCAGTTTGCAGCATTATTCACTTATGCTTTAATGCACAAATAAGAAAAATTCTTGTCTTATAATGGGCAGAACTAATGCTTGGGGGCAGGAGTCACCTCATTGACACTATCTCTGAGCTACTCACACCAGGCTTTCTTTATAGTCTGTGACAGAAACAGGCACTCTAAGGATGGCATTCATCTAATCAAGTACAAACTACTGTAGGAGGAGATAAACCACATTGCAGGCTCCACTGACAAAGCTGATTAGATCTTCACTGACTCTAAAGGGAGACTCATGATCTGAAGATGTTTGTGTGTCAGCTACCAATTCCCAGGCACCACTCACTCCCCTTATTGTCTAGTTGAGGCTGTGGTTTCATGATCAGCATCAGCAGCTATGGGCTGTTGCCAGTGTAGGGTCACAGACTTTTCCCTGCCCTAATCACATGGTCCTATGTGTCAGCTCTAGCAATTCTGCAGCCCTGTGTAAATAGGATTAACTTGCCAGACTAGCTAAAAACTAATGCTGAAAGAAAAAGAATTTGGTTTTGGTTGCACTAAGTGGCAGAGCTGATAACCCTCATGGCATCACATGCCCTAACTGCTAGACCTGAGACCTGGCTTGGGGCAGGAATGTAATTTCTGAAGGGGAGAAGTGATTGCCCTTTTTTTGGCTGTAGCTTTTAGTTGGATCAGTTTAAGTTGACCACAAAATGGCTTCTGTTAAAGGCAGTTCTGAAAATGAATAGATTTAGTTACAGAACATGAAGCCATCTATGCTTGACAAACATAAACCACAATTGATACTTGAAAGGAAAACAGCTGATGAGATATAGCACACACCTTCATATCCTCATCATTATATGAAGGCCACATTTGGTGTGTGGGGAAAGGAGCATGTCTCAGTCAAGATCACAACATATTCCAAACCACAGCATAAGTTTTGGGGAGAGATGATGCTAAGTGACCAGGACTGAAAGAAATGTTCCTTCTTCCCTGAGCAAAGATGCTTTTCAAATAGCTCTTGGAATTGTTGTACGTAGAAAATGTTTACAGTGGGTGCAAACTTGGGTTTAGTAGATTACCTTAATTATATGACAGAATTTGCTAGAATGCTTCTTTCCAAATACCTGCAGCTTAGAAAGGGCACTCTGTCATGAGCTTGGCTGAGGAACAGCTGTTGACCTACAGATCTAAATGGGATCTAATGAAAACACTTCAAGCAACAAAATCAATGGTGGTTTTAAGCCATTTCTACACAGATATATCCATTTGTGTCACAAAGGCAAATTCATCCATCTCAAGCTGATATAACTAATAATTCATTATTTAAATGGTAAAAGGATGAGCATGCTAGAACCCAGTCCTGTGAAGGACTTAAATAAAGAAGACAGTGCATCATGAAGACAGAGAGATGCAGTTCTTGCCTGATGTGTGTTGTTGCAGCAGAGGCAGCAGGGATGTGTGGGTAACTGGCTGGAAACACCATGTGCACCTGGGCTGCCCGCTGAGGATAAGCCTGAGGCTGCCCTCCAGATCAGACCTGTTGGTGCTGAGTCAGAGTGGGAGCCTGTCAACATGTGTTGCCCCATGCCTGAGCATGCCCTGCTACTCCTGTGCTACCAGGCTGTTTGCTGTGCTGCGGGCAGGCCTGGCCAGCAGAGCAGAAAGGATAGGATGTGTCGTATCCTGTGCTTATGGGTGTTCCAGGAACCACCCTGCAAGCACTGTACACACACAGCCACCATGAAGACTTCCATTCCAATTTGCCTGGGGATCTTCCTCCTCTGAGCCAACACTGTTCTCATACTGAAGTTCTTACATTGCCTGTTGCCAGTGGGACTGAAATCAGATCTTTGCACAGTGTGCCCCCTGATGTCACTGAGCTCCAAGGAGGCATAAAGGGGTACCAGTATGACCCATTTCTCAGGGAAAAATGTTATGCAGAGGTCTTGTGCAGCCTTAAACGATTCAAAGCTACACTTGTTGAACTACTTTTAAACTGAGTTTTCAAATGCATGTGCATTTATGATCTCCCTACAGTATTAGCTGCTCTTGTAGGGACTTACCTTGAAGCACTTGAGTGACCTTCTATGAGCAAGTGACCACTCAGAAATCCTGAGCTAATCCCTCCCCCAAATAACCAACTCTGACTCCAGAAAATACTGTATATTCTCTGACAGAGCCTGATACTGTAGGTAGGTGGAACAGGCAACACAGTGATTAGCATACACAATACAATAAATCCAGGTTGGAAGAGACCTTCAAGATCATCGTGTCCAACCCATCAACCAATCCAACCCACCTAAACAACTAGGTCATGGCACCCAGTACCCCATCAAGTCTCCTCTTGAATACCTCCAGTGATGGTGACTCCACCACCTCCACGGGCAGACCATTCCAATGGGCAATCACTCCCTCTGTATAGAACTTCTTCCTAACATCCAGTCTAAACCTCCCCTGGCGCAGCCTGAGACTGTGTCCTCTTGCTCTGGTGTTGCCTGCCTGGGAAAAGAGACCAACCTCTGCCTGGCTACAATCTCCCTTCAGGTAGTTGTAGAGAGCAATAAGGTCACCCCTGAGCCTCCTCTTCTCCAGGCTAAGCAACCCCAGCTCCCTCAGCCTCTCCTCATAGGGCTTGTGTTCCAAACCTTTCACCAACTTTGTTGCCCTTCTCTGGACACCTTCCAGCAAGTCAACCTCCTTCCTAAACTGAGGAGCCCAGAACTGGACACAGGACTCAAGATGTGGCCTAACCAGTGCTGTACACAGGGGCAGAATGACCTCCCTGCTCCTGCTGGCCACACTGTTCCTGATGCACCTTTCTCTGTCCTCAGCAAATAGCCATTGATGTATTGATACTCATTGCCACAGGTCCAAGAGAATTGCCCTAGTTTAGAGCTAGTGATCTGACTTTTTTTTCCCCCTGGGATAATAAAAGGCAGACCTTAATGATATGATTGATTAAAAATGCCTTATGAAGGGTAATTTACATATAATGATATATAATTTAAAATGTTACCAGCCAATCAGCTGCAAAGATTATTTTTTTTTATTCCAAGGATTCCATATTCACAGAATTCTCCCATCCATCCCTGTTGACTTGTTACTATCTTTCCAGGAGAGAGCCACACTGTGTGCAAAAGTGAGTAACACCACCTTTCATTATGACTTTTTTCCTTTAATGGTGGTGATTTTTCTAGTATGATTCACTTGAGCACTGGCTGAATAAGTATCAGCTCTAATACCTCTCAAGTAGTAACTTAATAGCTAGTTTGCCTGCCTACTTGTGAATTTTAAGAAAACACTAGTTATACCACAAGCAAAGTGGTAACTAAAGCAGTTAATAAATGCTCCTAAGCCCACTTGACAGCAAGAAAGCAAAATAACTAACCTAGAAAGACCCAAACTAGACATAAGGAGGGCATATTTTCAAGAGTTGTTTCCTTATTATGGAAAAAATATGTTGGAAGGGAAGTAAGTGGGGGTTTTAATCTGCTTTGCAAGGTTCTCCAGAAGTATAGGAATGATATCCTGACCCCCTCACCCTGGCTAGAATCCTGCCACTGATCAAACAGGTCAGATTTCACAGGCAAGGTCATCAGATAGAAGAAATCTATAGAGCAAGAAGTTCTTCATTTCCTACCTTAAGGCTGAGTACAGTTATACTCAATCAGTCTTTCTTCACAGATCACAAACAAACTTGTAAGCACATGCTTATCTTGCCTATGTTCCAAGATGGCCTTTTTTTTAACTGCAAACCTATGTTTAAGTCCTTTCCAAAGGTGCTCTCCTGCATCAGGATCTAACAGTGAATTTGATGTAGAGCCATGTGAATAGTAACACTCACTTCTCACTTGTACTGTGTTTTCATGACAAGGAACAAATTTGTTTCTGTAGTTAACTGGACAGCAAATACAATACAATACAATACATTACAATACACCAGGTTGAAAGAGACCTTCAAGATCATCGCGTCCAACCCATCAACCAATCCAACCCACCCAAACAACTAAACCATGGCACCAAGCACCCCATCAAGTCTCCTCCTGAACACCTCCAATGAAGGTGACTCCACCACCTCCACGGGTAGCCGATTCCAGTGGGCAATCACTCTCTCTGTATAGAACTTCCTCCTAACATCCAGCCTAAACCTCGCCTGGCGCAGCCTGAGACTGTGTCCTCTTGTTCTGGTACTGGCTGCCTGGGAGAAGAGACCAACCTCTGCCTGGCTACAACCTCCCTTCAGGGAGTTGTAGAGAGCAATCAGGTCATCCCTGAGTCTCCTCCTCTCCAGGCTAAGCAACCCCAGCTCCCTCAGCCTCTCCTCATAGGGCTTGTGTTCCAAACCCCTCACCAACTTCGTTGCCCTTCTCTGGACACATTCCAGCAAGTCAGCTTATGAACAAATGCTTCTGATGCCTTTAGTGTTGCTGACTGGATCTAATTTGAAGAAACCTTGTAAGGACAGCTAGTAAAGAGAGACATTGCCTGCAAAAAACACAGCCTGAAATGAACGCTGACAGCCTTGAAGTGGGACAGACAGATGGAGTCATGTTTGCCTTTATTAAAAGCACACAGGTCTGATGATTGCCAGAAAAGGAGTAAGTGAGGTGTCAAAATGAGGCAGGCAGTGCGGTCTGTAATATCTGACTGCATTAGCAGTTTATAGACAGAGTTTCACCTTTTCCAACTGGAAAGGTACAGACTGATGAGGAGCCCTCCATGGCAGAGATCTCTCCACTTGAAACCCTGCTCAGAAATTCAAAGGAAAAAGCAGTGACTTTATTTACTCAGCACATTTGCTGAGTAACAGTGCATCTCCCAACTCAAGCCCTACTTCTCCCCACAGCACTCAGCTGACTTAAGAGAGATCAGCAGAACTCGGTGCAAAAGCTTTTACCTCAGAAGAGGCAACAAGCAGCAGCTCTGTTTAGCCTTTCGCTATCTGGAGTGGTATGGAGCTGCATGCCAGAAATTCAGTTGCTTCTCTGCTCAGCACTCAGCATTTACGGTAAGTAAAGAGACTTGGAGGAGGTCCTTCCCCAGATGTGGACCGGAAGCTGAGCTGAGAAAGAATTTTGTGAGTCATGAACAATGCCTGGAAGCCTTAAAAAAAGAAACAAACACAAAACCCCCACAAAACAAGCAAACAAAAAGAAACACCCAGAGTCCTCCCTGCTTTGAAGACATAGCATTCTCCTCAAAAGCATAAGCAGGAACAAAACGTTCCCCTGTAACACACAATTTATGGCTTCATTAGGTACCTTTATCAGTCACCTTCCCATTAATCTTAATTTTTATAATGCTGCCAGATGGCCAGCCCTAATTTAGAAACTATCCCTGTTCCTCTTGGATGCTGATACATGGTAATACAACAGAAAAGGCTGAGAACAGCAGAGCAGAACACATTGGTTTATGAGAAAATGGTAGCGACACGAAGCCTTGTGTGGTCCAGCTGTGGGTCTGTGCCTGACATGTCTGGCAGCAGGACTGGGCTGCCACATGGGATTATTCACCAAAGTCCAAGTACTCAAAGTCAGTGAAGACATCAGTTGGCTGCTGAGTCCCACAGGACAAAACTCTATGCTCAGTCCTGTTCATCGGGGAGCAGACGGCCTGAGGAACCGTTCGTGCCTGGGAAGAAACCATGCCCTCCCACTCTCCTGGAGGTATATGGTCTATGTCTTATGGCTTTTGGCCCTGAAACAAAATCAGTATTTTCTTGGAATAGCAGGAAGAAAAGCTATCCCTGGACAAAGGCAAGATCAAGGGCATGCTATCAGGTAAGGGGAAGGCAGCAGCAAACATCCATAGAGTATCAATACAATGCAATAATCCAGGTTGGAAGAGACCTTCAAGATCATCGTGTCCAACCTATCAACCAATCCAACCCACCCAAACAACTAGATCATGGCACCAAGCACCCCATCAAGTCTCCTCCTGAATACCTCCAATGATGGTGACTCCACCACCTCCCTGAGCAGCCCATTCCAATAGGCAATCACTCTCTCTGTGTAGAACTTCCTCCTAAACCTCCCCTGGCACAGCCTGAGACTGTGTCCTCTTGTTCTGGTGCTGCCTGCCTGGGAAAAGAGACCAACCTCTGCCTGTCTACAACCTCCCTTCAGGGAGTTGTAGAGAGCAATCAGGTCACCCCTGAGTCTGCTCTTCTCCAGGCTAAGCAACCCCAGCTCCCTCAGCCTCTCCTCATAGGGCTTGTGATGAAGAAATGTTGAAAGGCTCACAGGCTGATCTAGTCATTGTTTATAGAAAGAAAGAACCCAAAAAGCCACAACCCACCTCCGGTAAGCTAGTCAAAGCTCATGACACAGTTATGTTCAATGCTGAGTAAGTTTTATTCATAAATGGATGTTGATATCCTGTTTATTTCACTCAGGAGGGGACTGAGGACTTCTAATCAAGAAAGTATCATGGGGGCAAACAACCAAAACTCCATTTTAGCGATTCCTGAAGTTCAGCCAAAGAGAAACTCCTTGTCCTTCCTTCCATCCTAGCTGAATTCCACCGGATTAATATGGATTCCTGTAGAATTATAACCTGCCCTACCTGCAGGAATTGAGAAAGGTTTGAGCTGGACCAGTTTCTATGACCTGTATCTCCTACATTTTTTCCTATTGACCAATGGCCTTGTGTGGGGATGAGGGGAAGAGGACATGGGCAGATTTTGTTTCAGTACCATTGCAGGTCAGCTTCCTGATTATTTACAACATCTTATTAAATATATTACAGCATATGGGAAGCCAAGAGGATGAGGAGACTGTTACAGCAAGCTAATTACTGACTCCTAAAGTACTTTTTATGATGTTCATTAAAGCATTCCATGTGGGTTCCTACCACTAAACATAGCAGACCTAGATTCTGACATGTGAACAGTCTCACAGAAGACAGGGTTCAAAGTCACAGGTCAGCACAGCAGCGCCTGTGGCGCTCAAGCTGCATCTGCAGTGTGAAGAGCACACTGAAGAATGAGTGAAGAAGAGGGGATGGCATGCAGAGCAACATGGTTGGCAGATGTGGACTCACCGAGACTCTGCTGAGCTACTGGTCTCAGTTATGCTTGTTGAGAACTCGTTTTCTTGTGCAAATGTGAACAGCTTTTGTCACTTTACTACTGAAATGACACTAGCTGTCAACTCCAGCTGTCAAGAACATTCATATGGACCCTTTGGAATCTCCAAGTATAGCTTTTGCATTCTTGCAAGATCTTCATTTTCAGGGCACCAGTTTTCTTACTATGTCTATATATTAATACACACAGCTATACCTCTATAGCTACATAGAGCTATGGCTATTTGTTTCCTTTCCATTTTCTACTCATGGAGTATTTTGGACACCCTTTTGCTGATTTGCTGGCTCCCTGGGAAGCAGCAGGCAAAGAAAGGCTATCTCTGCCTTTCTGTAGTTTTTGTGACTGGGTTTTCACAACTACATTTTGTTATACATTTTTGTGATTTTTCTGTCTCTCCCTGTCCCTTTCTCATGACACCAAACCTAATAACACAAATAGTACCTAGGGACTGACTTTTGGGCATTTATGTATTTCTGCTACATTACAGCTTTTTAGAACTTCCTCAAAGTTTCTTTCTTTTCTCAAAATGTTTAAACTGCTCGAGTTGCTGCTGCCTCATCACTCATCCTACTGCCCTCAGTGGCAGAAACAGGAGAAAAATTAAGTAGAAATCCCCCTGCAAAAAGGCCAAACCTAAAGAAAATGTCGAGTTCGAAAGACAGCAAGAATTAGCTGTTGGGATGTACCTGTGTTACGTGTGGTAGCTGTAAATTGGGGCAACGGTTGGAGAGCAGCAGATGGGTGCTGAGTTCATGTAGCTCGTGGGCTGATTGCTGCATCCTTCCCTAAGAGGGTCTGTGGCTGTGCCAAGTCCATTCCTTGCTCAAGTATATGGTGTCGTAGCGGCCCTGGGACAGTTGGGTACTGGTTGGACTTGACGACCTTTGACGTAATATCCAGCCACGGTGATCCGCTGGTGCCTCAGGAGCTGCAAAACCGGCACACCTCCAGCTACTGTTTGCAACCCAACACCATCCAGCGAAAGCCTGGGCTTCAGCATGGACAGAGGTGGACAACCTGGGCCTGTGAAAGGCTGCCCGAGTGCGTGGGACGAGCGGACAGACCCCCCCCCCCCCGCGGCACTGCCTCGACGCCAGGGCTTAACGGTACCGCCGAGAGCCTCACCCCACACAAACAGACACGCTGGGCCCCGCACCAAGCTACTGAGTGTCGCGCCGGCCGCAGCGGGCCTGCGGCCGAATACTAGCGGCGTGCCCGTGCGCCGCGACCTCCAGCGGCCTAGCCCTAGGGGCCCGCAGCCCGCCACGTGACGTCAGGACCCCTTCCACCGCGGCAGAGCAGCCCCGGCTCCCAGGGCGAGCCCCGCCCCGAGCACGGACCGGTGCGGAGCCGTGTGAAACGCACCTTTTGCACGAGTCCCGCTCGTCGCGGGGCGGGACTTGCAGAGCAGCGACCGCGGGAGGTGGCGGGGGAGAAGCCGAAAGGCTCAGCCAATCAGAGCCGCTGTTCTCAGGACGTCACGAGCAGCCCCACCTTCCCCTTCTGGTAGGGCACGGCAGGGCGGGGAGGCCGCGGCCAATGGGCGGTATCAGGGGGGAGGGGACGCCTGTCGCGAGGGCGTGAGGGCCAATGGCGAGTGAGGAGGGGAGGGGAGGAGGGCGGGTAGAGCCATGCGGGGGGGCGGCGGCCAATGGGGCGCGGGCGAAGGGGCGTGGCCGTGCCGGCTCGGGTTCCGTGTGGAAAGAGTGAGGGGGCTCGGGTGCAAAGTTTGCTCGCCCAGCGCTTGCCGAGGGAGAAGCGACGGGTCGGCCGGCAGCGGCGGTGGGCAAGGGGCCACATTCACCCTCGGGGCTGCGTCGCACCCGTGGGCTGCTCTCCGCACCAGCCCACGGTTACTCTCCGCACCAGCCCACGGTTGCTCTCCGCGCCTCCACCGGGCCGGTAGCCGCTGCCCCGGCTCGATGTGCGGGGGGATGGCGGCGAAGGGGCCGGGCCGGCCGCGGTGGTGGCAGAACCGTCGGGCGCGGCTGCTGTGCATGCTGGCTCTCACCTTCCTTTTCTTCGTGGTGGAGGTCGTGGTGAGTCGGGTCACATCGTCGCTGGCCATGCTCTCCGACTCTTTCCACATGCTCTCAGATGTCATGGCCCTGGTCGTGGCGCTGGTGGCCGTGCGCTTCGCCCAGCGCACCCGCGCCACCAAAAAGAATACCTTCGGGTGGGTGCGAGCTGAGGTGATGGGCGCCCTCGTCAACGCCGTCTTCCTCACCGCCCTCTGCTTCACCATCCTGCTGGAGGCCATTGAGCGCTTCACGGAGCCCCATGAGATCCAGCAGCCGCTGGTGGTCATCGGCGTCGGAGTGGCCGGACTCATCATCAACCTGCTGGGGCTGTGCCTCTTCAACCACCACGGTGTCGGGGGCCATGGCCATTCCCACGGCCACGGGCACTCGCACAGCGGCAGGCAGCACTCTCGCAGCGGCTCCAAGACCGAACAGCCACCTGGGGATGGGGAGGCTTCGCTGCACCGGGAGGAGACCAGCACCTTGGTGGAGAACTGCAGCAGCTCCAACGGAGTCAGCCAGGAAAAGTTAGGTAAGTCCTGCGACACCTCTGTCCCATCCCAGGCATACAGGCGTCAGGAAACAGAGATCCCTTCCTTGAGGAAGGTGGTGGGCATCCTGTTCCCACCTGGTGCAAGCTTCCTGGGGACTACTTCTCCTTTTCCCTCGGGAAGAGACAAGAAACTTTTCCTAGTGGTGCTCTCGGTTACACAGCCATTGCACCTCTACCTCGCACCTCTACCTCACACCTTTCCTTCGAGTGCTAAAAAGAGTGCCCTAAGTTGTGTGCATGTGTAGCAGACAGATTTGAGTATGAAAGAATCTTAGGGTAAAGCAGTTTGCCTTAAAGAAAGTGGATGCTGTTAGAGAAGGCACATGAGAAGTGGTTTTGTGCATAGCGACGAGCTGTCACAAGACCTTGCCCTAATGCCTTCTGAGCGGGCTGCATATCAAATAGAACACAGCTCAACACCTTGGTCCTGACAGCTGGGTCTCCACTGGCTGGTTGTTAGCTGCCTGAGAAGCTTATATCAGTCAATATAATATACTGAAGTGTATCCCATTGCGGCAGTGTCATACATCTTCATGACATCTGCATTAATAGGAAGAAGTCTTGGAAATTACCAGTTAGAACTGTGGAAGTCATGCAGCAGGCACTAAATGTGGAGCTCGCTGGTGTCAGAGTACATGTGTTGTTTCTTTGGATTAGTTTTCTGTAGCTTTCTGCAGCACACACCTTCCCACTCACTTGCACATTGGGATAAATTTAAAGCCTTCCCTTCACAGTTGTGATCAAACTGTCTGTTTTGTGGGAAGGGTTTTGGTTAGTTTTTTTTCTTTCTTTTTAAATGGATCAAGAAACCTGGATAGTTTATTTTTGAAGTCACTTGGTCAAAGCTAGGTCCTGTGTATTAACAGAGTGAAAGGTGAGTAAGTGCAGTTTCTGTACTTTGTACGGCATCCCTGTCACCAAGAGGAAGGTGTTTCAGTCTTCAGAACCTATGTCCCTGCTTTATTTTCAGGGTGACATCAGGAGACCACTCTTTAAGCTTAAATTGAGCTTCAATTGAGCAGAGTGAACTTTGCTGCAGTTTTGGTTTCTCTGTGGTCAGAGGTTTCAGTACGCATTTGAGAACTTAGCAATTTCTCTCTCACATTTTTGGCTCTACATTGGGTTTCAAAAGACAGGTTTTGCAGGAGGATAGCAAAGTTCCTCTGAATGTAGTACACAATTTTCTTGACCACTTCGTAAGTTCTTAATATTTAGTCCCAACAGAGGTATCCTAATAGTTCATTTCAAACAGCATAAAATTCCCTTAAGCACCAGTCTGGTAATCTGGGCTTGTGGTTTGTTGTAGGGTGGTGAAACACGGTGAAAAGTTGTGCTTTTAGCCAAGCTTTGAACTAGCTCTAGAATAAAATGCTGATCTGTAGCCTGGGTTGAAATGTATAACCTTTTGAGATAACTTGTCTGGAATTTCTCACAGATGTCCTTCTGGCAATAGCATGTAATTTGTTGTGGGTATTTAGGTGGTAGTAGGGCATAATTTTGGTCACAGTGAAACTTTGAAATAAAAGTTTGTATTTCCTTCTATGCCCTGTCATGATTATGTAATAGATGGAGTTATTCCTGGTTTACCCATGGAAATGTTACAGGGAAGGGTGCTTGGAGACTTGTGAGAAACTGTAAGAGTCTAGGTGAAGACAAGCAAAATGACTGAGAGCAGTACTAGGCCTTCATGGGAAACTACAAGAGATATCCTGATATCCTAAGGTGGAAGTGGAAGGCTAGTGATAGCCTCAGGGGCTTTGTGCATACACTTTGTGTGTGATTTAAGTGAGCATGTTTCCAGTGGACTTGTGGTAGGCTCCAGGGAGGTTGTATTGTGGCCTTTCAGTATTGAAGGGGACCTATAAGAAAGATGGGGACAGTCTTTTTAGTAGGGCTTGTTGTGACAGGACAAGGGGTAATGCTTCTAAACTAAAAGAGGGGAGGTCTTGACTAAGAAGGAAGAAGTTTTTTATAGTAAGGATGGTGAAACACTGGAAGAGGTTGACCAGAGAGGTGGTGGTAGATGCCTCATCCCTGGAAACAATCCAGGTCAGGTTGGACAGGGCTCTAAGCAACTTTAGTTAAAAATGTCCCTGCTTATTACAGGGGGTTGGACTAGATGATCTTAAATGCTCCTTCCACCCCAAACCATTCTGTGTGTCTAATTCTTTATCATTAAAAAAAATCTCAAGACCTTTCTGGAGCTGTATTCCTCTTACCCACCCTTACCGACAGGCCTGTCGACTTCCCACGTCTTCTTTTCCCCAAGCACTTGGCGTGCAGCTGAGTGTCACGACAATTACTCTTTCCTTACTTTCATTGTGGACCCTGAGGTCTGAACTCTGTAACCTGAGAGATTTTCCTCTATTGATTTCTCTGGAAAGTTACAGGTCTCATATTCAATAACTCCTGGAAGTTGTGTGGAAAATGTAGCTGGAGTTGTAGGACAGACGTGTGATGCATGAGGGTATGAGCCTGGGGCTTGGAACTGACCCACTCAGCTGCCTTCCTTGGAGCCCACCTCTTCTTTATGATCACAAAATTGCAGTCATGAGAGCAGAGTGGCAGAAGCAGCAGGTCATACTAACATGTTAATGTTTACAGAGCTCTGAATTGAATAACCACGGAAGCAGTAAGTGCTCCTTGCTTCAGATTGTCAGGCCAGTGGCCAGTACCCATGGCAGTTCTTTAATGCTGGAAGTTTTCTGTCCAAAGAAGAGCTATTGAAGAAAAGTAGGAGGTTGATCAGTTAAAATACTTCCAGTTTAAAACAGGAGAAGTGTTTTTCTTTCAAAACCCACTCTCCTATGTAATAATGTGTGCATTTATTCCTGTGTAGCTAGGTGTGATGGATTGGTAGTACTGCAAACAGTTTGGACAAGGAGGGTACTAAAATGTTCATTTAGGCATTACATTGACCATGACATGTGGCTCTGGTCATCAACAGCTGTATGTCACCTAAAAGTACTAAAAATATGCTATTAATGTGTTCTAAAATATAAATAGCCCTGCTTCAGAGACTTTGAAGGCTTCAGTGACAACTTGCACTGTCCTGTAGTCATGACTGCTGATAAATTCTGCAGTTTAGACCTAAAGGCTCATCTCATTGTGTCTCTCAGTTCTGCTGCCTCTATGTGTCATCTCATAAAAACTTCCTTTTGCTTGAATGCAGAATTCTTCTGGGACTGAACTACTAAGCCTTTAGAAAACATTACTATAAACCTGTATCCATACAGCTTGTTGAGCTGGCCTGGTACATTTTAATAGCAATGCAGTCTTGTGGTTTTAGCAACGTGGTTAGTCTTCTGGCTTTTCGAAAGAGGGATCAAATGTAAGTTAGAATAGAATTAACCAGGTTGGAAAAGACCTTCGAGATCATTGAGTCCAACCTATCACCCAACACCACCTAATCAACTAAACCATGGCACCAAGTGCCTCATCATCCAGTCTCTTCTTAAACACCTCCAGTGATGGTGACTCTACCACCTCCCTGGGCAGCACATTCCAATGGGCAATCTCTCTTTCTGGTAAGAACAACAACTTAACATCCAGTCTGAACTTCCCCTGGCACAGCTTTAGACTGTATCCTCTTGTTCTGGTGCTGGTTGTCTGGGAGAAGAGACCAACCCCCACCTGGGGGCTCCCTTCAGGGAGTTGGAGAGAGCAAGAAGGTCTCCCCTGAGCCTTCTCTTCTCCAGGCTAAGCAACCCCAGCTCCCTCAGCCTCTTCTCACAGGGCTGTGCTCCAAACCCCTCACCAACTTTGTTGCCCTTCTCTGGACACCTTCCAGCAACTCAACATCCTTCCTAAACTGAGGGACCCGGAACTGGACACAGGACTCAAGGTGTGGCCTAACCAGAGCTGAGTACAGGGCAGAATGCCCTCCCTGCTCCTGCTGGCCACACTCTTCCTGATGCAGGCCAGGATGCCATTGGCCTTCTTGGCCGCCTGGGCACACTGCAGGCTCATGTTCAGCCAGCTGTCAACCAGTACCCCCGGGTCCCTCTCTGCCTGGCTACTCTCCAGCTACTCTGACCCCAGCCTGTAGCACTGCATGGGGTTGTTGTGGCCAGTGTGTAGAGCCTGGCACTCACCTACCTGCCTGCCTTTTCTTACATAGCTGTGTAATTCTGCATTGTGTTTAAGGAATGAACAGTGAGTAGTTAAATGGTTAAACAGATGGAAAACATGAAAACATTTTTTTTTCAGTAGAATCAATTAAAATGTGGTCATCTTCATGCTGTGTCACTCTGCAGCTCTAAGCTGCAAGTAGAAACATTTGCCTTTTAGACTATCTAGGTCCCTTCTTGGGACAACTATTTCCCAGCCAGAGAACATGTTGCAGAGTGTTATGGGTAGAGTTGCATGCTTTTGACTTTTGTACTCAGTGTGGCAATGTTAAAGTTGGTTATTCTGGAAATGTGTGATGTTATGGCATGTGCCTAATGATGTTACTGTTTCTTGTCAGGTGATACGAAAGATGACATGACTGACCTACAAGTGAATGGGAACGCTGGCCATTACCCTATGGATGTAGAGGAGGTTGAAGAAGACTCTAGTGCACAGCTTAACATGCGTGGAGTTTTTCTGCATGTTTTTGGAGATGCCTTAGGTTCAGTAATTGTTGTAGTGAATGCTTTGCTCTTTTATGGGTTGTGGAATCCATGCCCCAAAGATGGGCCCTGCTTTAATCCATGTGTCAATAATCACTGCGTGGAAAATGCTACTTTATCCCAAACGCTTGGCAGAGCAAACAGTTCTGAGCAAGAGAGCATTACAGTGGCTGGGCCATGCTGGTTGCTGTATTTAGATCCTGTCCTTTGTCTGATCATGGTTTGTATCCTCCTTTACACAACTTACCCATTACTTAGGGAGTCAGCCCTTATACTTCTACAGACTGTTCCCAAACAAATAGACGTGCATTCTTTGAACTCAAAATTGCGTACGCTTGAAGGAGTTGAAGCAGTCCATGAGTTGCACATCTGGCAGCTAGCAGGCAGTAGGATCATTGGCACTGCTCACATAAAGTGTCCTGACCCTTCCACATACATGATGGTGGCCAAGCGCATCAAAGAGATCTTTCATGATGAAGGGATTCACGCGACGACCATTCAGCCCGAGTTTGCCAGTGTTGGCTCCGAGTCGGGGAGAGGGAAATGCGAGTTTCCTTGCAGGACACAGTGTGCTTTGAAGCAGTGTTGTGGAACAGGAGAAGATAGCACTGCAAAGAAGACAGAAAAATCTTCATCAATTAGTATTTCCTGTTCAGAAGTTGTCACTGATATTCCCAAAACCAGGAGGACTAAGTCGGAGAGCATCCCTTCAGTTAAGCTAGAGGCAAACACCGATCAAAACGAGCAGTTTGAATCGTCTTTGTAAACTCCCTGAACGGTGCTACCTGAGTTTTGGTGACTTTGACAACAGCTGTGTTGCAAGAGGAAGAGACAGACGTTTGAGATGCAATTTTGCCAAGTAGTGTAATTGCTGAAGTCCTTGTTCTTGTCATATTGCTAAATCTAGAATGCTTGTTTCAAAGAACATAATGTCACTGTCATGATACAATGTGTTTGTGTTGACTGTGAGACAGACAGAAAGTACACCGATGCTGTAACAACTTGAGACAAACAGTTTCAGCCTTGCAGCAGACACTTTTTCGCTGTGCTTTGAATGACAATACTCTTTTTTTTTCCAGGGAAAAGGTGTTTGAAGGATGTAGGAACTCGATTTGTGTTACAGACTTCTTGGACCTAACCTTTCCTTTAATATTTGATTTGTAGATACTCTTAATATATTGTTTATTTAGAAGCCTTGAGGAAACCAAAGTTCATAGAACATTTTTAAAGATATAACTACTTAAAACTGGAAACCACTGCAGTTTCACATATTTTTCTTAAGTCTATATAACAATAAATGTGAAAGCTTTTCTAATAACTTTATTGTATAGCATATTTTAAAGAGAGCATCATATGATTGTCAGAAATTGTCCCCACTCTTTCTGCTAAGGTAGAGAGGTGATTAAAATCAACTGCTTGTGAAAATACCAGAAAGGTTTGGTTCCCTCCCCCCCCCCCCATCAGAATGGAAGTTCAAGCTGCTGTATATTGTTCTGTAACCAAGACCTGAGACTGGATTTTTCTGGTGGGTTTCCTTATTTCCAAGTTGTGTCTGCTCATAGAAGTCTTCAAAATCTAAGGAATCCTCGACTCACAGTGCTATGAATGAAGAGATGTACCTTCACTTTTAACTGATGCTCAGTTTACTAAGATGACAATTAGCTATGTCAGTAAGTACTCTGTTGGGGAAGGTCTGCCAAGCACAGACTGTGTAATTCATGCTTTCGGGCATCACCAGTAGCCTCTGTAACAAGTCACTCAGAGGTGCATTTCACTCGTAGCTAAGTGTATCTTTAAGCATTTGCAGTGACTGCAGTCCTGGTCTCAGCTGTGTCCTCAGGAACCTGCCACTGACTATTAAGGAAATGGGGCATGGAGTTGGATTTCAATTGGCTTTGTTTCACACTTCGAGGTGTTTATGTATCGCTAATTTCACTTACCGAGGGTCCAAATCTATGGTTTAAGCTATTAGTCGATTGACAACTGGCTCTAAAGCTGTTACAGTATGCTGCTGACTTACACCTTAACAGAGGAGAAACTGGCCTGTAGATATTGTGAATTTGGCAGAGACTAGTTGAGAGTTGGAAGAGAAAACATACAAGAAATCTAATCTAAACCCCTGACCCTTTCAATCCACCCTGAAGTTATGCATGGGAAATAATGCCTTGTGATTTAATTGACTGCTCTTATGCTCAAAACTGGAAAAATAACTGAGATCTTCCATTGTTTGTTCGATGACTCTGGACATGATAAACACTCTGCCTCAGTTTCCCTGTCTTAAAATGGGGATAATACCTACCTCACAGGGGTGTTGTGAGGCTTAATTCTCATGTGAAGAGCTCTAAGATCTGTTACTGGAAGACACTGGAAGGAGTATAAGATACTAAATTGCACGTTGTTCTGCAAATTCATTGCAATAGCTAGGCACAACAGATGGAACTGAGGATAGTTTGGGCCTTATGAGATTCTTTCATGCTGTGGTTTTCAGGTTTTTTAACAGTATTTAAATGTAGATCTGTTCTTTTTTTTTTCTTTTCAATGTTTTGTTAGCGAAGGGAGTGTAGCTTTGCCTCCAGATATAGAACATCTTGCTAGTTTGCATTTCTAAGACATGTCTTGTAAAATAATTGCTCCTAAGTAGTTCAGAATAGTCTGCTGCTCATCAGACCTGGATTGGCTCAGGTCGTGTCAGTAGTCTTACCCAACTTCTCAGCAGAGCATTGCAGTCAACTCTCGATTGTCCATGGGTGGATTACCAGTGTTGTATATCAGCAAGACCAGCTCTGTATTGGATGCCAGTGTATTGGACAAATGCTATGTGCCAAAGCATTGGAAGAGCAGAGGAGCTCAGCTGAGTTTCATGTGAGCCCACCCTCACAGGGTTTGTTGGCTTGGGTGCAGCACAGCACTGCCCAGTTGGTTTCTTGCCTCTTGGCTGTTCAGATGTATTCACAGAAAGCTGTGGTGTATGGATGGGTCGATTGAGCTTTGTGCTTGCTTGGGGATGTTGGTGGTTCACAGCCACCAGCATGACTCACCTTTTTTCTGTGTTTATTTCCTTGTTGTATAGTCTCATAAACTAACTTAAATAATATAGTATTTATATATGTTTTTGTTTTGTCTGAATTATCTTAACTCTTGCTCCTGTTACCTGTATATGATCTAGAGTTGACTGTTAAATGAGACATTGTATGAGACTACATTTGCAGAATATGCTTACTACTGCTAGTATACTACAAAGTATTAACCAAATGAATGTTGAAATTAACAGTGTTTTGTTTTTCAGTGTGTATCTTTGCTTTTTATGGTTAAACTTTCACTAATTACTTTGCTTTCTAGTTTAAAGTTGGTCTCAGTTGTTAGTGTGAGTTGATGAGGTCCTGCTGTATATCGATAATGCACCATAGAACTGCTGTTCTTTATTTAAAATAAGCAACAACAAACACCCCCAGACACACCATGGTAGCACTGAGAAGCCTGACTTCTCACCTGTTGCTCCTATACAAAGAGAGTAACTATTAAGTCTTGACAGTTGCCAACATTGGCTAATGGTCTCAGTAAGTGCATCTGCGTGGATGGAGTGGTGGTCACTAACTCCATTGTAACTAGTAAATCTTTTGGGTTTTGCAGCAGAAGTAATATTTTTCCTATTTCTGTGTCCATTGCAGGCAATGGCTAGCTTAAACAAAAAAAGTCTCTCCCCTGTGTTATTTTTGTTATCAGGTTAGGATGCAGATGTGATGGTGATGGGAGGAGAAGGGGGAGTTGTGTGGCCTCTCTGCCGTGTGCAGCACCAGCTGGTGGTGATGGGGCCCTTCAGTCTCATTAGCCCTCGGTGGTCACTTCCCCGAGAGCACACAGTGAGGTGAAGGTGGTGGCTGTACAGAAGCAGGAATACAATTTTTGTGTTTGTTCTCAACTGTATGAGACCCAGCTGTAGCCTGCTAGCTTGTGATATAGCTTGATTTCATTCAACCTGATCTGTCTGTGAGTACACAAGTCCAGAACATGCAGAGCACTCAAAAACACTGCACAGACTCTGTTGTTTTGTTTTGTTTTGTTTGTTTTCCACAAAGCATGAAGCTAGTGAATCTCATGTAAGTGAACACTGCAGTGGTGGGGAGCTGATTGTATTGTGTATCACATTTCTGAATTTTTAAAATAAAACCCCCAAACAACAACCCAAACCCACTGATTTTAAAGCAAAAGGTTTGTATTTCGGTGTCGAGATTCTTTGTGCTTCTGATTAAATGCATCGACTTTCTACACTCAGTGCATGTCTCATCATGCTATTTTAGAATCACTTTTGTATCCTCACCCAAGGTGCAGTGGAGAACTAATTTAGGCACTCAGTGGGCTAGTGAGTACCTCGAAGCTTTACTTTTTAGCAGAGTAAATTGCTTCTGTGGAACCCCTTATCATTTTAGCTTGATTGCTCTCAACACCTATTCTTGGCTTTTAGTAATACCTGTTACTGCTGCATCATGGTATTTGGTGTGAACCTACACTTGGTTGTGCAAAAGGCAAAACTAGCCCCAGCTTATGACTCCCAAAAGTCATGGCCAGGCCTCAGTCCTGTGCTCGTGAATAGTTTCGTCAGGCTAACGAGTAGTCGCTTGCATGCAAGGAATTAATGGTGGGAGAGAGTCCAAAGCTTCTGCCAGTGTAGCCTGGCTTTTGAAGAACAACTTTGTGGATGTATTAAAAGAAGGATTGCTGTAGTGTTTCTAAATTTGCTGCAGAAATGCTGTCTGTTAGGACTCCAGGCTTTACTCCTTCCCCCCCATCCGTCTAAAAGAAAGAGCAGAAAGCTGTGCTTTATTCTTGGTGCGTGTGGGGGCTAAAGCCTCACACCACTACGTAACTGAAGGTCCTAAGACTTGGCTGGCAAGTTTAGCTAAACTGATGTTGCTGTTTCCTTCTCAAATTTGGCCATCTGATATTTTTTTTAATTATTATTATTTTTTTCTTAAATCTGCCTAGTGGAATTGGGGGAGGAGGGATAAGATTCTTGCCATTCTCCCTCCCCTGCTTTGACTACAGTTTCTAATCTCTCCAGCTATGGAGAGCCCATGGGGGTGAATTTTTGTAGCTAGAGTTCCACATGGAGGGAATGGGGAATTCTGCTAACTATATATAAAAGCATATAAATATGCTCTGACTATTTCAGTTGCATAGCATAGCATCAGTTACAGCCTTTTTTGGTATGCATTTAAGTTGTTCAGCTCTGTAGTAGCTTCAGTTTTTTTCTTTCTTTGCTGGGATGGAAAGAGGTGGAGGCTCCATGTGCCTGAACTCAGGCCAGTCTTGACAGTTTTCCAAATCAAACCTAGCTTTGCTGATAACAGTTGGTCTGATTAGTCCTTATGACCCTTGCTTTGTGTGGTTAGCTCTGTCTGAGGTACAGTACCATGTTCTAGTAGGCTCACATTTATGGTGGGGTTTATCTTGCATTCACCAGGTCACCTATGTAGTTGAAGAGCAGAACCACAGTACTGAAAAATACCTTTGATCTACATGAATCTAAAAAGCACATGGGATTAACACCTTTATATCCTGGGTCCTATTCCTGAAAAATGTTGAAATATCACACAATCACCGAGGTTGGAAGAGACCTCAAAGATCATCCAGTCCAACCTGTCACCACAGACCTCAGGACTAAACCATAGCACCAAGTGCCACGTCCAGTCCCCTCTTGAACACCTCCAGGGACGGTGACTCCACCACCTCCCTGGGCAGCACATTCCAATGGCTAACAACTCTCTCTGGGAAGAACTTTCTCCTCACCTCCAGCCTGAAATTCCCCTGGTGCAGCTTGAGAGAAACACAGATGGCATCGCTGGTGTTTGTTGTTGATATTTCTTTTTGCTTCCTTTTAACATCATGTAGTGAGGAGTATTTTTGTTTGTTTGTTTGCTTAGTTAAGTTTTAAAGTCCTGATAAAATAATGGAGCTCGTGAGTGTCAAATACTTTTAGTGGGGATTTCTTTCCCAGGTCAGTGCCTAGGAAGAAATTTGACTAGTAGATATTCAGTTCCCAGAACCTCAGAAACAACTACAAAGAGCACAAGCAGAAGAGGAGGTTAATAAATGGGTTGTAAAGTGGTGGCCTCTAACTGTCTGGGCTCCCAGGTGCTGTTAAAAGAATAGCTGCTCAGTTCTAGGCTGCCTGACCACCTCACTGACTGGATGCAGCGCCCACAAGAACTTGTTCTTGCTGCTTTTGCATCAGAGGCTTTAATCTTTGGAGGTCACTTCCAAACCCTCCCATTCTGTGATTCAGGGCAGAGGAAGAGGGCAGGATGGGAGTGAATCATAGGATCAATAAGGTTGGAAAAGACCTCAGAGATCACCAAGTCCAACCTGTCACCCAAGACCTCATGACTACTAAACCATGGACCAAGTGCCACATCCAATCCTTTTTTGAACACCTCCAGTGACTATAACTCCACCACCGCCCTGGGCAGCACATTCCAATGGCTAACAACTCTCACTGTGAAGAACTTTCTCCTCACCTCCAGCCTAAACTCCCCCTGGTGCAGCTTGAGACTGTGTTCTCTTGTTCTGGTGCTGGTTGTATAGGAGAAGAGACCAACCCCCTCCTGGCTACAACGTCCCTTCAGGTAGTTATAGACAGCAAGAAGGTCTCCCCTGAGCCTCCTCTCCTCCAGGCTAGGCAACCCCAGCTCCCTCAGCCTCTCCTCAGGGCTTGTGCTCAAGGCCTCTCCCCAGCCTCTTTGCCTTTCCCTGGACACGTTCAAGTGTCTCAATGTCCTCCTTAAATTGAGGGGCCCAGAACTGGACACAATGAAGCTGTGTCTGACTCCAGGCAAGTTTTCAGTGGGAACCTTCTCAGTCTGATCTCTTGGTAACCCAAACCTGGCATGATATCCTTGCCATCAAAACTTTGGTTAGCATTTGTACATATGGGGGTTTTTTTGTGTTGCCTTTGTTTTCTTTTTTCCCTTATGATGATCAACACAAACCTTAAAGTAGTGCTCAGCCCAAATTGTAAGCCCCCCTGCCCCCATCACCGAAGCTCCATGACTAGTCATAGATTTGGTAGGCATCCCAGCATTTCTCTCACACCAGCTAGTGCAGCTAAGAATAGCCATGGTGATGCTATGGAACAGGATGTGCAACCTGCTGGCTTATGTTGCTGGCCTGGGCTGAGGCTTGTCCGCCTCCATCTTCTCTGCTAGTGCCGCTGGGCTCACCAGGTGAATTTGTTGATTTGTGACGTTAGGTTTGCTGTGGGTTGGCCTACATTTGGGGCAGCTACATTCTGCAGTACAGGAGAAACCTCATGTGAGTGAGATCTTCACTTGCTGCCAGACCTCCTGCTTTAGGGTACAGCTGCTGAGTGCAAACATTTGCTGCTGGCCCACTGCAGACAGTGGCAGATGAGGGCTGCAGCTTGCCGGTTGGTTTGCTGTTGCTGTGTCGCCCCTCTAGGTGAGAGTACAGCTCAGCAGATGTGCAGCAAATGCAGCACGGTGAGTCTCAGCAGGTTACTGGGTCCTGGGTGCTTACCCTACCCTGGTGCTCATACCATAGTTTAGGAGTACAACACTCCCACAGATAAATGCTGCACATCTTGCTACACCCTTGGGATTTTTCTACAGTAAGCAGCATTGCCTGGAGACGCAGCCCTGAGGTGTTTTAGGACTCTCATCCCAGGCAGCTGCAGACAAACAAGCTCATTTTCTCTTGAGAAAGGGATTATATGAATTAACAAAGATTGGGGTGATAATATTCACTGGTATTTTGGTAGCCACGGAGGAAAGTTCTGACCCAAGTGCATGAGACTGGCTCTGCAGGCTTCCAGCTGAGTGCAAGGAGGGGTTGGGTTAAAATACCAGGTAAAAATCCAGGCTCAAGCAAGTTCATCCCTAGTAGCACAGGTTGTATGGCATCCTGGCCTGTATCAGGAACAGTGTGGCCAGCAGGAGCAGGGAGGTCATTCTGCCCCTGTACACTGCACTGGTTAGGCCACATCTTGAGTACTGTGTCCAGTTCCGGGTCCCTCAGTTCAGGACAGATGTTGAGTTGCTGGAAGGTGTCCAGAGAAGGGCAACAAAGCTGGGGAGGGGTTTGGAGCACAGCCCTATGAGGAGAGGCTGAGGGAGCTGGGGTTGCTTTGCCTGAAGAGGAGGAGGTTCAGGGGAGACCATCTTGCTCTCTACAACTACCTGAAGGGAGGTTGTAGCCAGGTGGGGGTTGGTCTCTTCTCCCAGGCAGGCAGCACCAGAACAAGAGGACACAGTCTCAGGCTGCGCCAGGGGAGGTTTAGGCTGGAGGTTAGGAAGAAATTCTACACAGAGAGAGAGATTGGCCATTGGAATGTGCTGCCCGGGGAGGTGGTGGAGTCACCGTCATTGGAGGTGTTAAGGAGGAAATTTGATAGGGTGCTTGGTGCCATGGGTTAGTTGATTAGGTGGTGTTGGATTATAGGTCTGACACGATGATCTCAAAGGTCTCTTCCAACCCAGTCTGGTTCTATTCTATTCTATTCTATTCTATTCTATTCTATTCTATTCTATTCTATTCTATTCTATTCTATTCTATTCTGACTTTCAAGGCATGCTCTTTTGAAGGGGTTTGCTCTTACCACATTGCTGTTCCAAAAAGGAAAGGAGGAATTGTGTTTCATTACCAGCAGGATTAGCAGCCAGCTTTGGTGGCTGTGTTTCCAGTTTTCCTGAAATCCTCTCTATGCAGAGTGGATGCACAGCGGAGACACTAATGAGTTAGTCAGTAAGCTGTTGCTAAAAGGAGGTGTTTGGCACAGCTTGCAAGTGGAATGACACTTGGCACCACGATGTCCCAATTACCTTTTCTTTTTTCTTTTTTTTTTCAAGGAGTGGGAAAACTACAGAAACTAAATATTAAATCAAGCTGTGTGGGCAGAGCTCCTGTACCAGAACGATGCTGGTGGCACAGTTGCCAGCCATATGTGAAAAGCTCGGAGCGTCACCCAAGACAAATGTGTTATTCCAAATCCCACTAACATTTGCTCAAAACTTTTGATAAGGTTGGTTTTTTTTCCTTCGTGTGTCCAGAGACATTTAGCCACACAGCTTAAACAACTCAATACTGCTTCACCTTGCATTGCAACAGCGTGCTTCTCTGGATAAAAATTAATGTATGTGCCATTGAACCCAGCAGTTAGAATAGAACCCAGCGGATAGGATAGGATAGGATAGGATAGGATAGGATAGGATAGGATAGGATAGGATAGAATAGGATAGGATAGGATAGGATAGGATAGGATAGAATAGAATAGAATAGGATAGGATAGAATAGAATAGAACAGGACAGGATAGAATAGAATAGAATAGAATAGAATAGAATAGAATAGAATGGAATAGGACAGGATAGAATAGAATAGAATAGAATAGAATAGAATAGAATAGAATAGAATAGAATAGACCAGACCAGACCAGACCAGGTTGGAAGAGACCTTCAAGATCATCGCGTCCAACCCATCATCCAACACCACCTAATCAACTAAACCATGGCACCAAGCACCCTATCAAGTCTCCTCCTTAACACCTCCAATGATGGTGACTCCACCACCTCCCTGGGCAGCACATTCCAATGGGCAATCACTCTCTCTGTGTAGAATTCCTTCCTAACCTCCAGCCTAAGCCTCCCCTGGCGCAGCTTGAGACTGTGTCCTCTTGTTCTGGTGCTGGCTGCCTGGGAGAAGAGATCAACCCCCTCCTGGCTACATCCTCCCTTCAGGTAGTTGTAGAGAGCAAGAAGATCTCCCCTGAGCCTCCTCTTCTCCAGGCTAAGCAGCCCCAGCTCCCTCAGCCTCTCCTCATAGGGCTTGTGTTCTAACCCCTCCCCAGCTTTGTTGCCCTTCTCTGGACACCTTCCAGCAAGTCAACCTCCTTCCTAAACTGAGGGGCCCAGAACTGGACACAGGACTCAAGGTGTGGCCTAACCAGGGCAGTGTACAGGGTGCCACTGCCCTCGTGTGCCCTTTCTAAAATTATCTGTGAAAATGAGGGAATGTCAAAATGTTTCTCTACTGAAAGCTGTTTGGATACCAAAGTCTACAGCTTCTGCCCTCGGTCAACAAGAGGCTGTTTGTCTCGCTTGCAGTGCTCCTGATCACAGGCGCGTTGCAAGACCAGCGCCAGACGTGCTCTCGATTGCTAGCCTCTGCCCAGACAGTTTTCCTAGCTATTACTGCATGTTTGGGAGTTTTGCAACACAAAAAAGGGACAGGCACTGGAGCTCTTCAGGGGTTGGTTGGTTGGTTTGCTTAAAGAATGGAGAATTTGATCTGTGAGGTTATGCTAGTTTTGGTGGGACAGAATCACAGATCAGCCATGGGCTGCAGGCTGTTAGCAGTTCTGAGTCTGCCAGGACAGCTGACTGGAGTTGGCTCAGAAGTGTATTGCAGACCATGAGCATCACACTCGGTATAAAGGAGGAAGTTTGCTGAGGAGAGGAAGTCTCCTGCTTGAGCTTCCTGCTTTGGCTCATTTGTACCCCTTTCCTGTCCTTGAGGACTGTCTTCCTGGAGTCCTGTGACTGCTGTGCTTTTGCTGGCTGGAGCATGGCTGTGTGTACAATACATACTTATTCACATTGGTATGACTTTGGCTATTTCATTAACTCTGTTTTCATTTCCACTTGTGGGGTTTCTCTCCTTTTCCTGATTCCCCTTCTCCTCTGATCAGGGGTCATCAGGTGATAGAACAACAGATATGGGCTAAAGGTAGACAGAGCTCTTTGCCAAAACTTTCAGCTCTGATAGTATTAGGAAGGCAGATCCCTTCTTGTGTGGTGGCCACTCTGGTTGGCAGAGGGCAAATAAAATTATAGTATCAATGAGAATGATGAGCAGTGGAGTATGTATGGATTTTGCTTTTTGACTGGCTATAATTTGTCATCCTCTGAAGCTCTTGTGGTGGTGGTAATTATGTCTACCTGTAATGGTGGTAATTATGTCTACCTCTATAGCTTTGCTGTGCTTAACGATTTATTACTGTGAGACCTACATGTGATACCTCTACTCAGCTCTGGTGAGACCCCACCTGGAGTACTGCATCCAGTTCTGGAGCCCCTATTCCAAGAGGGATCTGGAGGTGCTGGAAGGTGTCCAGAGAAGGGCCACGAGGATGAGCAGAGGGCTGGAGCACCTCTCCTGTGAGGACAGACTGAAGGAGTTGGGGCTGTTCAGTCTGGAGAAGAGAAGGCTCCGAGGTGACCTCATTGTGGCCTTCCAGTATCTGAAGGGGGCCTACAAGAAGGCTGGGGAGGGACTTTTCAGACTATCAGGTAGTGATAAGACTAGGGGGAATGGAATGAAGCTGGAGGTGGGGAGATTCAGGCTGGATGTGAGGAGGAAGTTCTTCACCGTGAGGGTGGTGAGGCCCTGGAATGGGTTGTCCGGGGAGGTGGTTGAGGCCCCGTCCCTGGAGGTTTTTAAGCCCAGGCTGGATGAGGCTCTGGCCAGCCTGATCTAGGGTAGAGTGTCCCTGCCCATGGCAGGGGGGTTGGAACTAGATGATCCTTGTGGTCCCTTCCAACCCTAACTGAAACTATGAAACTATGAAACTACCTGTGGAAATCAAAGTTAAAGACATGGGAAAAGGAAATGCTTGCAGAGATCACAGCTGAAACCGAGAACTTAATCCTTCCAAGGCTGAAAAGGTAGCCAGTGTGATCTCAGCTGTTTGGTCAGGAGAAGATAATGCAAAGTACCAAGCTTAGCAGGCTGCCATAAACATGGCAGAAAAGCAGGTGACAGTAGTGGGTTTTTTCACACCTGAACATCTGAGAAGCACCAAGTATTAAGTGTGAAGCCTGGCAAAAGTAATATATGCATGCAGGCTTTGCTCCTGACAACAGCTAAAATCTTGATAGAGCAGTATTTCTCCAAATGACTTAAGGTAAAGTAAGATGTAGAGGCCTTATGCAACATGGAGTTCCCTTTTTGAAGCATCAGTTTGGAGGCAAAAAGCCATTGGTCTGGGCTAGGCCAAAATTTGCCTAAACAAGGGTGGGCTGCTGCTATTTTCCGTTCCTCTTTCTCTCTAAAGCTTACCCTAACATTACAAATCTGAGGTTAAGGCAGTTCATCTGCAGCTAATGAAACCAGCTGCGTTTTAGTAGCACTTGTTTTGATGATCACAGGATGCTAGGGATTGGAAGGGACCTCCTGCCAGAGCAGGAGCATAGAATCTAGCACAGGTCCCACAGGAATGCATCCAGATGGGTCTCGAAACTCTCCAGAGATGGAGACTCTACAACCTCTCTGGGGAGCCTGCTTCAGTGCTCTGTGACCCTCACCAGCAAAGCAGTTCCTCCTTATGTTGAGGTGAAACCTCTTGTGCTGTAGTTTATATCCATTACCCCTTGTCCTATTATACAGGGTGCAAGTGAGCAGAGCCTGTCCTCTTCCTCCTGACCCCCAGCCCTCAGATATTTATAAAGATTTATTAAATCCCCTTCTCAGTCTTCTCTTCTCCAGACTAAACAGCCCCAGGGCTCTCAGCCTCTCCTCACAGGGCATGTGCTCCAGACCCTTAATCATCCTGGTAGCTCTCCATTGGACTCCCTCCAGCAGATCCCTGTCCCTCTAGAAATGGGGACCCCAGAACTGGATGCAATATTCCAGGTGAGAACCTCCCTCAATCTGCTGGACACACTCCTCCTAATGCACCCCAGCATCCCATTGGCCTTCTTGGCCACCAGGGCACATTGCTGTCCCATGGATAACTTGTTATCCACCAGGTCCTTCTCCACAGGGCTGCTCTCCAGCAGATCCCCTGCCAACCTGTACTGGTGCAGTTCATTATTCCTTCCCAGATGCAGGACTCTGCACATGTCCTTGTTGAACCTCATTAGGTTCCTCTTGCCCAGCTCTACATCCTTCAGCTGTATCAGCCAAGCCTCCCAGTTTGGTATCATCAGCAAACTTGCTGAGCAGACTCTCTGTCCCCTCATCAGTGTCACTGATGAAGGTGTTGAACAGCACTGGACCCAGCACTGATCCCAGGGGGACTCCACTAATTACAGCTCTCCAGCTCTAAGTTAGAGAAATATTTATATGCCTGGAAAGTTCAGATGCAAGTACTTTTGAATACTACTAAGACTGTTTTAAATGCTTCTCTCTGTAACATGTTTCACAATCAACACCACCACCAAAAAATATTTACTAATTCTGTATCCTTGTTTCCAATCCAAGTAGTTGACAGAAAGGAGAAATAAACTTGCTGTTACAAGGCAAATTTTTACAGGCATGGTATCTGTGAAAAACCAGCTAGAAAGAAAGGCTTCACAAAATTTGAGCTAATTACACAACCTTGGTAGCAGGTCACTCACCACTGAGGTGTACTTTAGCACTGTGCAGAGCTCTGAGTGGCTGTGGAGCATGTTGTGAGAGCAGGGGCCACAGCAACAGAATCGGGTGGAGAAGTATTTGCTTGAGCTTCACAAAGGAAAAACTGCTCCAGTGATAAATAAGGCAAGGATGCAAACCCTGCAGAACTAGATACTGGTCATGTGATGGTGAATTTATTCAAGGAATAATCGATTAGATTCTGTCTAAAGCAATGTTTCCTCTGGCCAGGTACGGTAGGAACAAGTGGAGAACATGATAGATCATGGAATCAACAAGGTTGGAAAAGACCTCAGAGATGATCAAGTCCAACCTGTCACCCAACACCTCATGACTGACTAAGCCATGGCACCAAGTGCCACGTCCAATCCCCTCTTGAACACCTCCAGGGATGGTGACTCCACCACCTTCCTGGGCAGCACATTCCAATGGCCAATTACTCTCTCTGGGAAGAACTTTCTCCTCACCTCCAGCCTAAACTCTCCCTGGTGCAGCTTGAGACTGTGTCCTCTTGCTCTGGTGCTGCTTGCCTGGGAGAAGAGACCAACCCCCACCTGGCTACAACCTCCCTTCAGGGAGTTGCAGACAGCAAGAAGGTCTCCCCTGAGCCTCCTCTTCTCCAGGCTAAACAACCCCAGCTCCCTCAGCCTCTCCTCACAGGGCTGTGCTCAAGGCCTCTCCCCAGCCTCGCTGCCCTTCTCTGGAGACATTCAAGAATCTCAATGTCCTTTCTAAATTGAGGGGCCCAGAACTGGACACAGATGTTTCTGGACTGTCTATCACTCATTATAAATAATCATAGAATCAATAAAGTTGGAAAAGACCTCAGAGATCATCAAGTCCAACCTACCACCCAACACTTCATGACTGCTAAACCATGGCTTCAAGTGCCACATCCAATCCCCTCTTGAACACCTCCAGGGATGGTGACTCCACCACCTCCCTGGGCAGCACATTCCAGTGGCCAATTAATCTTTCTGTGAAGAACTTTCTCCTCACCTCCAGCCTAAACCTACCCTGACGCAGTCTGTTCAGGATTTTAACCAAATCTGATCATCCTGGTCTTCAAACAATTTTGTTGTTTGAAACACTTTGATGGGTTCTTTCTGAAGGAGAATGTCTTCACTGAATTGGCTTGAGAGTGTCATGCCACCACCATGTGTCCAGGTGCCAAGTGCTGGCTGATTGGGCCAGCCATTCTGTATTTTCCTGTGGTCAGTAAGAATAGAAGACTCTGAAAGACTCCATGTTGATGGAGAGCATGAAAGACCTGGAAATGTGGGAAAAAATCTGCTGAAGGTGAGGCTAGATTAATTCTCAACACCTGTAGCCTTCTTTAAGAAAGGGATTTTCCTTCTGTGAGCATGATTAACCACAAATGTTTTCAGAGGAAAATAGCTTAAGGTTCACTGAAGTTTCCCTGAGGCTACTTACTAAGAGTCTAAGAGGGCTGTTTACTAAGTAAATTGAGTAGAGTCATAATGATTGTTGGAGAACCCCTTAGCAGCATGTTTGGTATCTCCTAGCATCTGTGATAAATAGGTTATAGACATGAGGACATGCCTTGGTGCAGGTTTGGGAACTCTTGAGAGGGGTGAGAAGCACTCTGGGCACATGGGGCTGTGACCTCTGTCATGGTTTTAATTGTTCAAACATCACTAGCTAACTTGTAAAGAAATAGGAAGTGCTCTCTGAGGCTAGGAAATGTGATCATGGTTCTCTAAGTGGTCTCATTTGTATCTATATAGACTTTGGTTTCCTCAAAGTTAAAATCTCATTTTAAGGATGACCTCAGAAATAAGGATGTGAGGCGTCTTGTGGAAATCTCATGGGCATCCAGCAAGACTACAGCTGTGCTGGGGAAAGAAGCTGTCCTCCTGTTGACTACCCCCAGGCAGACCCAACATGACAGGTGGAAAACCAGCTGTACTCTACCAGTTTGGGGACCACAGCACATGGCTCCAGGCCTCACGTCGGACCGCAACCACCTTGCACAGCTGCAATCCCTGTGTACAGCTGTGCTGGGGTGGCCCTGGGCACGTGCAGAGGGACTGATTACAGGGTCTTGGCTGGGGTGCTGAGGGCAGCCCCATGTCTTATCTCACAAAACAGTCCGGCACCGCCCTGCCTTTCCCCTGAGCAGCCCAACAGCCTGGGGATGATTGTGCTTAGGCTTGAGCAGGCTCTGACCAGCACCACTGTGGCACCTCACCGGCTTCTGCGTACAACAGCAATTTACTGAGCTCTCTGCCATCGCTCACACACCCAGCAAGTTTTAGCCCAGCCCTGCCCTGCACCAGGGACTGCCCTGCGCCAGGGACTGCCCTGGGCATTGCCCATGCAATCAGTCCTGCTTTCTCCTGCTGATAAGTCCCTGCCTAGAGCTGCCCCAGAAGATGCCAGCCACCCTGCTGCCACTGCTCTTGAGTGCAGCACACAGCACAAGCCAGTGCAAAGGGGTTTTGTGGCATGCAGACTGACAGCGAGGCTTGGCACAAGGCTTCTGCACAACCCCAACAACGTGAGTGATTGCCCTGCTGCTGTAAACCACACTTTGTCTGGATGCAATCGCTCTGACCGCACGCACCTGACCGCAGCGTCCAAGCAAACCGAAGTTGCCACCACGGGGAGCAAAGAGGCGGTGGCCACCGGCGGGGAAATGGACCTCTTATGAGACCCACAATGGGCCATTAACTTTTGACCAGGTTTTAGGGGTGGCAGACAGTTTTCCTGTTGGGCAAACCTTAAGAAGGAAATAACTGTCTCCAAACATCCAGGGGCGACAGGGAGTTCAGCGCAGAGTTAGCTCTGAACTCCACAGCTTGAGCTGCGCCGTACAATGCAGCCACCTCCCATGTGCGGACAGGCCGGCATTGGAGCTGCAGGGAGCTGCCCTTATTTATTTGTTCCTACCACACAAGCTGAGACAAGGGCTGTGTTTTATGTTGCTCTGCAGGAAGGTGATAAAGTGCCTGGGAGCTGCTGAAAACCATTCACCACCAAATTCAAAGGGAAAGGCCTTTTCTTGTGTCTTGCAAGGAGAGCCAAGCGATGCTGGAAAAGCAGAGAAAACTGAAGCAGCACTTAGCAGCATGGCAGGAGGCACTGGAGCAATTCTGCTGGCTTGTTTTGTTGCTGTTTGGTTTTGTTTTTTCCCCCCTCAACGATTTTTACTCCGCCTGTGGCTAGGGAATCAATAGCTCTTTGCCACCGATAAATATTCCCGGCTTTTATATGATGATGTATTCCAGGGTGAAACAAATTACTGGTGTGACTGCTGCCCTTTTGTACTTAAACTAATTCTGTGTGTCTGAATGGAAACTCAGAGAGAGGCTCCTGAGCTGGGCTTCCAGGTGACAGCAGATTTAATAAGGATAAAAACACCAAGTCGTCAGCTTGTCGCTGATCTCTTTTCTTCCATTGAGCCAAAGCAGAGACTGGGGCACGCTGTGTGAGCAGTCTGGATCCACTGGGGAGATGCACGTGGCTGAGCATAGATCTGCCTGGAGCACTGCAATGCAGGCTGCAGAATGAAAGACCTATCAGGCCTGGCGTGACAGTCCCCAGATGACAAACAGGGCAGATGAACTGTTGAACACGGGATACTTCTGACTCTGTGCAGCCCCTGCTTAGGGGCTAAACCCTGAGATCTTCTGATGACTAGGGCACTTGTGGCTTCTTGCAGCTCCTGTATCTGACCACCTTCATATTCATCCACATGCTCCAAGATTTCATAGTTTCATAGTTTCAGTTAGGGTTGGAAGGGACCACAAGGATCATCTAGTTCCAACCCCCCTGCCATGGGCAGGGACACCCCACACTAGATCAGGCTGGCCAGAGCCTCATGCAGCCTGGGCTTAAACACCTCAAGGGACAGGGCCTCAACCACCTCCCTGGACAACCCATTCCAGGGCCTCACCACCCTCATGGTGAAGAATTTCCTCCTCACATCTAGCCTGAATCTCCCCACCTCCAGCTTCATCCCATTCCCCCTAGTCCTATCACTCCCTGATAGCCTGAAAAGTCCCTCCCCAGCCTTCTTGTAGGCCCCCCTCAGATACTGGAAGGCCATTTGAAGCACACACACACGCTGAGAGCCAGCATGATATTCAAGAAAATGTTGGTTTGGGCAACTTTTCAATTCCCTGGCACAATTTGGAGCACAACTCTCATGGGCTGCAGTGAGCCTTCCAGGCAGGTGAGGTAGATGAGCCAGCGGAGGTATTGCAAGTTGCTGCTGAGTGCCACTGCTACAGCAAACCCCTTGAGCAGCTGCTGACTCAGGTCTCTAGGTCTTTGTATTAATTGAAGAAGCTCAGCTTGCTACTGTTAACTATCTTCCCAGGGTTTTGTTTGTCTTGGAATGTTTAGATAACCAAACAAATTTTTGAGTGCTCTGCTAAGAAGACAAAACATACTGCTAGCAGTGGCCGCCCCCTAGGATGCAACACCATGGTGTGAGAACTTCAGGGTTGTTCTAAGTCACACTTGTGGCAAAAGGGAACTCCCCAGGACCATTGTGTTGCCACCACGCTCTGCGCCGTGTTTCGAAATGAGTCTGACACAGATGAGAACTAAGAGCTGGAATGGCTGAGCTAGCATATCAGCAGCAAAGCAGAGTCTATTTCCACCATGCCCTGTGGAGATTCTGTGAGCCTGGCAGCCCATGGGATGTGTTAATAAGCAAGCTGCAGCATTCCTGACAGTTTAGTGCCCTAGCACTCACTCAGTGCACCCTTGAGAGGCTGTAAGGACGAACCTGCAAGCCAGTGGAGCTGCATCCTTTGGCTTCCCATCCTGCTCTTTTTGTGGTGTCTCTTATATTGGGTATTTTACACTGTGCTACCCCCACCCCCACCCCACTGTATGTGCTGCTCTGTGTCCTCAGTCTTCATGACTCCTGCTTTGGCCTGGGTGTTTTTAGGTCACAGGATCACAGGATGTCAGCAGTTGGAAGGACCTCTGGACATCATCAAGTCCAACCCCCCTGCCAGAGCAGGACCATGGAATCTAGCACAGGTAGCACAGGAATGCATCCAGATGGGTCTTGAAAGTCTCCAGAGAAGGAGACTCCACAACCTCTCTGGGGAGCCTCTTCCAGTGCTCCATGACACTCACAGTAAAGAAGTTCCTCCTTGTGTTGAGGTGGAACCTCCTGTGTTGTAGTTTATATCCACTGCCCCTTGGCCTATCCCAGAGAGCAATTGAGCAGAGCCTGTCCTCTCCCTCCTGACCCCCAGCCCTCAGATCTTCATAAACATTTATTAAATCCCCTCTCAGTCTTCTCCAGACTAAACAGCCCCAGGGCTCTCAGCCTCTCCTCGCAGGGCATGTGATCCAGCCCCTTAATCATCCTGGTAGCCCTCCATTGGACACTCTCCAGCAGATCCCTGTCCCTCTTGAACTGGGGAGCCCAAAACTGGAAGCAACATTCCAAGTGTGGTCTCACCAGGGCAGAGTAGAACATCCCTTGATCTGCTGGACACACTCCTCTAATGCACCCCATGGCGGGTATGCAGCTCCGCCTACAGCCTCCGTACCTGTCTCAAAGTCTAACTCACTGTGCTGTCTGCTGCTTTTATTTGTACAGGTTTTAGAAAGTGTCCTAGTGGCCAAACCTGCCTGAAGTAGCTGGGTGTGTTATTTGGACATGTCACCTCCTACTTGTGTCAGAAAATTCTACTTTCTGAGGTCAGCCTGCACATTGGTCTAGGAATTTGCCTTGGTATTCTCTCTTCCTGAAGTGAAAACCCTTTAGTGCAAACACCTCCTGCTTTCCCATATCAAGGAAAACAGGATGTCACGCTTCAGGAAGTGGAATAGGAAGAGACTGGATGAGGCACTAGGTGCCATGGTTTAGTTGGTTAGATGGTGTTGGGTGACAGGTTGGACTTGATGATCTCAAAGGTCTCTTCCAACCTGGTTTATTCTATTCTATTCTATTCTATTCTATTCTATTCTATTCTATTCTATTCTATTCTATTCTATTCTATTCCATTCCATTCCATTCCATTCCATTCCATTCCATTCCATTCTATTCTATTCTATTCTACTCTGCTCTACTCTACTCTACTCTACTCTACTCTACTCTACTCTACTCTACTCTACTCTACTCTATTCTAATATGTAAATCACTATCCACAATCCTGCTTTCTGTTGATGGGCAAGAATACACTTCTGTTTTTCTTAGGTTTTTCACTGTGTTCTCTTACTGTAAGAACTTAGCACAACCAAGAAGGCATGAAGGCAGGATTTAGTTAGAAAGGGGAAGTACAAAGGCCTACAGTCCAGGAAGACTACACTGCAAGTGAAGAGATGCTATCAGACTGATTCTACTGAGCTGTGTGATTGCTGGAGTGCTCAAAGACAGGGTCAAGTTCCGTTTAAAGGGCACCCACACACATTTCATTTCCCTGCAGTGTGGTTGCATGACCCTATGTTATTTCTGTCATCACATGCCTGCCAGCAGCTGGCTGTACAAAATGTGACGTTTGGATACACTGCCAGCCTGGGGAGTCCGAAGTTTCCCTGAGGCACAAGCCCATGGATACTGATGAAATGGACAGGAAGCATCATCCCAGAAAACCATCTTCAACAGAGCTGGGCTGAGAGTTGGCATTTCTCTCCTCTCCCAAAATCACCAGATGCAATTGTAGGTCCTGATGGGCTAGTCTGCATGACCTGGCACATGATGCAGTGCAGAAATGAGAAGGGTCATTGAGGTAATGACAGCACACAAGCTATCTCCTCTTCTCCTCCTACTGCCAGAGAATCCAGTAATTGCCTTATCCATTTTAGAAATGAAGAAACTCACACAGGCATAGGCAGAAGGCTAGAGTTTAAAGAATATGTGGGTGTCTAAGATGCAAATGCTTTGGGAAACACCACATTGCACTTGATTTGCATACGTAGGCATCAATCTGACATGGAAGGCTCTGTGCGAGGGCGCAGGATAACATCCCATCTTCTGTCACCGGGGGTCCCTTGCTCCTTCCAGCACCTGGGCTGCCCCCGTTGCACCCCTGCCTCTGGACTCATTCCAGGGACAAATCCTTCTGGGCTCCCTCAGGATGGCAGTGATAATAGTGTGGGATGGGATAGTGTTTCCCACTTCATCCTGCAACAACAGCTTCCATTGGCAGCCAGCTCCCAGCTCCTTCTCCATGTTAGAATTTCTATTTGAAGCAGGAATCTGTTTAAAACCTCAAGATTTATTTTGCTTTAAGAGTAGGGACCTGTTGGGTTTGCCAGTCTGAGTACTGGTCCAGCCTAGGCTGGATGCTACATGTCACCTGCCACATGCTGTTGATGCTCCTGAGCAGAAGGCAGAGCCTATTCACTACGTTTGCCTCTCCCAGTCCCCACAGAACTTTGGACATTCCTGTTTTATGAGGATGACGACAAGAGTGTTGAAAGGTATCACCCAAGCTGAACTGTGAAAGGGTGAGGCAGATTACTTCAGTGGAAAAATATAATTATCAGTAATAGACTCAGTAACTGTATATGCAATCACTTCATCCTGAAGACCTTGATACGCTTGAGAGGAGAAACTTCCTGGTTTCTGTGCAAGGAAGAGTGTCATCATGATTTATCATTAAAGAGCTGTCCTGCTCCTAACCTTCTGTTTTCCAGTTTTCAGCACACCTGCAGCATCATTTTCTCTGGAAGAACAGCCAGAGTCCAGCTCAGATTTTCTGAGAACCTTTGCAGAACAGTTTCATTGAAGGAGAAGAAGTACCTTATCAGCTGCAGCTAACTGCTTTTCCCATTATTTCTGAGTCCAGGTGGTGGTTTTCCTAATATTGTCATGGCTCTGTTCAATTGCTTCTGTTGCAGTGTGGTCCCACCTCTAAACAAGTATCTTAATCTGACCCTCCCTTAGCACTGCCCTTTGGATGTGCTTTCTCACTTTCTTTTTCCATGTGAGCAAATGAGCGTAGGTCTTTGCTGTCAGTGCTGAGACTCAGAATCCATCTTCACGTGGCAGGACATGTAAGGTTGCAAAAGGTTTGAGCTTTTTTCTAACATTTTTACCATAGTGGTGGTACAAGTCCAAGTGCTGGGTGCTGAACTTTGGTCACAACAACCCCATGCAGTGCTATGGGCTGGGGTCAGAGTGGCTGGAGAGCAGCCAGGCAGAAAGGGACCTGGGGGTACTGGTTGATGGTAGGCTGAACATGAGCCATCTGCATGCCCAGGTGGCATCCTGGCCTGTATCAGGAACAATGTGGCCAGCAGGAGCAGGGAAGTCATTGTGCCCTGTACTCAGCACTGGTTAGGCCACACCTTGAGTCCTGTGTCCAGTTCTGGGCCCCACAGTTTAAGAAGGATATTGAGACACTTGAACATGTCCAGAGAAGGGCAACGAAGCTGGGGAGAGGTCTTGAGGACAGCCCTGTGAGGAGAAGCTGAGGGAGGTGGGGTTGTTTAGCCTGGAGAAGAGGAGGCTCAGGGGAGACCTTCTTGCTCTCTACAACTGCCTGAAGGGAGGTTGTAGACAGGCAGATGTTGGTCTCTTCTCCCAGGCAAGCAGAACAAGAGGACACAGTCTCAAGCTGCACCAGGGGAGGTTTAGGCTTGAAGTGAGGAGAAAGTTCTTCCCAGAAAGAGTAATTGGCCATTGGAATGTGCTGCCCAGGGAGGTGGTGGAGTCATCGTCCCTGGAGGTATTTGAGAAGGGATTGGATCACAATATTGCTAATGTTGGAAGAGACCTCAAAGATCATCGAGTCCAACCTGTCTCCACAAACCCCATGACTAGACCATGGCACCAAGTGAAAGGACATTGCTCCCCAGAGAGAACACTCCTGCCCACTGCAGGCTTGCAGGATGTAGCACTTGGAGCCATGGCTTAGTTAGTCATGAGGTGTTGGGTGACAGGTTGGACTTGATGATCTCTGAGGTCTTTTCCAACCTCACTGATTCTATGATTCTAAAATATTCACTGGGTTGACCTTATTATGACATTTAAATGGGGATACTCTTCCACCCCTGGCCACTTACACCAGCCCACTCTATGATGTCCAAAGTGGAAGCCATTTCTTTGCCGGCAGCACCAAGATGTTTCACAAGACCAAAACAAAACCAAACAAGACCTGAGGGGAAAAAAATAAATCAAGTTTTCTTTCTGAAAAAATAAAACACGAAAGCAAACCTGTGAGCAATGTGATGAAAGGACACAGCCTGTGTGTGGCGTAGCCGTCTGAAGCTGAAATGCCAAACTGTATCAGCCTGAACGACTGCCAATAATTGCTCAATCAAAACATATTTGGTTCTTTCACAGAATCAGAAAATGCTGGTGGTTGGAAGGGCCCTCTGGAGATCATCTAGACCATCTCTTCCACCAAAACAAGTTCACCTAAAGCAGGCTGAACAGGATCATGACCAGGCAGGTTTGGAATGTCTCCAGAGAAGTGGATTCTACAGCCTCTCCGGACTGCCGTGTCTAGTGCTAAGTCACCTTCAAAGTAATGTGTTTCCTTAAATTCATTGGAACCTCCTTGTCCTATCAGAGGGCACCACTGAAAAGACCCCATCTTCTTGAGACTTTCTCTCTAGATATTTATAAACACTGATAAGATCTTCTCTCTGTCTTGTCTTCTCAAGGCTAAAGAGCCCCAGGTCTCTCATCCTTTCAATAGAATCCAATAATACAATAGAATAAACCAGATTGGAAGAGACCTTCAAGATCATCACGTCCAACCCATCAACCAATCCAACCCACCCAAACAACTAAACCATGGCACCAAGCACCCCATCAGGTCTCCTCCTGAACACCTCCAATGAAGGTGACTCCACCACCTCCCTGGGCAGCACATTCCAATAGGCAATCACTCTCTCTGTATAGAACTTCTTCCTAACATCCAGCCTAAACCTGCCCTGGTGCAGCTTGAGACTGTGTCCTCTTGTTCTGGTCCTGGCTGCCTGGGAGAAGAGACCAACCTCTGCCTGTCTACAACCTCCCTTCAGGTAGTTTTAGAGAGCAATAAGGTCACCCCTGAGCCTCCTCTTCTCCAGGCTAAGCAACCCCCAGCTCCCTCAGCCTCTCCTCACAGGGCTAGTGTACAAGACAGGTGCTCCAGTCCCCTAATCAGCTTCTTGGTGCTCTGTTTGACTCTCTCCAGAAGATCCCTGTTCTTGTTATGTGTACATAATTATATTATAGATTTACTTGCCTTGTGGGTTTTCATCAAGAAGTGATGATAGAGCAGCGAATACACTCCTTGTGGGTGCTCAGAACGAGAAAAAGTTCTAAGTCCCTCCTCAGGAGGAAAAGTAAACAGAAACTAAAACACCCCAGCAGCAGTCAGTTCACTTCAGGAAGCATCGTGCCTCTTCAGAGGGTGTTGGCTTTCTAAGGCATCTCAAATACTATGCCAGTGTAATTAGTAGTGATCTGAATCAGACATCACTATGTACATGTCTGTCTACAATGCTGACATGTTTCGTCATACGTGTGCAGTAAACATCAATTTTGAGGAGGGCACACTCCCTAGCCCCCAGTAATCACCTGCCTTGTGCTGATTGTCACCCTTAATGCTAAGTCAAGGACAGAGCTGCAGGAGATGTGGGTAGTTTACCTGGGGGGTCAGTCATTCTCTCTGTCAAAGGAAGGGCCAGGTGTCTGTATTTGTTCTGAGGTGAGAAAAAGGAAAAAGAGAGTAGTTCATGGGCTGCCTTTCACTTCGGCTGCGGTGGCTACGGAAACACTTCCCAGCCAACCCCTATGAGAAATCTTCTAAACTGGAGAGACAGTGTTGCTCTGTCACTGAACAAACAGCCTGCAACCTGGGCTGTGCCTTATCTCTGACTGCCCTACAGAATGCTACCTGTCAGGCTGCGGCGTGTGTGTGGCAACAGCTGGTCAGGTTCAGACGCTGATCTGAACCTGGATCTGAGTGGCCAGGCTGAAGTCATGTCTGGTTTAATGTTATTTTATTGATTATTTTTAATGACTCTTGATCCAAGTGGAGAGACTGGGGTCACATATCTTTTTGTTTGGCGTTATTAATTATTTTTAATAACTCCTTTACTTCTTGGCCCACAAGGCGTCGCTTGCTGATGGCCTCCCTTAGCAGGTCTGTCAGTCTGTGCGGCGCTGCCAGGTGCCGTATATGCATATTGCTTCCATGAAGGTGGCTCCAGAGGATAATTGCATGCACAGGAGGAGGACAGGATAGAAACCTGATGGGGAGGATAAGGACAACCTGCTGTGTGCCGTCACAAGATTGCATACAAACACCTGATGTTGTCTGAAGAGAGAGCACTTGAGATACCGTCAGCTACTTCTGTTGTTACACTCCAGAACTAATCAAGGGCTGAAGAAAAGGAGATGGGTCATTGTTTATGACATCTGCATAAAAGGGAGCATGCAAAGGGAAACATGCAGGAACATGCAAAGGGCTATTTCATCATTTTCCAGTCTAGCAAGGCTGTTTGGCTTGTATTAACTGGCTCTTCCTCTTTTAAGTCTAATTTTCAAGTCTACCAGCAAACTCTTCCCCTCTGGCATTGGTCAAGTCAGCAGTAAACGTCTAACTCTGCTTCCTTCACTGGTATCTCCGAACTTGGGGTTTATTTTGCCTGCCTGCTTCAGCATGTCTCAGGCTTAATTGCAAGGCCTCTGAGGGAAGGCTCATGCTGTGTATAACGGGCTAAGGTTTTTCCAGTGGCACAGCTCTGCCTTTGGGAGGGAGCTGCTTCGCCAGCTCGCGAGCATTTTGCACGATACGCTCATGCAAATGGCTGTAACTTCACTTAAATTTCCAGTTGAAAGATTGAGCACATCAGCTCGTTTTGACATGACCAATAGAGTGTCCTCTTGGCTCAGCACTGGTTAGGCCACACCTTGAGGCCTGTGTCCAGCTCTGGGCCCCTCAATCTAAGAAGGCCATTGAAACTCTTGAACGTGTCCAGAGAAGGGCAACGAGGCTGGGGAGGGGTCTGGAGCACAGCCCTGTGAGGGGAGTCTGAGGGAGCTGGGGTTGCTTAGCCTGGAGAAGAGGAGGCTCAGGGGAGACCTTCTTGCTGTCTGCAACTCCCTGAAGGGAGGTTGTAGCCAGGTGGGGGTTGGTCTCTTCTCCCAGGCACCCAGCACCAGAACAAGAGGACACAGTCTCAAGCTGCACCAGGGGAAGTTTAGGCTGGAGGTGAGGAGAAAGTTCTTCACTGAGAGAGTCATTTGCCATTGGAATGTGCTGCCCAGGGAGGTGGTGGAGTCACCATCCCTGGAGGTGTTCAAGAGGGGATTGGATGTGGCACTTGAAGCCATGGTTTAGTGGTCATGAGGTCTTGGGTGACAGGTTGGACTTGATGGTCTCTTCCAACCTCATTGATTTTATGTTTCTGTGTTGCAGTGTGGTGGACTGGCTCTCCCTGGGTGGGGGAACATGCTTCCCAGAGGACCTGGGGTATTGTATCAGCATGTGAGCTGCAGCCAGTCCCATGCTGCATCTAACACTGCATGAAATCTCTCAACCTTTAGCAAAGCTTGGACCAGATGGGAGCAGTGCTAAACTTCAGGCCAGTCTCCTGCACTTCTCTGAGGTCTAGTTCAGCCATAGCTTTCTCATGTGGATCCATCATGTGGCCTGAAGGTGCCCTGCCCATCACTTAAAGAGTGTCCACAGGCCCATGAAAGGCATGCCTGTATGCTTTTCTCTGCTGAAGAACAGCTCTTGCTTTGCTTTCAACCATTTTCCAGTAAGACTGAAGCATCTCCATGCTGGCGAAGTTCTGTAGCTGACTGTTCATTCTTTTATCAATTAATTGTTGTGCTCTTGATTGTATTCCTTGTTTAGACAAAAATGCCAGTATCACTCTCTCTGCAGTGTGCTAGGAAGTTATTAATGAGCATGTTGTTGTTTGTATCCACAGAGCAGGCTTTGTGATGGTTCTGAAGGCAGTGCATTTGGTAGAGTTCATCTTTCTTCAGTGCTTTCAGTTGGCACCTGGAGAGAAAACTGAACTTGTCTCCACAGTGGTTTATTTTCAGGGTGAGGCTGCTAGAAGGGCCAGGCCAACATCAGCCTGGACCCATCTTCTTCGGATGCTATGGAGGGTCTTATGGCTGAGCTGGTAAGAAAGGCTGACTTCCCCAACAGGAGAGCCAGAAACTTAGGAATGATGTTCCCCAGTCCTCATTCCAAAGCAGTCGGTGCTGCCATCCTACCTGAGCATCCAGCAAGGGTGTCAGTATGTTACCATTAGTTTTCTGCTTCTATAGCATGCTGTGTTTGTTGCTGTTTAAGCAGTTCTAGCTATGGTCTTGGTGACAGGCATGCTGTGAGATGTATACTTGAATATGATTTCAGACAGAGAGGCTGGGGTGGCACATCACAGTATGAATTCATAGTACCATAGTATCAGTCAGGGTTGGAAGGGACCACAAGGATCATCTAGTTCCAACCCCCCTGCCATGGGCAGGGACACCCCACACTACATCAGGCTGGCCAGAGCCTCATCCAGCCTGGGCTTAAACACTTCCAGAGACAGGGTCCCAACCACCCCTCTGGACAACCCATTCCAGGGCTTCACCACTCTCATGGGGAAGAACTTCCTCCTCACCTCCAGCCTGAATCTCCCCACCTCCAGCTTCATTCCATTCCCACTAGTCCTAGCACTACCTGAGAGCCTGAGAAGTCCCTCCCCAGCCTTCTTGTAGGCCCCCTTCAGATACTGGAAGGCCACAATGAGGTCACCTCAGAGCCTTCTCTTCTCCAGACTGAAATTCTGTGAATTCTGTGGTAATCATCAAAGGCTGATAGCTTTTAGAATGGAGCCAGCTCATTCTCATCTACCTGAAGCTACTGAGGAAACAGCTAGGGGAGAAAAAGTGAATTTTCAGTATGACAGGCATCATGGCTTGGAACTGGACCAGAAAGTTCTCCCTACCAAGTTGGCATGAGCAGATGTTATTGGGAGCCAAAAAACTGCTACATGTGTGAATGTCTTTTTTGCTCTTCCTAGTGTTTATATTGGAACATGTGCATCTAGTGTGCATACTGAACAGGTCAGCTGGAAGTCCAAGCAAAGCCAACCAGAAGTAAAGGAGTAGGAGATACAGCATACTCCTCATCCTTGGTGGCATCCTGTTTGTCTGAGAACTGAAGAGATGGCTTAAAGCCTCCTGTATACCTGATGAGTGGTTAATTTGACAGATAGAATAGCATAGAATAGCATAGAATAGCATAGACTAGACTAGACTAGACTAGACTAGAATAGAATACAATAGAATAGAATAAACCAGGTTGGAAGAGACCTTGGAGATCATCAAGTCCAACCTATCACCCAACACCATCTAATCAACTAAACCATGGCACCAAGCACCCCATCAAGTCTCCTCCTAAACACCTCCAGGGATGGTGACTCCACCACCTCCCTGGGCAGCACATTCCAATGGGCAATCACTCTCTCTATGAAGAACTTCTTCCTAACATCCAGCCTAAAACTCCCCTGGCACAGCTTGAAACTGTGTCCTCTTGTTCTGGTGCTGGTTGCCTGGGAGAAGAGACCAACCCCCACCTGGCTACAACCTCCCTTCAGGGAGTTGTAGACAGCAAGAAGGTCTCCCCTGAGCCTCCTCTTCTCCAGGCTAAGCAACCCCAGCTCCCTCAGCCTCTCCTCACAGGGTTGTGCTCCAAACCCCTCCCCAGCTTTGTTGCCCTTCTCTGGACATGTTCAAGTGTCTCGATGTCCTTCCTAAACTGAGGAGCCCAGAAATGGACACAGGACTCGAGGTGTGGCCTAACCAGTGCTGAGTACAGGGGCAGAATGACCTCCCTGCTCCTGCTGGCCACACTATTCCTGACACAGGCCAGGATGCCATTGGCCTTCTTGGCCACCTGGGCACACTGCTGGTTCATGTTCAGTCTACCAGCACCCCCAGGTCCCTCTCTGCCTGGCTGCTCTCCAGCCACTCTGCCCCCAGCCTGTAGCACTGCATGGGGTTGCTGTGGCCAATGTGCAGCCCCTGGCACTTGGATGTGTTCAATCTCCTGCCCTTGGACTCTGCCCATCTGCCCAGCCTGTCCAAAACCTCTCTGCCCTCCAGCAGATCAACTCCTGTCCCCAGCTTGGTGTCATCTGCAAATTTACTGCTGATGGACTCAATGCCCTCATCCAGATCATCAATAAAGATGTTGAAGAGGATGGGGCCCAGCACTGATCCTTGGGGCACACCACTGGTGCCTGGCTGCCAGCTGGATGTGGCATCATGAGGCCCAGATTTTGAACCCTGTATGTTTGAGGTACTCAAGAACATGTCACTTCTTATTTCAGGAAGTCATGGAATGAGCATCTGAAGTTAAATGATTTTTTTTTCCCCTAGGAGGGGATTTTGGCAAGAAATCCTATTATTTAAAGTGTAGTGCCTTACCAGTAGCTTGCTTCAAAAGACTCTATCCTGGCCTTAATTATTGCCCTTAGATATGGGACTTTTATTTTGCTTAGGTGAGCAAGTGTTGTGAAATGTCTTTGTGTATCAAGTCTAATCGAGTTGATATTCTCCAGCTGGAGCCTGGAAACCTGCCCAGAGTGCATGGCAGGGGAGGACTGTGCAAGAGGCAAGGAGTGATGACAACCTGCCAAAGGACACCCAAAGAAGGTGGAGCAGTGGACTGGCCCCAGCACATAAGATTTCCACGCTTTCCTTCTCTAAAATGCCTGAACTCCAGGACACACTGGGTGTGTGATTTTACTCCAGCAAGCCTGAGGCAGTTTCAATTTGTGCAACTGCTGTTTGCTCAGCACATGGGAGTCCTATCTCTCTCTGGTCTCAGTGTTACTCAGAGACCAGGCTCTTCTGTAGCTCTCTTCAACATCCAGATGGGCATCTGCCCAGTGGTAGATGTGGATGTGTTTAGCATCTTTTCATGCTATGTTTTTGAGGGTTCTTGAAAATGAGCATCTGAGGGCTTGGTAGAGAATTAAGAAGGATAAGAAATTAGCATTCAAAGGCCAGAGTGAGCAGAAGGAAGGGAAGTGTTCCTGCATTTTAATTCTGGACATGTGATGGTAACTCATGTCCAGGTTTGGAGTAACATATACCAAAGGGTCTTAGGCACAGGGACACACAGCCCTGTCTGCCTGTGTGCTCTGACAGGGATTGCTAGTATGGTTGTAGCAGCACCTTGAGGCAGAACTCTCATCTCCAGTCTCAGTGCACAGGAGAACAACACATGGGCATGTCATGACACTTCTTGTTCTCTCTTCACAGCTAAAGAATTGCCATTTCACCAGGTCACTTTGGGGAAAACCTGTGCTCCATCCTCAGCAGCAGTTTTTATCTGTGGTGCAGCTCCACAGTAGCATCAAGGAGAGAGTGGATGGGGCGCTTGGTGCCATGGTTTAGTTGATTAGATGGTGTTGGGTGACAGGTTGGACTCGGTGATCTTGAAGGTCTTTTCCATCCTGGTTAATTATCTCCCTCTCCCTCTCCCTCTCCCTCTCCCTCTCCCTCTCCCTCTCCCTCTCCCTCTCCCTCTCCCTCTCCCTCTCCCTCTCCCTCTCCCTCTCCCTCTCCCCCTCTCCTCTCCCTCTCCCTCTCCCTCTCCCTCTCCCTCTCCCTCTCCCTCTCCCTCTCCTCTCCTCTCCTCCTCTCCTCTCCTCTCCTCTCCTCTCCTCTCCTCTCCTCTCCTCTCCTCTCCTCTCCTCTCCTCTCCTCTTCTCTTCCATTCCACTCACTAGGATGAAGAAAGCAGACTCCCTATTTGTTCACTTTACCTACTGAAATCCCTTTCCATTTTCAGTCTTCTTCACTGTGCAGTAAAATTAAATGTGTCTCTTCTCGTGCAAATCAAAACTATTGATAGTAGAATTTCTCTTTTTCTGTGGGTGCTAACATATTTACTGTCTGATTTATATATGCTTCACTTGATGATCTCAAAGGCCTTTTCCAACCTGGTTAATTCTATTCTATTCTATTCTATTCTATTCTATTCTATTCTATTCTATTCTATTCTATTCTATTCTATTCTATTCCATTCCATTCCATTCCATTCCATTCCATTCCATTCCATTCCATTCTATTCTATTCTATTCTATCATGTGCCAGCAGTGTCTCCAAACACTGAAGTGCTCTTTGGAGACACTGGTAGTCCTGATGCCTTGCTCCCACAGGTCAGTCTGACCACACAGAGGGAGCTGCAGCAAATCTATTCTGTACTATTCTGCACAGCTGGCACAAACAGCTTGACTTGATATGTGCTAATCTGAGAGGCAGAAAGGAGTCTTCTTGTCCTCCCATGTCTCCTCTTGGGAGCCTGTGGTCCTGGCAGTTCAGCACCAGCACTTGCCACATACTTATTAATGGAAAAAATAGGAGGAATGTGCCCAGTATGCCAGCTCTGCCAGGCAGAGCCAGACTGACAGCCTTCAGGAAGGGCTGTGCTTCACAGAGTCAAATGAGAGGCCTGTGCCAGCTCAGCCCTTCCTCACTGCAGATGACCAGATGTGCGTGTCCTCTGGATAAGCATCACACCCATGTGCCACGGCGTGCAGGGGTCTCGGGTCCTCTAGGGAAGGAGCCAGAGCCCTGCAGCACATGAGGCTGGAAAAGGATTCTTGCTCTTCAGTATTGAATCCAAAGAGCCTGATGTGACCCAGAGCAGAATGTAGGTCAACCTTGCATCAGGCACAAAGTACACACCTGCCTTTTAGAAACAATCAGCAAGTTTGATGACAGCGCAGCGCTGCGGCCTCAGCAGGGAGACAGAGAGTATGACGGGTGTTTATCATAGGCACTACTGTAATTATGCCTGCAGGTCCCATGCTGTCTGAGTCCTGAGTGTGGCAAGCATTTTAAGAGACGTGACACAAGAGCATCCCTGTCCTGAAGAAATTAGAATCTCATTTAAAACATCCCAGGAGGGTGAGACAAATGGGGATGGCTTAAAGGACTCAGGCTGAGAAAAAAGTGGGGTGAGTTTGCTTACAGATAAGGCTGCTTACTGAAGGCTCCTGCTGAGCCGAGAGGGCTCACTGGCACCTTCCCTGCACGACCTTGATCATGCCAGAGGAAACTGGGGAGGGAGTGTGGAGACAGGGCAGTGTGGTGTTACGGGATTTGAGTCAAGGAGGAGAGAGGTGGGCTGCACCTATATATAGGGCACCCCCATTCCTCTACAAATAGCCAAGGCCACCGGCTCCGCTTCAGCAGACGCTCCCGCTCGTCCTGTGGCCTCATCGCTCCCCGGGTCCCGGAGCGCGGCTCCCGTCCCCCCGAGGCGAGTGCCGGTGCCCGTGGCCGCCGCGCGATGTCACTGCTGGCCTGGAGGCCGCCGCAGCGCGACCCAGGGAGCAGATCCGCGGGTCCAGGCTGCTTCCCTCCCCAGCCCGGGACTCCCTGCAAATCCCGCCGGCGGGGGTATGCATGCTGCGGCAGAGCTGCCAGCAACGGGCACTCCGGTTGTTGTAATATCGGGAGCACGGCAGGCGCCGCTCACCCTTCCTGTGCTGCCCCGCAGGGCTGGAGAGAGGGGAGGCGACGAGTGACCCCGAGAGCTGTCCCCGCCGGGGGTTGGCAGGAGGAGCTGCCGTCGCTATTGCTTGGTGTGGGGCCCCAGCAGCTCCAATGAGAGCAGCCAGAAGTGACTGATCCGGTTGCTCTGTCATTTATTTGTTGTGTTATTGATTTTTCACGTCTGTCTCATGGCTGACTTCAAAGGATCTTCCAGCCGGCCGTCCTCCAGCTGCCACAAAGGCACCTGCAGCAGCTGCAGCCTCACCTGCCTGCTGCACCTTTCCATGCAGGAGTTGCATGGGCCTCACATTTCTCCTGATGAAGGCACCTCAGGCATTCCTCAGGTTGCCTGCTGGCAATTTTTCGCACTGGACATCACGAGTTTCTGGTTGCAGGTTGGGTTTTTGCATTAGCAGAAAGGAAGCCAGGGCAGTTAGTGGTGTTCTAGCATTTTTTGGATCCTCTTCAGCCCCCAGGCAAGACACATTTCCCCCTATGTTTCAGTTTACAGAACCACTGTCTTCTGCAGGTTGTTTAGTTCTTGAGCTCTGTTCTGGTTGCTAGCCACAGGGAGAAGGGAAGTCTCTCAAGCCCCCAGCAATCTATGAGTGTGCTATTAACCTGCTCACCAAGGAGAGCCAGCTTTCCCTTTCTTGCCAGAAGCCTGTGCAGCAGGGTTCACAGTATCACAGTATCACCAAGGTTGGAAGAGATCATCAAGTCCAACCTGTCACCACAGACCCCATGACTAGACCATGGCACCAAGTGCCACGTCCAATCCCCTCTTGAACACCTCCAGGGACGGTGACTCCACCACCTCCCTGGGCAGCACATTCCAATGGCGAATGACTCTCTCAGTGAAGAACTTTCTCCTCACCTCCAGCCTAAACTTCCCCTGGTGCAGCTTGAGACTGTGTCCTCCTGGTGGTGGGTGCTAGAGAGAAGAGACCAACCCCTTCCTGGCTACAACCACCCTTCAGGTAGTTGTAGAGAGCAATGAGGTCACCCCTGAGCCTCCTCTTCTCCAGGCTAAACAACCCCAGCTCCCTCAGCCTCTCCTCACAGGGCTGTGCTCAAGGCCTCTCCCCAGCCTTGTTGCCCCTCTCTGGACACATTCAAGTGTCTCGATGTTCTTCTTAAGAGGGGCCCAAACTGGACACAGGACTCAAGGTGTGGCCCAACCAATGCAGAGTACAGGGGCACAATGACCTCCCTGCTCCTGCTGGCCACACCATTCCTAATGCAGGCCAGAACTGAATATGCGTCCCTCTTCCTAAGCAGAAGCCATATCTGAGGCAGTCCCTTTTCTCTCATGATGTGTAAAGGGCTGTATCTAAGCATGCTACATTTTGGAGCAATCTTAATTCTCTTTTGAGCAGCTTTCTCTGCTTCATCTGGTTTCAAGATTGGCTTTGATAGTTAAAGTTTAATGTTTCTTTGTGATGTCTGCAATCCATTTTCTCCTTCAGTTTGAAGAGCTTACCAGATCTAATATGAGATGACAGGCAAGAGTTTCATACAGCGAGGCATACACTGAACAACAGAGCCTTGTGCCCCTCCTTCACTCAGGGAGGCTCTGGAAGGAATACTCCAGTATTTCCTGGGCATACTTGATGTCCTCATATTATTTGTAGTTCTGTGCACAAGTGTTTTGGCTCATGTCTTCAAAGCATTTCGGAAGCAGTAGGCCAATGCCTGGGGGGGCCAGGGCTGGTAGATAATCAACCTGCAACCAATGTTTGCTTTGGTTTCTGGTGCAGCCAACAGTTCCCCAGGCAAGGAACAAAACACATGAGCAGCACACCTCCTTCCTTCCTTAAGCTTCCTAGCAGGTTTACTCCATTTACCTTTGGCAGAGGGCAGGGGAGGAGGCCTCAGCTTAAAAGGCTCCCTGACAGACACAGATATGAGTGCAAGCGTTAAGAGCTGCAGCAAGAAAGGCTGCTGTCATCAGTATTGAGCAAGGTCTCTAAGTCTGTGGTTTTCCTGAAATGCCACCATAGAATTACAGAATTCTGTGAGAGTTTTGCTTTTGGTAAGAACCATGTGCAGGGCAAACAAACCTGGGCATGCAGGGAGAGAAATGTTGCAGCAATACATTGGTTTGGGCTGGCGCAGGGTGTCCCTGTGGATGGTGAGGGGTGATCCCCGGCACAAATCCAGGCTGGGCAGGGACTGGCTGGAGAGCAGCCCAGAGGAGAGAGACTTGGGGGTGCTGGGGGAGGAGAAGCTCAACAGGAGCTCTCAGTGTGCACTTGCAGCCCGGAAAGCCAATCAGAGCCTGGGCTGCAGCAGAAGTGTGGCCAGCAGGGCAAGGGAGGGGATTCTCCCCCTCTGCTCAGCCCTGGTGAGACCCCACCTGGAGTACTGCCTCCAGGTCTGGAGCCCCTATTCCAAGAGGGATCTGGAGGTGCTGGAGGGTGTCCAGAGAAGGGCCACGAGGATGAGCAGAGGGCTGGAGCACCTCTGCTGTGAGGACAGACTGAAGGAGTTGGGGCTGTTCAGTCTGGAGAAGAGAAGGCTCCCAGGTGACCTCATTGTGGCCTTACAGTATCTGAAGGGGGCCTACAGGAAGGCTGGGGAGGGACTTCTCAGGATATCAGGGAGTGCTAGGACTAGGGGGAATGGAATGAAGCTGGAGGTGGGGAGATTCAGGCTGGATGTGAGGAAGAAGTTCTTCCCCCATGAGGGTGGTGAAGCCCTGGAATGGGTTGTCCAGGGAGGTGGTTGAGGCCCTGTCCCTGGAGGTGTTTAAGCCCAGGCTGGATGAGGCTCTGGCCAGCCTGATGTAGTGTGGGGTGTCCCTGCCCATGGCAGGGGGGTTGGAACTAGATGATCCTTGTGGTCCCTTCCAACCCTGACTGATACTATGACTAAACAACCTGGTCTGAGCGACATGGTCTGGCTTCATCCCTGACCCTGAGCAACCTGACCTGGTCTCATCACTGAGCCTGCTGTGAGTGAGACCCTGGTCTGAGATCTCCTGAGGTCCCTTTCTTAATTATCCCTGACTCTGTCTCCATTTCTGGAGGGGCTGGAATTTGCAATGCAGACATGTCTCAGACCCAGGCAGACACACGTGCACCCCCTCCCTCCTTCACTGAGCAGCTGGTAGATGATGTCATCCCATTTGCTTACCTAAGAGAGGCATCATTAGCAAATAAGTAAGTTACATAATGCTGCTTGCTGCTAGTGCAAATTGAGGCAGAGCCTGGTTAAGCAGGCTCAGGGCACTGAGGGCACACTTTGCTTGGTGGACTATGGAGAAAATTGCTGCTGTAGTCTCTCAGGCCGGATTACATGAGATCAGAGGATTGTGGAGTGCTGGGCTGATTTACTCTTCCCTTCATGGTAGAGCAGGAGAGGGCTTTTTCATCTTCCTTAAGGGAGCTCAGTGAAGAGCTCTTTACACTAAAAGACTGTTTGGAGGACAAATGCAGACTCAGCTTAAAAAAAGTGAATTTGTCACTAGTTGTGAGCTGATTTTTTTCTCTCTGTGTGGCTTTCTGTGCCAATTGTGCCTTTGCACCACAGAGCTAAGGACTATGGGGTAAGGGGACAAGACTCTCGTAGCAACAACAGAAGGTGCTCTCTAGGCTTGAGGGAAAACTCACCTCTAAGGGAACTGGAGTCTGGAAGGCTGAGAGTCAGGTCAGAGTCTAATCCTCTCTATCACATGTGATGTTCCTGCCCGTCTTACCCTACACTACATCAGTTTGCTCATGTTGCTAATAAAGATCTCATTTGGATTAGCACACAGGCCTCTCTGATCAGGGAGGAAGGAAAGGACAACCTACAGCCCACCGGTAGGCTCATTACTAACTGGCTCACTAGCAAGGGTCTCACCACCGAGTAAGTTATTGAATGACATTTTAAAGCACCCTTCTCTGTAAGCAGGGATATCAGAACCAGGGAAGGGAAGGGGAGGGGAGGGGAGGGGAGGGGAGGGAAGGGAAGGGAAGGGAAGGGAAGGGAAGGGAAGGGAAGGGAAGGGAAGGGAAGGGAAGGGAAGGGAAGGGAAGGGAGGAGACTCGAGGAGACTCGACTCAAGGAGGGGAGACTTGAGGAGAGGAGACTCAAGGAGAGGAGAGGAGACTCAAGGAGAGGAGACTCAAGGAGACTTGAGGAGACTCAAGGAGAGGAGAGGAGACTCGAGGAGAGGAGACTCAAGGAGAGGAGACTCGAGGAGAGGAGACTCGAGGAGAGGAGAGGAGACTCAAGGAGAGGAGACTCGAGGAGAGGAGAGGAGACTCGAGGAGACTCAAGGAGACTCAAGGAGACTCAAGGAGAGGAGACTCAAGGAGACTAGAGAAGAGGAGAGGAGAGGAGAGGAGAGGAGAGGAGAGGAGAGGAGAGGAGAGGAGAGGAGAGGAGAGGAGAGGAGAGGAGAGGAGAGGAGAGGAGAGGAGAGGAGAGGAGAGGAGAGGAGAGGGCAGAACTGGTGAACCACATAAATATTATTGATTTCCAGAGTTTGAAAGTGTTGCTAGAAAGAACAGGCAGTGTGTCTTGGGTGACTGGAGAGAGGCAGAGGGGCAGCTTCTAATGAGGTTCCGGGTGGCACAGTGTGTTCTGCTGATCTGAGACCCCTGGGTGGGACTCTAGCAAGTATGAACAATATGTGAGTACCAGCTGCTGGTGTGGAAAGCCACTAGTGCCAGCTATAAGTCAGAGGAGCACTGCTAGGCACACAGCTGGAGTGCTAGGTGGAGGATGCTCTGAGATCGATGTGACACACTAATCCCTTCTGTCAAAGCAGCAAGTGCTAAGCTGCAAGCTCTGCAGAGAGGAATTACAGTCCTGGAACCTGTGTCGTGAGGGCATGTGTTTCATGCTGATGGGATCTAGCAAAGGGATAATAGGAGAGAAATAGCTCCGAACCAGATGAACTCTCTCGGGCTTTCCCAGGAAAGGAGGGGCTGAAAGCACAGTTGAGGCTTGCCTGCACCAGCCAGCTCCATCCTATCCCTGCCAAGAGGCAGATGGCAAGAGAGGGTTTTCATCCTCACAGCATCTGCTGAGCACTACATCTTTCCTATAATTTGGGCTAAGGAGAAAGGATTCCCAGTTCACCTGAGAGATGCTTCCAGTGTAAATCACACCCCAAGAGACACTGAGCTGGTTGTTGTTGTAACCTGACGCTTCACCCTCAGCCTAATGTTGACACAACCACCACTAGCAATATTTTTTAGTGTATTTAATCACAGGTTTGTTTATGACTGGGGTTTGATGCTGCTGACACTGGAGTCTTCTGAGCATAACACCAAAGAAAGCAGGAGCACACCTCTGTACCCCAGGATGGAGCCCACTGAGTTTGAGATGCAGCAGCTCACCTGCCCTGTGTGGAGGCTTTGGACCTGGAAAGGACCCACCTAGGGCAACCTGACTGATTTTGGAATCCTTTCCTGGGCACTGTCATTTATTCCATCTGCCCAGGGAGAGCTGCTCTCTCCTTGGTTTGGTTTCTATACATTTTTGGGCATACCAAAGGATTGCATATACTCCTGTGTCCAGGCTGTCTGAGGGTAACTGAAGTCACACTTCAGTGTGACTGAAGTGAGTGAAGTGAGGTCACATTTCAGTAAAATAATGCAGAATAGAATACAGACTAGAATAGAGAATTAACCAGGTTGGAAAAGGCCTCAGAGATCATCAAGTCCAACCTGTCATCCAACACCATCTAATTAACTAACCCATGGCACCAAGAGCCTCATCCAGGCTCCTACTAAACACCTCCAGTGATGGTGACTCCACCACCTCCCTGGGCAGCACATTTATTCACTCTCTCTATGAAGAACTTCTTCCTAACATCCAGCCTAAACATCCCCTGGCACAGCCTGAGACTGTGTCCTCTTGTTCTGGTACTGGCTGCCTGGGAGAAGAGACCAACCTCTGCCTGGCTACAACCTCCCTTCATGTAGCTGTAGAGAGCAATAAGGTCTCCCCTGAGCCTCCTCTTCTCCAGGCTAAGCAACCCCAGCGCCCTCAGCCTCTCCTCACAGGGCTGTGCTCCAGACCCCTCCCCAGCCTTGTTGCCCTTCTCTGGACACCTTCCAGCAACTCAACATCTTTCCTAACCTGAGGGGCCCAGAACTGGACACAGGACTCAAGGTGTGGCCTAACCAGTGCCGAATACAGGGGCAGGATGACCTCCCTGCTCCTGCTGGCCACACTCTTCCTGATGCAGGCCAGGATGCCATTGGCCTTCTTGGCCACCTGGGCACACTCCTGGCTCATGTTCAGCCTACCACCAACCAGTACCCCCAGGTCCCTCTCTGCCTGGGCACTCTCCAGCCACTCTGACCCCAGCCTGTAGCACTGCCTGGGGTTGCTGTGGCCAATGTGCAGAACCTGGCACTTGGATGTGTTCAATCTCCTGCCCTTGGACTCTGCCCATCTGTCCAGCCTGTTGAGGTCCCTCTGCAGAGCTCTCCTACCCTCTAACGGATCAACTCCTGCCCCCAGCTTGTTGTCACCTGCAAATTTACTGATGATGGACTCAATGCCCTCATCCAGATCATCAATAAAGATGTTGAAGAGCATGGGGCCCAGCACTGATCCCTGGGGCACACCACTAGTGCCTGGCTGCCAGCTGGCTGTGGCACCATTCACCACCACTCTCTGGGCTCGGCCTCCAGCCAGTTCCTAACCCAGCTCAGAGTGCTGCTGTCCAAGCCAGGGGCTGACAGCTTGGCCAGGAGTTTGCTGTAGGGGACAGTGTCAAAGGCCTTGCTGAAGTCCAGGCAGACTGCATCCACATCACAACACAAACCAAACTAGATGCACAGTCATTGTGCCACGTATGAGTTTTGTCAATGCTATTCTTATAATCACATTCATTGACCAGTAAAAGCTTATTTCTAGCTAAAGACACAAATATTGCTACTTCATTAAAATGACAGATTTCAAAAGGAAAGGGAGGGGGAAAAAAAAACCACCCACATTGGTCTTTACCTGAAGCAAGCAGCTGGTTAATATCATGACTTCAGAATAACCCTGCTAAAGAATGAAACAAAATTATCCTGTCATTTTTCTGCCACTCACTTGAGATTCAAGCTGTCCTTCTGCAAATCTCTTAATTTCCCAGCTTGTGGCAGGCGTGTAGAATTTCAGCAGGAGTGATCAATACCAAATTGATCCAGTCTTTGCTTCCTTCAATCACACCCTGCCTGACTAGGGCTGTTCTGCTCACTCACAGAGGGAAACTTTGTTTGTCCTTTCAGCTAATTCTGGCATAAACCCAAGTGTCTGCACCAGAGGGCCAGAGAGAGAAAGACAGCTTGTGGTGTGGGAAGTCAACTTCACGCTGCTGAAAGCAAGAGGTACAGGTCAGCTCTAAACCAGCAGAATAGAGTAGAATAGAATAGAATAGAATAGAATAGAATAGAATAGAATAGAATAGAATAGAATAGAATAGAATAGAATAGAATAGAATAGACAGGTTGGAAATTACCTTTGAGATCATCAAGTCCAACCTATCATCCAACACCACCTAATCAACTTTAACCATGGCACCAAGCACCCCATCCAGTCTCCTCCTGAACACCTCCAGTGATGGTGACTCCACCACCTCCCCAGGCAGCCCATTCCAATGGGCAATCACTCTCTCTGTATAGAACTTCCTCCTAACCTCCAGCCTAAACCTCCCCTGGCGCAGCTTGAGACTGTGTCCTCTTGTTCTGGTGCTGGTTGCCTGGGAGAAGAGACCAACCTCTGCCTGTCCACAACCTCCCTTCAGGTAGTTGTAGAGAGCAATGAGGTCTCCCCTGAGCCTCCTCTTCTCCAGGCTAAACAACCCCAGCTCCCTCAGCCTCTCCTCACAGGACTGTGTTCCAAACCCCTCCCCAACTTTGTTGCCCTTCTCTGGACACCTTCCAGCAAGTCAACATCCTTCCTAAACTGAGGGGCCCAGCAGCACCTCTTTGATGTCATGAAGTGTCCCTCTGGATACACAGTGGTGGGATTTCTGCCTCAGGCAGAGAGGTCTGGCAGTGTTTGAAGAGCATCATAGATTACAATTGTGCCTTATGTACCTAATGGATGGGAGGCAGAGTATTTGGCTAGTAATGAACACTCCCATTTGGTTTGGCTATTTTGGTGCTGGACGAATTTTTAGCTCTACAGCATGTTAGAGGCCTGCACTGCTCCCATATGTCTGAACAGTGTCTTTGATCATTCACCCAGGCAAAGCAGCAAAACTCCCTCTGAGATTCTGCTTCTTCAGTGGCTTGCTTGTCCTGAGCATCCCAGGTTATTTTATCTTTGAGATGTTAGGACCAAACAGAATTTTTTAAAGGCTGTGGAGAGTCTAGAAGTGAATTTTTTTGCACTTTAATCTGGGGGACTCAGTGCTGACCAGCACAGACCCTGGCCAAAGGACTCCTCCACCTGACAGAAACTCTCAGTCTTTCAGTCCTCAATCCACAAGCTGCTAGACTGAGTTTTTCAGGCAGGCACTGCTTGATGCCAGTTTTAGGATTTCACCAGTAGTTTCTAGATTGCCCATTGGAATGTGCTGCCCGAGGAGGTGGTGGAGTCACCATCACTGCAGGTGTTCAGGAGGAGACTTGATGGGGTGCTTGGTGCCATGGTCTAGTTGATTAGGTGGTGTTGGATGATAGGTTGGACACCATGATCTTGAAGGTCTCTTCCAACCTGGTCTATTCTATTCTATTCTATTCTATTCTATTCTATTCTATTCTATTCTATTCTATTCTATTCTATTCTATTCTATTCTACTATATTCTATTCCATTCTATTCTATTCTATTCCATTCTATTCTATTCTACTCTATTCTATTCTATTCTATTCTATTCTATTCTATTCTATTCTATTCTATTCTACTATATTCTATTCCATTCCATTCTATTCTACTCTATTCTATTCTACTCTATTCTATTCCATTCTATTCTATTCTATTCTACTCTATTCTATTCTATTCTATTCTATTCTATTCTATTCTATTCTACTCTATTCTATTCTACTCTATTCTACTCTACTCTTTTCTACTCTACTCTACTCTACTCTATTCTATTCTATTCTATTCTATTCTATTCTATTCTATCCTTCTCCATTCTATTCCCTTCTTTTCTACCCTAGTATAAAACTCCATACAGCACATTGCTTGGGGAAAGAATAATGTTTTCTAACCAAACCCATTTTTAGACATGGTGCAATACCTAAGCAGTTCTTGCAGGCAAGTTTCCATGCTATTAGGCCATGAATCAGCAGTGGCATTTCCTAAGGACAAACCTAAAGGAAAGCTGGTCAGTGCTTGCCATCACACCAAAGCTTTCCAGATCAGTGCTTGAGGACGTGACATTGTTAGCCTGGTACAGATGTGCTCAGGCACAGGTGGTGCCTGGTGATGAAACCCAAGTTGTTGAAATTGTTTCTAGCTTACAGCTCCAAGTTAGCTGTGAATCAGGGGGTTTATTGGTGGAGGAAGCAGGCTGTGGAAGGAAGGGATGTCTTGGTGCTTACATGTGCTGTGTTTATGTGATGGTTTAACCCACCCACATCAAACAAAAGCTCGGCTGAACTCAGTCTGGGAAGTGAAATGGAAAGCTGCATTTTACAAGCAGTAATGGAATGCAGTGAATGTGTACAAAAATATACACTATTTACAATATTATACAGGTATCTACAAAGAGAAAACAGCACACAAATCCTCCTTGGGCAGGAGGGCACTGCCCAGCTTGCCCCCCAACCTCTCCCTCCCTTTTCCCTCTGGTTAATTAGAAGAACAGAGAAAAGGAGAGATGTTAGGGAAAATTCAGTTAGTTCAAAAAGCATCGTTAGAAAGTCAGTAATGCTTGTCTCAAGGTCATTACAATACAATACAATACAATACACCAGGTTGGAAGAGACCTTCAAGATCATCGTGTCCAACCTATCAACCAATCCAACCCACACAAACAACTAACCCATGGCACCAAGCACCCCATCAAGTCTCCTCCTGAACACCTCCAATGATGGTGACTCCACCACCTCCACGGGCAGCCCATTCCAACGGGCAATCACTCTCTCTGTATAGAACTTCCTCCTAACCTCCAGCCTAAACCTCCCCTGGCGCAGCCTGAGACTGTGTCCTCTTGTTCTGGTGCTGGCTGCCTGGGAGAAGAGACCAACCTCTGCCTGGCTACAACCTCCCTTCAGGTAGTTGTAGAGAGCAATGAGGTCACCCCTGAGTCTCTTCTTCTCTAGGCTAAGCAACCCCAGCTCCCTCAGCCTCTCCTTGTAGTGCTTGTGTTCCAAACCCCTCACCAACCTCATTGCCCTTCTCTGGACACGTTCTAGCAAGTCAACATCCTTCCTGAACTGAGGGGCCCAGAACTGGACACAGGACTCAAGGTGTGGCCTAACCAGTGCAGTGTACAGGGGCAGAATGACCTCCCTGCTCCTGCTGGCCACACTCTTCCTGATGCAGGCCAGGATGCCATTGGCCCTCTTGGCTGCCTGGGCACACTGCAGGCTCTTGTTCAGCCTACCATCAACCAGCACCCCCAGGTCCCTCTCTGCCTGGCCGCTCTCCAGCCACTCTGACCCCAGCCTGTAGCACTGCATGGGGTTGCTGTGGCCAATGTGCAGAACCTGGCACATGGATGTGTTCAATCTCCTGCCCTTGGCCTCTGCCCATCTGTCCAGCCTGTCGAGGTCCCTCTGCAAAGCCTCTCTGCCCTCCAGCAGATCAACTCCTGCCCCCCAGCTTGGTGTCAGCCGCAAATTTACTGGTGATGGACTCGATGCCCTCATCCAGATCATCAATAAAGATGTTGAAGAGCATGGGGCCCAGCACCGATCCCTGGGGCACACCACTAGTGCCTGGCTGCCAGCTGGCTGTGGCACCATTCACCACCACTCTCTGGGCTCAGCCCCTCCAGCCAGTTCCTAACCCAACGCAGTGTGATCCTGTCTAAGCCATGTGCTGACAGCTTGGCCAGGAGTTTGCTGTGGGGGACAGTGTCAAAGGCCTTGCTGAGGTCCAGGCAGACTACATCCACAGCCTGCCCCACATCAACCAGGCAGTCTCCTGATCATAGAAGGAGATCAGGTTGGTCAGGCAGGACCTGCCCTTCCTAAATCCATGCTGGCTAGGCCTGATCCCTTGGCCATCCTGTAAGTGCTGTGTGATTGCACTCCAGATGACCTGTTCCATAACCTTGCCTGGCACTGAGGTCAGGCTGACAGGCCTATCATTCCCTGGCTCATCCAACAGGCCCTTCTTGTGGATGGGCACCACGCTGGCAGCTTCCAGTCTTCTGGGACCTCTCCAGTGAGCCAGGACTGATGATAAGCTGTCTCTGTCCAAGAGCAGCATGCATGCCTGCAGAAAGAGATGCAGTGAGAAAAGAATGCAGCATCGTAAAACCACATCCCACTCTTCTGCCAATGAAAATTCGTTTAGAACAATCTTTGTTTTCCTTTCTACACCAACAGTAGCTCCTAGCTTAAAGGCACAGCCTAAACTGTCACAGTTTAGAATGAGCAGTAGAGGTTTTATAATAGCCAAAAGCCTGCCCATGGTGGAGGATCTTCATGGTCTTGCAGTAAAACTGCCCTGCTTTTAGCACAGCAATCGCTGCTCCTGTTCAATTAAGAGTTGTTCTTGCCTTTGCTGTTGACAATGACTGCTGGGCAGGACCATATCCTGCAGCTCTACTCAGTGCTTTACTTTTGATCTGTAATATTTGGTGAGTTTGGTTTTTGGGGGGGCAGAAGCTGTCAATAACTTTAAGTAATATGGAGGCTATATGTTATGGATAGGTGTAGATCATCAATACGTGGGACTGGTGTGGTGGTCACCTCTAACCTTATCTGTATCAGGAAAGGCTGCTCACTCCTGGTCCTTGCCTGGTTCTTATTCAGGAAGAGATGTCAGCACACTCCTGGCATCTCACCTTCCTTGCAGACATCCCAAACTCTCCATGAGTGCATGGACCATGGCAGCTCTTTTGTTTGACAGCTGCTTTCCTTCCAAAGACACTGATGATCACAGACAACAGGCATCGATTTCTGGAATAACCTCATTCCTAGATCCTGGGCTGCATCAGGAGAAGTGTGGCCAGCAGGGCAAGGGAGGGGATTCTCCCCCTCTGCTCAGCCCTGCTGAGACCCCACCTGGAGTCCTGCCTCCAGGTCTGGAGCCCCTATTCCAAGAGGGATCTGGAGGTGCTGGAAGGTGTCCAGAGAAGGGCCAGGAGGAGGATCAGAGGGCTGGAGCACCTCTCCTGTGAGGACAGACTGAAGGAGTTGGGGCTGTTCAGTCTGGAGAAGAGAAGGCTCTGAGGTGACCTCATTGTGGCCTTCCAGTATCTGAAGGGGGCCTACAAGAAGGCTGGGGAGGGACTTCTCAGGCTATCAGGTAGTGATAGGACTAGGGGGAATGGAATGAAGCTGGAGGTGGGGAGATTCAGGCTGGATGTGAGGAAGAAGTTCTTCCCCAGGAGAGTGGTGAAGCCCTGGAATGGGTTATCCAGGGAGGTGGTTGAGGCCCCGTCCCTGGAGGTGTTTAAGCCCAGGCTGGATGAGGCTCTGGCCAGCCTGATCTAGTGTGGGGTGTCCCTGCCCATGGCAGGGGGGTTGGAACTAGCTGATCCTTGTGGTCCCTTCCAATCCTGATTGATACTATGATACTACGAAAACACAGCTTTCAAACTCAGAACCTTCACAAGACTCACAGGCAACAATGGATGAAGCTGATCTCCTCTCAGTGGTGTCATGCCTTTGACTCCCCAGTCAGCTCATTGTAGTAACTCATCCCCCTCGTTCTGCTTTTTACACCTTCACACATCTGCCTGTGTTTTTAGCACTGGGCTCCAGTGAGAGTAGCTGTTTCCCCAGTGAAAGCAACATGACTGGTGCTTCCAGAATCTTTGGGCTGTTTGGTCCTGCTGTTTTGAATGGCACCAGCATCTCCTAAATTGTGGGAAACCACTTTGGCTGTCAGAAACATTGTAAAGACAGAAATGGAGCAGTTTCTTCAATAAGTGTGGTTGTGGAGCTGGAATTTGCACTCCTGTGGCTGAACCCCTCTTTGACCAGCCTGTACTGCATCCTGTTACACTGCAGCACTTGGACCCTAGAGTAGTATGTGACCACCTTCTCCAGAAAAAGCATTTGACAGGAGAGATTTGGTCTTCAGAGATTTCAGAGAGACTGGGATGCTGGAGTGAAAAAGATGTCTCCTTTGCACTTCCCTGGGACTCTTCTTGTGACTTCCAGGTGACAGCTCCCTCATAAAGGTGGGGGAGTGACAGGACAGGCTTCACTCAACTCATGCATTGGAGGGATTAGAGCCCACAGGCCAGATGGGTCCAATGGAGATTCTTGTGAGAGGGATGCAGGTAACTCTCACCATGTCCATGGCCCTCTCACAGACCCCAGTGAGTTGGTGCTGGGCTATCCTCTCTGCCAGGAAGCAGCTGCAGCTGTGCATATAATCTGCTTTCTAAGCAGATGGTGTCATTATCCCCAACCCAGCTCTTAATATGAAGCAGGGCAGTGGCACTGGCTCCAACAGTTCCAGCTGTCTGTGGCAGAGATGAGATCTCCTCTCAGGGCCGGCGCCTGCTGTGGCTCCCTTGCAGCCAGCATGCCCAGTGAGAGGAAGGCTGTGTTCTGAAGTGACCCACAGGCTCACGCTGGGAAAGCAGGACTAGCCATTCTTTTGAAAAACAGTTTGACATCTCTCACTTCAGAGTCAGTACCTTCCTCTTTTCCAGGCTCCTAACTGCACACTTACTAAAACCAGATTTCCGTGACCCTTGTGTTTTGTCCCCTTCATACATATGAGCCAGCTGTGTGCCCAGGTGGCCAAGAGGGCCAATGGCATCCTGGCCTGCATCAGGAACAGTGTGGCCAGCAGGAGCAGGGAAGTCATTGTGCCCTGTACTCAGCACTGGTTAGGCCACACCTTGAGTCCTGTGTCCAGTTCTGGGCCCCTCAGTTTTGGAAAGATGTTGAGTTGCTGGAAGGTGTCCAGAGAAGGGCAACAAAACTGGGGAGGGGGTTGGAGCACAGCCCTGTGAGGAGAGGCTGAGGGAGCTGGGGTTGCTTAGCCTGGAGAAGAGGAGGCTCAGGGGAGACCTTCTTGCTGTCTACAACTCCCTGAAGGGAGGTTGTAGCCAGGTAGGGGTTGGTCTCTTCTGCCAGGCAACCAGCACCAGAACAAGAGGACACAGTCTCAAGCTGCACCAGGGGATGTTTAGGCTGGAGGTTAGGAAGAAGTTCTTCCCAGCAAGAGAGATTGGCCATTGGAATGTGCTGCCCAGGGAGGTGGTGGAGTCACCATCACTGGAGGTGTTTAGGAAGAGCCTGGATGAGGCACTTGGTGCCACGGTTTAGTTGATTAGATGGTGTTGGGTGATAGGTTGGACTTGAGAATCCCAAAGATCTTTTCCAGCCTGGTTAATTCTGTTCTATTCTATTCTATTCTATTCTATTCTATTCTATTCTATTCTATTCTATTCTATTCTATACATGTTTAAAAACACCAACTGTGCATCAGCAGATTTGTGCATGGATGTGAGAGCTAGTAATAAAGGCAGAAGGAGCTCTTGATTTCCTGCTTTTTCTATTGTTTTCAGATGCCTCTTAACAAATGTGCTCCATGAGCCATGCAATGCAATCTGCAGTGATGAGACTATGCTCTGTCTTTTCTTTTCTTTTCTTCTCTTTTCTTCTCTTTCTTCTTTCTTTTCTTTTCTTTCCTTCTCTTCTTTTCTTCTCTTTTCTTTCTTTTCTTTTCTTTCTTTCTTTTCTTTTCTTTTTTCTTTTCTTTTCTTTCTTTTCTTTCTTTTCTTTCTTTTCTTTTCTCTTTTCTTTCTTTTTTCTTTTTCTTTTCTTTTTTCTTTTCTTTTCTTTCTTTTTCTTTTTTCTTTCTTTCTTTTCTTTTCTTCTTCTCTTCTCTTCTTCTCTTCTCTTCTCTTCTCTTCTTTCTCTTCTCTTCTCTCTTTCTTTTCTTTTCTTTTCTTTCTTTTCTTTTCTTTTCTTTCTTTCTTTTCTTTTCTTTCTCTTCTCTCTCTTCTCTTCTCTTCTCTTTTCTCTTTCTTTCTTTTATTTTATTTATTTTATTTATTTATTTTATTTTTATTTTATTTATTTCTTTCTCTCTCTTTCTTCTCTTTTCTTTTCTTCTCTTTTTTTCTTTCTTTCTTTTTTCTTTCTTTCTTTCTTTTTTTTTTTTCTTTCTTTTCTTTCTTTCTTTCTTTCTTTCTTTCTTTCTTTCTTTCTTTCTTTCTTTCTTTCTTTCTTTCTTTCTTTCTTTCTTCTTCCTTCCTTCCTTCCTTTCCTTCCTTCCTTCCTTCCTTCCTTCCTTCCTTCTTCCTTCCTTCCTTTCCTTCCTTCCTTCCTTCCTTCCTTCCTTCCTTCCTTCCTTCCTTCCTTCCTTCCTTCCTTCCTTCCTTCCTTCCTTCTTCCTTCCTTCCTTCCTTTCTTCTTTCCAGTGACCTGAAAAATAATTCCCTGCCTCTGTGCCTGCAGCACAGTTCAGTTCCTGCAGCACAACTCCTGACTCCTATGTTGTCCAAAATGCAGGTGACCCAGGGATATGAGGCATCGCTCCTCAGCACTAATACCAACCAACAGGACAGCTACATGTAAGGAATTAGTTCCCAACATTGTTGTGTATGTGGAGTGCCTTTTCCTAGACATGCCCATCGTTACATCAGCCCAAGCAATGCTAAGAGGGGTAAAACACCTTTTCCTGCTGTCACAGAAGAATCTGGGACTCCACATTTCTGAGGCACAAGTTAAGCAACACGCCAGAGGCCAGCTGAGCACAGGCTGTCATCCCTCACATCACACATCGCTTGCTACACACGCTGGCTGACCAGTGCCAAAGCATTATCCCAGCAGTCACACCACGCTTGACTGTGTAAGGAGTGCCAGTGCTCTCAGCCAAGCAGAATATCGAAGTGTTGCATCTGTTAAGTGCAGGATCACAGAAGTGGCCAGATCTTTGATTGTCAGGGTTGTGCTAACCTTGGAGGAGCTACCTGCTTTTGCAGAGCCTAGTGAGCATTTAGAAATCCGGGCCGATAACAAGACAGATGGTCTTAATCCTCTTCTTACTGGCTAGTGGTGCACATCCAATATAAGGCATTGGACTATTATGTTTGATCAGCAGATACCTCAAGGACTAAGTGTCAGTGGAAATGGAATGATTGCTGCCTCCACAGGTGGTCCATCCCAGCCAGGTTAGAGCAGATGGCAGGCGAGAAGCACTTCATATGGAACCTGTTCCATCACTGAAAAGACTGCTTCTCGCTTCCATAAAGAATAAATAAGACACTGAGATGAACAATAGCTCTAATAGCCAGGAAAGACCTTAATGAGTACATGTGACAGTAAATCCTGTCACAAAGTGATCTGAATGAGGATGCTGAAACCGCTGTGGGCGCTGAGCGATGTTTCTGCTGGAAACAACGGTCCTTGCTGGTGTTATGATTACATTGCTGTTGCTAACTCAACTCCACATTTATCTGTCTTTCTCAAGCACTGTTGTAGAAGCTCAGTGAGCGCTTCAGCTTACTGCACCTCAATATTTCTTCCTTCTTTCCTTTGTGCTACTGCCTCAGCCATGTTTGAGTGCTGGGCATGCCGCTTTATAGCGCATCATAGCGTCCACGGATGCCCACCTCCACCTTCAAGGTTTCTCTAGCATGAAGTGAACATTAGTTAAATGCCAAGGGTCAGACCCCATAAGTCAGTGTGATTTTTCAAATCCATATCAAAGTGTTTCATTAGAGTAAATCAATTATTCTGCAGAGAAGAGGCACTGTCTGGAACACTGGACTCGGACATCACAGAACTAATGTGTCACTGAAAACACATCTGTGTTTCTCCTGTTCAGCCTCTCTGAATTTCAGCTGCTGGTACAGGACCAGGTTCATTCTGGCTGAGCTGTGTTTCAGGAATCATGGCAAGCCACTCCTTGCAGAGATGATAAAGGCCATTATCTCCCAAAGCATCAGGAATATCCTAGATAAACATTTCTGGCAAAAAAAGGAGATGTTAATTCCCTGTTGCTGAACAGGGTCGAAGTCTCAACTTAAGCTTTTTGCTCATCCACAGTCTACAACCTGACACTATGACAGGCACATGAGATTGCTCAGAGCAGGGCTTGAAAGGAAAGAGAGAGGATGAAGTTATCCCAAGCCAGAGTCTGCTCTGATGGTGAGATTCCAGGCTGGTGTGAATAGCATGAAGTCAACACAATTATGGTGGCATACATTCAGCTGATTATCAAATCCTTCAGGGTAATAGTTACTGAACTAGAGCCATCAGAAGTGCACCTCATCAAAAGGAAAACAGCCCGAAACACTGAATCACCAGGTCTGCTGTTTGACCTTTCTGGAGTGACAGTCTGCCTCACAAGCACACAGGATCTTTTTAATGACAGTGTACTAACCACTGCTGCACTGTTTGTTTTCCATAAGCACTACATCAGCAACAAGATGATAAGAAGTCCCTCTCTACACAGTGTTTCAGATGATGATGTGTGCTGGGTTACACCCATCCTGGGGGAGGGCTGCGAGAGCCCTGCTTCCCCAGGGGACAAAAGAAACCTGATCCAGGGGAACAGAGAGGGACTTGATTTCCCCCTCCCAGGAGGAGGGGTCCCCCAGGTCAAAGGTGGTCTATTCCACTCATAGTATCATAGTATCAGTCAGGGTTGGAAGGGACCACAAGGATCATCTAGTTCCAACCCCCCTGCCATGGGCAGGGACACCCCACACTAGATCAGGCTGGCCAGAGCCTCATCCAGCCTGGGCTTAAACACCTCAAGGGACAGGGCCTCAACCACCTCCCTCGACAACCCATTCCAGGGCCTCACCACCCTCACGGTGAAAAACTTCCTCCTCATGTCCAGCCTGAATCTCCCCACCTCCAGCTTCATTCCATTCCCCCTAGTCCTATCACTACCTGAGAGCCTGAGAAGTCCCTCCCCAGCCTTCCTGTAGGCCCCCTTCAGATCCTGGAAGGCCACAATGAGGTCACCTTGGAGCCTTCTCTTCTCCAGACTGAACAGCCCCAACTCCTTCAGTCTGTCCTCACAGGAGAGGTGCTCCAGCCCTCTGATCATCCTCGTGGCCCTTCTCTGGACACCTTCCAGCACCTCCAGATCCCTCCTGTAATAGGGGCTCCAGACCTGGAGGCAGTACTCCAGGTGGGGTCTCACCAGAGCTGAGCAGAGGGGGAGAATCACCTCCCTTGCCCTGCTGGCCACACTTCTCTTGATGCAGCCCAGGATTCCCTGTCCAGCAAGCCTAGAAAAAGGAAGACCCTGCAGCCACTTTCCCTCTCGGCCCCTGCCTCACCGGTTCCAAAGCACCAACAGCCGCTGCCAGCCTCCTGGTTCTGCCACGTGGTCAGGCCTGGTCCTCTCCCTGCCGCATCCAGGCTCCCCTAAAGGAATGCAATCCACACACATCCAGGGAGATACAAGGCCATCCACATTTGGGTTTGTGTATTTTCCTATCTCCCTTTATTCCTTACCCTTGTAAATCCTCCCTCTTACTGCTAGAGATATATTCTGTTAAAAAATTTACTTCTCCTACTTCCAAACTGACTCCAGATTATTTTTTGGTGGATTTACCTCCAGTCTCTTCAGGGATGGGGGGAGGAATGCTCAGGTTTTTTTGCTACCATCTGAGCTCTTAAACTCCAGTTAAGACTCAAACCACTACATGATGTCAGGCTGAGCTTTGAAGACGAAAGAGAATCATTCATAGAGTTACTCAGCACAGTTTCCAAGCTCGTTTTGATCTGTCTCCTGGTTACTGGGAGGCCTTTATATGAAAGCACAAGACAGAGGAAGGTGGAGCAACCGAGTAGCAGTGTCCCCATAGAAGCACAGAAGAGGACGAGGCTGGTGTTTCTCTGCATCAGGACTGTTACCTTATCATGGCAATAAAAGAACATCGGAGAGCCGAGGCAAAGTAGGCAGTGCCAAGGCTCATTTCTCTGGCTCTATCTTCTCTCCCTCATCCCAGTACATGCAGGCACAAGCTGGAAAACTGCAGGGGAAGCCGGTGCCACAAGCTATATGGTGCACAAACTCATGGGCAGTGAGGAAGGCACACCACTTTGCAAGGAGTAGGCTGCCAGCTGCTGGGCTTTATCGTAGGATGAGTTGATCTGACTGTGCTGAAATGCAGCCCACTCTGTAGAGCCAGCATCCCCTACCTTTGTGCCTCTACTTCAGACACCACCATGGAAAGGACAGTTTGCTTTCTGATATGATCTAACAGTGGCTGGAAGGTGTGACCATTTTAGGCTGTGCCTTTAAGAAAGGGACAGTTACTGGAACGCTCTGGCTGGATGTTTTGAAAACAAAGATAAAGTCTAAACGAATTTCATTGGTAGATTGGTAGAATGCAACTTTAATTTTTCAGCTTTAGTTCAGTTTGATTCTCAGTCTGTTCCAGTCTGTCTGTCTGTTTTCAGCCTCTCTGAGCACCAGCTGTGCTGGACAGAGTTGACCTTGAACTAACAGAGCTAACAGATAAGAAACTAATCCTTGCATATGCTTTGAGCGAAGAGAATTCCCTCCTTAATAATGACCTTTTCTCTCTCTAACCCTTTTTGGGAAAAAAGGGGGGGGGAAGGAGGAGAAGGGGGAGTGGGGACCCTCCTTCCTGGAGGAGGGAAAGATCTTTTCTGTGTTACTTTGTTTGCTGTATATTTCTGTATATATTGTAAATACAGTATATTGTGTATATATTCACTGCATCTCATCCTGCTTGTAAATACAGCTTATTCATCTGCTTCTCTGACTGAGTTAGTGGTGGTTTCTTTTGAGTGGGGGGGAGAAATGAGCCTCTCACCAACACAGAAGGAAAGATAAATGGCAATAGGACTTGTTGCTTTGAATGTGATGGTTGGTTTGCCATTAAAAATCTCACTCTAGAATATTACAGGCTGGACAGATGGGCAGAGTCCAAGGGCAGGAGATTGAACACATCCAAGTGCCAGGTTCTGCACATTGACCACAGCAACCCCATGCAGTGCTACAGGCTGGGGTCAGAGTGTCTGGAGAGCAGCCAGGCAGAGAGGGACCTGGGGGTGCTGGTTGATGGGAGGCTGAACATGAGCCTGCAGTGTGCCCAGGCAGCCAAGAAGGCCAATGGCATCCTGGCCTGCATCAGGAACAGTGTGGCCAGCAGGAGCAGGGAAGTCATTGCGCCCTGTACTCAGCACTGGTTAGGCCACACCTCGAGTCCTGTGTCCAGTTCTGGGCCCCTCAGTTTAGGAAGGAGGTTGACTTGCTGGAACATGTCCAGAGAAGGACAATGAAGTTGGTGAGGGGTTTGGAACACAAGCCCTACGAGGAGAGGCTGAAGGAGCTGGGGTTGCTTAGCCTGGAGAGGAGGAGACTGAGGGGTGACCTGATTGCTCTCTACAACTACCTGAAGGGAGGTTGTAGACAGACAGAGGTTGGTCTCTTCTCCCAGGCAGCCAGCACCAGAACAAGAGGACACAGTCTCAGGCTGCGCCAGGGGAGGTTTAGACTGGCTGTTAGGAAGAAGTTCTATACAAAGAGAAAGATTGCCTATTGGAATGTGCTGCCCGGGGAGGTGGTGGAGTCACCTTCATTGGAGGTGTTCAGGAGGAGACTTGATGGGGTGCTTGGTGCCATGGTTTAGTTGTTTAGGTGGGTTGGATTGGTTGATGCAAGGGACACGATGATCTTGAAGGTCTCTTCCAACCTGGTCTATTCTATTGTATTGCATTTACCCTCTGTACTGTATGGAGAATATGCAATTTTGCACCGACCTTCTAGCTGTGAGGTGTCCCAGGGAGGCTGGAGTAGATGACTTCTAAGGTCCCTCCCAGTCTGAGCCATTCTATTATTCATGCCAGAAAGGACTGAAAGCATCTGGAGTGGAGGCCTGAGTTTAAACCCCTCTGAACAAAAGGATAAACATCCCAGAATGAAATTAAGCAATGACAAAGGTTTACATCTTTGTGTCATTTAGGAACGTACTGCAAAATAAGACCCAAAGGTCAAAAGGAGCTCACAGATGGCAGTTTTCTTCCCATCTACTGGGTGCAAGAGGAAGACAAATTAGGTTAATTTGTGTGAATAGCTTATGATAGATGTGAAGAAAAATGTTGTTCCTGTGAAGCACAGCTGGTAGCCAAAGATGGCCACAGGACCCCTGTTATTGTGGGTTTAATAATAGATCCAATTAGGGTCCATCAGGGGTGGCCTGCTTGTACTTCATTCTACCACAGTGCCAGTGATGTGAACTCCAACTCCCTGCTCCCTTGCACAGTTTGTTTGCTTCTCCAGCAGAAGTCCTTCCCCACTGGGGAGGTGACACTGCTTGTGCTGTTGCTGTCAGACACAGGACAGCCTCTTAACCAGCTACCACTGCTGGGAGGAGGCTTCACCTGAAATGCCTGGGCTCCTACAGCACAGCGGTGGACAAGTCAGCATTGTTTTGGTGGTCCCTCCTTGATGTTTCACTGCTAAGTTTGGAACTGCTCTTTAATCCTGGCCCCTTTTCTGAAAATACAGATGTTTTGAACTTTGTTTTTCATAAGCAGGTTGCTGGAAATGTTGTTAACCTCTGAAACCTTTGGGCAAATACACTTCAAATGGTAAACTGTTGTGTAGCAACTGTACTATAAACAGCCCTCCCTTTGTCTCCTGTGAGCAATCACTGATTTCTTGGGGATTAAAGCTTAATTAAATCTCCAGTCTAGGTGCATGCATCAGGCCATGGTGTACTGCAGCAGATTATCCCTCCTAGTATACAGCTTGCTTAACCATTTAGAATCACAACAGAAAACTGACTGCTGCAACAGCAACAAAACGAGCACGCTCTCGTCAACAAATCACTTCAAACTGTGACGTAGAACATCTTGCTGGCAGGCTCAAAAGCATTTGTGTCATACAGAAAGGTAGGGTGGCAGATAAACACCACACCAAAAACTTGCACCTGGGCTGAGACAGTGCTGCTTCAAATATATCTTGATAGCTTCTGCCCAACAGCCTCTGAGTTCTACCTTCCAGAACTGTGCAGGGCCATGCTGCAGTGAGACGCTGCGACTTGTTCACGGGCACAGCGACCCTCTACTGATTAAACCATTCTCTGCATGTTGTGAGTACAATTTACTAGCTGCATCTGCTTCCACAGATCACTGTCTGCTTAAGAAACTGAGAGCATGCTATTGCTAAATCACTGCATTTAACAGCTCCCCCGGTGATGCTCCACGGTGCCACGCGCTGGTTTTACGTGCTGGTGATAATACAATAATACAATAATACAATACACCAGGTTGGAAGAGACCTTCAAGATCATCACATCCAACCCATCAACCAATCCAACCCACCTCAATACAATACAGTACAATACAGTACAATACAACCCATCTAAACAACTAAAAAACTAAACTGTGGCACCAAACACCCCATCAAGCCTCTTCTTGAACACCTCCAATGAAGGTGACTCCACCACTTCCACAGGCAGCTGATTCCAGTGGGCAATCACTCTCTCGGTATAGAACTTCTTTCCTAAGATCCACTCTAAACCTGCCCTGGCGCAGCCTGAGACTGTGTCCTCTTGTTCTGGTACTGGTTGCCTGGGAGAAGAGACCAACCTCTGCCTGGCTACAACCTCCCTTCAGGTAGTTGTAGAGAGCAATAAGGTCACCCTTCAGTCTCCTCTTCTCCAGGCTAAGCAACCCCAGCTCCCTCAGCCTCTCTTCATAGGGCTTGTGTTCCAAACCCCTCACCAACTTTGTTGCCCTTCTCTGGACACGCTCCAGTAAGACAACCTCCTTCCTAAACTGAGGGGCCCAGAACTGGACACAGGACTCAAGGTGCGGCCTAACCAGTGCAGTGTACAGGGGCAGAATGACCTCCCTGCTCCTGCTGGCCACACTGTTCCTGATGCAGGCCAGGATGCCATTGGCCTTCTTGGCTGCCTGGGCACACTGCAGGCTCATGTTCAGCCTACAATCAACCAGCACCCCCAGGTCCCTCTCTGCCTGGCTGCTCTCCAACCACTCTGACCCCGGCCTGTAGCACTGCATTGGGTCGTTGTGGCCAATGTGCAGAACCTGGCACTTGGATGTGTTCAATCTCCTGCCCTTGGCCTCTGCCCATCTGTCCAGCCTGTCGAGGTCCCTCTGCAAAGCCTCTCTGCCCTCCAGCAGATCAACTCCTGCCCCCAGCTTGGTGTCAGCCACAAATTTACTGCTGATGGACTCAATGCCCTCATCCAGATCATCAATAAAGATATTAAAGAGGATGGGGCCCAGCACTGATCCTTGGGGCACACCACTAGTGCCTGGCTGCCAGCCGGATGTGGCACCATTCACCACCAATGTCCGTGTAACGCTGGATACTGGCTGAATGGGGAGGCTCGAGGCTGGCCTTAAATGAAGAGCAATTATTCAGCTGAATTTAAATGAAATTAAAAAAAAAAGAAAAAAAAGAAAAGAAATTATAATCACAGGTTCTGCATTTAGAATAAATTTGAGCATTTGTGGGATTAAACTTTCAACTGTTGACCTCCCACACTGGTAGAAATACAGGTCTGTGGGTGTGTAATGGGCGTTTAACTGTGGTAATTATGTTCAAGGCATTTATCTCCAGATTTACCTTAAGAATCCACATTTTAAACAGGACAAGTTTTACTCTCTCTCTCTATATATATAAACCCCACCAAACTGCTGCTGCTGTTTGTCAGTTCCCCTTGCAATCCCTCTTGAGTGACTTGTTCGTGACTCACAAGCACTGACTAAAATCTCCCCTCGCTCTTGCAACACTCAGGCTCTCCAGACTTTAAATACAAACTCAGCAGAGCAACACACTTACATAGCCTGTTGAAAACCACAGGTGCAGAAATTCTTGGGACTGTACTTTTCCCAGCCTATCTGAGCTGGAGCAGGTCTTGCAGCTTCTGCAGCAGCAGCTCCCTCCATCATAGTATCATAGTATAGTATCATAGTATCAGTCAGGGTTGGAAGGGACCACAAGGATCATCCAGTTCCAACCCCCCTGACATGGGCAGGGACACCCCACACTAGATCAGGCTGGCCAGAGCCTCATCCAGCCTGGGCTTAAACACCTCCAGGGACAGGGCCTCAACCACCTCCCTGGACAACCCATTCCAGGGCTTCACCACTCTCATGGGGAAGAACTTCCTCCTCACGTCCAGCCTGAATCTCCCCACCTCCAGCTTCATTCCATTCCCCCTAGTCCTAGCACTACCTGAGATCCTGAGAAGTCCCTCCCCAGCCTTCTTGTAGGCCCCCTTCAGACACTGTAAGGCCACAATGAGGTCACCTCAGAGCCTTCTCTTCTCCAGCCTGAACAGCCCCAACTCCTTCAGTCTGTCCTCATAGGAGAGGTGCTCCAGCCCTCTGCTCCTCCTCGTGGCCCTTTCTCTGGACACCTTCCAGCACCTCTAGATCCCTCTTGGAATAGGGGCTCCAGAACTGGAGGCAGGACTCCAGGTGGGGTCTCAGCAGAGCTGAGTAGAGGGGGAGAATCACCTCCCTTGCCCTGCTGGCCACACTTCTCTTGATGCAGCCCAGGATCTGATTGGCTTTCCAGGCTGCAAGTGTACATTGAGAGCTCCTGTTGAGCTTCTCTTTCCCCAGCACCCCCAAGTCTCTCTCCTCAGGGCTGCTTTCCAGTCAGTCACTGCCCAGCCTGCATTTGTGCTTGGGATTGCCTCGACCCAGATGCAGGACCCTGCCCTTGGTCTTGTTGAAGCTCATGAGGTTGGCTTGTGCCCACCTCTCCAGCCTGTCTAGGTCCCTCTGGATGGATCCCTTCCCTCCAGCGAGTCTGCTGCACCACACAGGTTGGTGTCATCAGCAACCTTGCTGAGGGTGCACTCAATGCCACTGTCCATGGCACCCACAAAGATGTTGAACAAGACTGGTCCCAATGTCTATCAACCCCTCCACTCCCTTCCGCTTTTGCTGGTAGTCCTCGTCATCTTCATCACCCTCATCTGAATCTAAAGACTTCTCCTTTTTGGGTTCCCTGTTGATCCTTCACCTCCTTCCTCTTGCTCATCCTCTTCCCTGGCCTTCTGCTTTTCTGCTTGGAGCTGGGCATCAATCTCTTCAGGACTTGTGTACTGTCTTGCTTGGCCTTTGTGGCCTCCTTTTCTACCTCCTTTCGGCATCGCGGCGGCGATGGTGGCTGCGGCAGCTGCAACGACCCCCCCCCCCCCCCAGCCGGCCCTGAGTCACCATCTGCAGGCTAAAGTGGAGAAAGAAAGGGGGGAGTAGGCTCCCTGAAGGGAAAAAACCCTCCCCACAGCTGAGTGTTAAGTGTGCCAGCTTTATCTTCCAGCTGTGCCAAACCAGCAGTGCTGCTGGCCTTATGGCCAGTGTTTGAGTGCTTGGCTGATTGGTGGAGCCATGCAAGGGGCTGGGTACAAGCCTGCTTAAATACTGGTGCTTTTCATGAGCTGAGTGAGGGGACTCAGGAAAAGTTCCATGGGTATCCCAGGGAATTTGAGTTTAATCCAAATGCCCACTGGCTGCCTCCTCTGAAACACCACCCTTTCAGAAAATGTTATTCTTAAGCAGTTGTTGGCAATGGGAAAGGGATGATCCTACTGCCCCAGCTGTGAGATGCAGGTTTTAAGGTCTCAGGACATAGTGACAGTGAGATTTTGAACCCAGGACATAGTGACAGTGTGATTTTGTACCCTGCACCTTTTCTTCAATGATCTCTGGAGGTCTCTTCCAAACCATACCATTCTGGCACCTTCAGACTTCTCTCTGTCTCTGCCAATACACAAACAACGTGATCCCACCAGCACTTGTTTGAGTTTTCAGTTTCCTGCCTCCTGAGGATCTTCCCTCTGTTGTGCCTTCCAGTCTCAAATCCACCAAGCAGTTCTCTAGGTCTCCCTGTATTTCTTCCTACTGTTCTCTCCTGAGGGGAACCAGTGACAGCATTAATAGATGAGGTGCGAGCAACTGATGTCGTTTACCTGGACCTGAGCAAAGCCTTTGACACTGTCCCACACCACATCCTGGTCTCCAAGCTGGTGACACATGGGTTTGATGGGTGGAGCACTAGATGGATACAGAACTGGCTTGATGGCTGCACCCAAAGAGTGGCTGTCAATGGGTCCATGTCCCAGAGGAGGCGAGGGACAAGCAGAGTCCCTCAGGGATCAGTCCTGGGACCAGGCTTGTTCAACATCTTTGTGGGTGCCATGGACAGTGGCAGTGAGTGCACCCTCAGCAAGGTTGCTGATGACACCAAGCTGTGTGGTGCAGCAGACACGCTGGAGGGAAGGGATCCATCCAGAGGGACCTGGACAGGCTGGAGAGGTGGGCACAAGCCAACCTCAGGAGCTTCAACAAGACCAAGGGCAGGGTCCTGCAGCGGGGTCGAGGCAATCCCAGGCACAAATCCAGGCTGGGCAGGGACTGGCTGGGGAGCAGCCCTGAGGAGAGAGACTTGGGGGTGCTGGGGGACGAGAAGCTCAACAGGAGCTCTCAATGTGCACTTGCAGCCCGGAAAGCCAATCAGAGCCTGGGCTGCATCAGGAGAAGTGTGGCCAGCAGGGCAAGGGAGGTGATTCTCCCCCTCTACTCAGCTCTGGTGAGACCCCACCTGGAGTACTGCCTCCAGGTCTGGAGCCCCTATTGCAAGAGGGATCTGGAGGTGCTGGAAGGTGTCCAGAGAAGGGCCACGAGGATGAGCAGAGGGCTGGAGCACCTCTCCTGTGAGGACAGACTGAAGGAGTTGGGGCTGTTCAGTCTGGAGAAGAGAAGGCTCTGAGGTGACCTCATTGTGGCCTTCCAGTATCTGAAGGGGGCTACAAGAAGGCTGGGGAGGGACTTTTCAGGCTATCAGGTAGTGATAGGACTAGGGGGAATGGAATGAAGCTGGAGGTGGGGAGATTCAGGCTAGATGTGAGGAGGAAGTTCTTCCCCATGAGAGTGGTGAAGCCCTGGAATGGGTTGTCCAGGGAGGTGGCTGAGGCCCCATCCCTGGAGGTGTTTAAGCCCAGGCTGGATGAGGCTCTGTCCAGCCTGATCTAGGGTAGAGTGTACCTGCCCATGGCAGGGGGGTTGGAACTAGCTGATCCTTGTGGTCCCTTCCAACCCTAACTGAAACTATGAAACTATGAAACATACCTGATAAAGTTAGCCTTCTCTTGCACAGTCCATCCCATAAAGTTTCAGTGATGCAATTAGGTTTCAGACAATATAGAGCAGTAGTTAGATTCTCTACATGCTTCGTATTAAAAAGAAACAGCCACCACATTATAGTTTGTACTTCGACTTCTAAGATTTGATCATTTTAAAAGCCAACAACCTTGATAATGTCCTTTGGAGGCTGTCTTTCTTTTTTAATAGGGTACATTAGGAATCAAGCAATCATAGAGAGTGTAATTAAGCACATAATCACAAGTATTTTTGACATCTGCTTACAGGCTCCATAGAAAAATTTTTCATCTCCCTCCCCTGCAGCCTAATGTCTTAAATTAATTTATCAGGACCATCTGTGTTGTCTTTTTTGCTGTTCAGCTTTCCTTTCCAGATCTGCTTTGTTGCTGACTATTTCCTGATACTTTGTAATTTTCACTCTTAGTTTTAAAAATATAATACAATAGAATACAATAGAATAGACCAGGTTGGAAGAGACAATACAATACAATACAATACAATACAGTACAATACAGTACAATACACCAGGTTGGAAGAGACCTTCAAGATCATCGCATCCAACCTATCAACCAATCCAACCTAAACAACCTAAACAACTAAACCATGGCACCAAGCACCCCATCAAGTCTCCTCCTGAACACCTCCAATGAAGGTGACTCCACCATGTCCCGGGCAGCCCATTCCAATGGGCAATCACTCTCTCTGTATAGAACTTCCTCCTAACATCCAGTCTGAACCTCCCCTGGTGCAGCCTGAGACTGTGTCCTCTTGTTCTGGTGCTGGCTGCCTGGGAGAAGAGACCAAGCTCTGCCTGTCTACAACCTCCCTTCAGGTAGTTGTAGAGAGCAATAAGGTCACCCCTGAGTCTCCTCCTCTCCGGGCTAAGCAACCCCAGCTCCCTCAGACTCTCCTCACAGGGCTGTGCTCAAGGCCTCTCCCCAGCCTCGTTGCCTCTCCTCTGGACATGTTCAAGTGTCTCATGTCCTTCTTAAACTGAGGGGCCCAGAACTGGACACAGTACTCAAGGTGTGGCCTAACCAATGCAGAGTACAGGGGCACAATGACCTCCCTGCTCCTGCTGGCCACACTATTCCTAATGCAGGCCAGAACATGCAGCCTCCAATCTGTCAGGAGGAATAAAGCCCTTTAAGCTGATGGCACTGAGTGCAATGCATGCAGAAAAGAAGGGACATTCAAAGATTTTACTTCCTCGTGCCACTGATGTTAAGGATAGTGTTACTAGTTGGTAACTCATTCCACCTCCCTAGAGTGAAGCAAACATCTTCTGTTGCTTTCCTAGAGTCCTTTGAAATGTTTATCTCGAAGGCTCATCCACAATATATATTTGTCCACAATACAAATCTTTTCCTGTAGTCACTGCTTCTGCCTGATTTTCTTTCCTGAAGTTCTTAGTTTACTGTAGCTAGTACTAATTTCAAGCAATCTTTTTCCAGCCTTGGCACTGTAGCTTCCCATGACATCATCTTCTCCTGAAAGAGGGAAGGGGCACAAAACACCACCATCAGACCCTACTCAGGAGTTTGTGTAACATGACAGGAGAAAGGCTCTTGCAAGAGCATTACAGTATGCTTATCTGAAGGCAAAACTACTTGAAGTGCAATCCCCCCCTGCTCTGTTGCTTGCTTCTTCAAGAGGTTTTCCCCAGAAAGATCTGTTCTACACGAATCTCTGCCCTGGAATACAATATCCATGTACCTCCCTGATTTACCAGGATGCTATTTCCTGAGTCAACTTTTTTAACCTTCTGAATTGAATCTGAAGCAAACAACAAGGAGATCTTACCAGTGAATGAAAACCTGCTTTGTAAGGGGAAACAAACACTACAAAAAAGGTAACAAATAGCTCTGGAAGTGGCACTTTCCTAAGCAAGGGTTTAAGTCAATTAAAAAGTCAGTGTTCCCGCTGTGGGTGCCCAGGTGGCCAAGAGGGCCAATGGCATCCTGGCCTGCATCAGGAAGAGTGTGGCCAGCAGGAGCAGGGAGGTGATTCTGCCCCTGTACACTGCACTGGTTAGGCCACACCTTGAGTCCTGTGTCCAGTTCTGGGCCCCTCAGGTTAGGAAAGATGTTGAGTTGCTGGAAGGTGTCCAGAGAAAGGCAACAAAGTTGGTGAGGGATTTGGAGCACAGCCCTATGAGGAGAGTCTGAGGGAGCTGGGGTTGCTTAGCCTGGAGAAGAGGAGGCTCAGGGGAGACCTTCTTGCTCTCTACAGCTCCCTGAAGGGAGGTTGTAGCCAGGTGGGGGTTGGTCTCTTCTCCCAGGCAACCAGCACCAGAACAAGAGGACACAGTCTCAGGCTGTGCTGGGGAGGTTTAGGCTGGATGTTAGGAAGAAGTTCTATATAGAGAGAGTGATTGCCCATTGGAATGTGCTGCCTGTGGAGGTGGTGGAGTGACCATCATTGGAGGTGTTTAGGAGGAGACTTGATGGGGTGCTTGGTGCCATGGTTTAGTTGATATGATGGTGCTGGGTGATAGGTTGGATGCGATGATCTCGAAGGTCCCTTCCAACCTGGTCTATTCTATTCTATTCTATTCTATTCTATTCTATTCTATTCTATTCTATTCTATTCTATTCTATCCTACCCTATCCTATCCTATCCTATCCTATCCTATCCTATCCTATTCTGATTCATGGCAGGAATTCCCCAGGAATTCAGCCCTTTGACAATATAACAGCTCATTTACCTGGGACTTTAGTACTTTCAAAATGAGGTTTGTTCTGCATCAGTCAGAGTTGATGGCTTTTTAAATGAGGTTTAATGGATGAAAATAGAATGGTGTTTAGCCAAGTAAGATGACTTTTAATTAAAATGCAACAATCCCATGTTGAGCAAAGTGTACCCAGAATGTTATAAACCTCTGCAATCTGGGGAGTGTGCTGGGCTGGAGCTGAAGATCAGGACAGACAGATAATCCTCCACAAATAATTAGAGCAGAAAGTGCTTCTAATCTCTCTGTTAGTCTGGTTGTATTATTTGCTCTAATAATAAAATACACATTACAAAACCCCACACTTACACATTTTCATTTAGACTGCACTGGGCATCTTTTAACCTGTCATTTTTCAGCTGCTGTTTTGATTTATGCATGTACTGCACAGACAGACATGGTCTGAAATGCCACTGTCCTCTAGCTGTATAAAAGCACAGCACAAATACCAAGTTGTCAGACTTTGAAGCTTAATGTATGGAAGCTTATCAGCAGGGTCTTGACTGACTTGACCAATATGGTTAGGTGGCACACGTCCTTAAGTGGCTTGTGTGCTCTAGGCTGTAGATGTGCAACCCTCTGGCACAGCTTGACTCTGCTTGAATTTGGTAGGTGTTTAGCCAATGACACTGGGCATTATTGCACTGCAAGAAAAGATAGACTGAGGAGCCATGTCACTTCCACAGCCTGTGGCTGGGACTAGGAACATGCCTCCATCCTGTGACACGAGATGACCTGTGAGGCGTGGGGACCTCACTGTCCACGTCCCCATGTCATAGCTCATCCCTCAGGCAGTCTCCAGGCCATTTTTCACTTCTTGTCATCCCACTGGGTCCCTTAACAAATACAACCCTCCTCAGTGCCCTCTCACTAAATACAAGGTCTTGTCAAGATTTCCAGACTCTACACACATCCCTCTCAGGGCCTGCACCAACTTCTTGCAATGTTCTTATTTCCCTCTGACATTGCCCATCCTTCACCTTTCTAACAGCACAGCTCTCCCTCTCCTCATCCTCCTCACCTCCTGCATGCCTTTCCAGCTCCCGTGCCAACCCCTGGAAACCCAGTGACACCCGTGTACCTTGTGGGACAAAAGCCCCTTGGACAGCTGTACATATAACTGAACACCTTGGCTATAAACAAATGAAGTTCTTCCCCATGAGGGTGGTGAGATGCTGGAACAGGTTGCCCAGGGAGGTGGTGGAAAGCCACATCCCTGGAAGTTTTTAAGGCCAGGCTGGATGGGGCTGTGAGCAACCTGCTCTAGTGTGAGGTGTCTCTGCCCATAGCAGGGGCGTTGGGACTGGATGATCTTTAAGGTCCCTTCTACCCCTGACAATTCTGTAAACAGATCCGCCTACTGTGCGGGTTTTCAGCAGTGCAAATTTAACCTACAGAGGGGTCGGGTCCTTGCGCAAGGCGGATGCCTAGGGGGCACTCGTTGGTTCTCGTCCCACCGGCGTTCAGTGCAAGTAGCTATGGCAACGGCGGCTGCGGCGTAGAGCGGCCAGCGGCGGCTCCGTTTAAGTTCGGCGAACGGGCGGCATTGAGGCGGATCGCGGCCGCTCGCTCCTTTCACCTTCGGTGGCGGGACGGGAGCGGGTGACCGCGGTAAGGCGGAGGTGGACGCTACTGGAGGCGGGCGGGGAGCTGTGGCCGTGGTGGGACGGAGTTGGTGCCGAGCGAAGGGGAACGCTTTGTTTCTTGGCCCTTGCCAAGAAGACTCTCCGACTGGGGTTTCCCAGCCGTTTATGCCGCTGGTGCAGGTATCCCTGCCCGGCCCGAGAGACTCCGCCGGGGGCGCCGGAGCAGAGCCGTGAGGAGCGGAGCGGGAGTGGGCGGCGGCTGGGAGCTGGAGGCGCGGGGCGAGGGGAATCCAACCATGGTCCCGTTCTGGCGACTTCAGAAAGTTCGAACCCATGGCTTTAGGGTAATTTCTTCAGAGCAAAAAAGCTCACAGAACTTTCAGGTTTGGGAGGGATTTTTAAACCGATGTCTGCCTGAGCCGAGAGGTCTCAGCTGTGATCTGTAGAGGTACCAGCCCAAGCCCTAACAGCTCAGCTCAGAAGCATTGCTGTAAACCCGAAGCCCTAACAGCTCAGAAGCATTGCTGTAAACCCGAAGCCCTAACAGATCAGAAGCATTGCTGTAAACCCGAAGCCCTAACAGCTCGGAAGCACTGCTGTAAACCCAGCTGTTATCCCTCGTCACTAGCGCTAATCCATATCCTAGCGTGGGTTTAAGCTTGCTGTGCCAGTTTAGAGACAGGTTTCCTTTCTGGTGCCCTCTCCGCTCACTCTGGGTCCATCTGTGCGCGCAAGCAGCGGCAGCGCTGCCGCCAAAGGTGAGGCGGGATAGCTGGGCAGGTAAAGGGGGCCGGGGGGCTCCGATAGCCTTCTCGGACTGGGCTGGGGCACAACACCGCGGGGCTGCCTGCAGGGATGACCGAGGGGAAACCGGTTACGTAAAGAGCAGGCAGGTGAGGAGGAAGGCACGGTTTGGGCAGCTCTTGCTTGAGATCTCTCATTAGACACCCACAATGCTGTCTCCCGTGCGAAAGTGCAGCGTTCAGTAACCGCGGCGTGCTGCCACCGAGGTCAGTCAGACAGCGCTGAAGTGGTGGCAGCACGACTGAGAGTACACTGCACTGCACGTCTCCAGATGCGAGTACATGAATTGAAATCTGCCTCAAACCAGCCCTCTTCACTGCTTTTATGGCTGCTCTCTGTGGATTTGCTGTAGGTGGGTCATACAGCTATGCAGGAAGAGAAGCACGAGGTCTCCATAGCTCTGCCGATTGCTCTCTCCTGTACGTGATCTCTGCAGAGAAAGACCTAGGTTTTGAAACTGTAAACCCAGTATTCTTCTTTGGGGTGTGAATTTCAAAGCAGTGTCTATTTTCAAGTAACTCCTGTCACAAGGACAAACTTTAAAACTGGTCATAGTATTGTCCAGTATAAGCAAATCTCCCACATAGTTCTGCAGTGAATTGAGATTTTGGTGATCCCCAGTGAGTATTCTTTCTGACAGACAGTGCAAGCAAGGGTCAGCACTGAACAGATGTTGTATTCTCACCTTATGATGCATAAAATCAGGCATCAGCCTGGATGCACATCTCATTTTCAGAGTGTTTAGTCTGGTCTATGCTGCAGTGTATGAACTGAAAAACCAATGCACTTGTCAACATGCAAACTACGCTTTTGGATCTAAGTTTTAAGGACTTGCTTTATATAATGTATAGGTTTAAGTATCAATAATGAATGAGAGTATTAGAAACTCCAGCTTGTGACATTACTGCCCCTCTAGTAATAGATTCCTGGCTTCAGTAGGTTTAGGTAGCAGTTCAGTATAGATTATATATATGCTCAAGTTTTAGTGGTTGGAATTTGGTATGAAAATAGTCCTGTTTCTCAGCAGATGGAACTCACTTGCTCTGATAAGCAGACAAACTAAAATCCTACTCTGCTTCATAAGCAGGTTTGAGTTACACCCACCCTTTGCCTTTTGCAGAGAAGTCAAATATTACCTTCTGTAGGGACCCCCAGCCATTACCAGAGGTCTAGGCTGTTCGATTCTTCCTTCACTTGTGCTTTAAGATCTCTACACTGGCTCTGTGTCTGGAGTTAATCAACACAGCTCTTTGTTCAAGCGAGGAAAATCTCTCTTCTGTTAATGCAGATCTACTGTAGATCATGAAGCTCTTTCAGGTAGCTGGGGAAGGAAATAATCTCCTAGAAACAAGGCTCCCTTAGGAACAACCAGCACAAGCTGTCAGTGTGTGTGATACTCTCTCACGGGATTCGAGAGCAGGCCATTGCAGCTGCAGGTGAGGTGCTTGCCTTACTTTATGCACCTCTCATGTGCAAGCAGATTTTTCAGGTACTGTATAACAGGCAAGTGGAGGCTCTACTCCAAGCTGGTGGTAGCCATCTATCAAGACCAAATCTGCCTGTTACTAGTGCTTCATGACAGCTTTGGGAAGGGGCAAAGCTCAGGTTCTTGGGTCTTGCTCAGACAAGGCACCCAAAATATTTTAGGCATGGATTGTCTTCTGCAGTGCTGGTGCAAGGTAAAACTGGTTTCTCCATGATGAACTACTTGCTTTGAGAGAGACCTGCAAGGTAGTAAGAACCACCCAGGACCATGTAAAAGCTGGGGCAGGTCAAGCTGAAGCCTTGACCACCTTCCTGTCTTCCCAGTTCTGACCACTAAATTCCCCCTTCTGCTCATCTTCTAATGAAACAGCTCTTGAGTGCCCTGCCAGCTATTTTTACCTCCTTAGCTTCACAGTTACACTGCTTGGTACTGACTTACCCTAATGCCGCCGCAGTCAGCGTCGGTAAGCTAAACCCTGGATGGCAAAATCCAGAAGGGCTTGCTCAGCTTTATTGGATGAAGGCACAAATGGTCAGGTGACTGTAAAAAGCTTTTTATCAAGTGCTGCTGTCACTTAAGCTGAAAAGCAACACGAGACAGACATCATTTGCAATGGTATGCCATGCTGCTCGCTTCTGCTGGTGGGGCTCACCTATGCAATACACCACACGTAAGACCAAGGAAAAGGTCTGAGGGATCTTCATCCTTCATAATGAGTAGTGGTGAGTGGAGGCCAATGTGTGCAGGATCCAGGTGCAAGTTAGGACGGTGGGATTGCAAAACTGAAGCCATCAGTGCAGGCAGCCAGAAAGCTGTGTGATGCTTTGAGAGCTGTCAGCTGGAGTCATCATGGTGATGGAAGCAGATTAAAGGACCTGCTGCTGCTCCTCCTACAGAGCACAGTAATGAAATAGAGGCAGGATTACTTCCAGTAGCTGTAGATTATGGCTGCTATCATAAGGCTAATCATAGCTGATACTCCAGGGTAAAAACAGTCACTGCAGTGATCTTTCCTGTATAATCACTGTCAACTAGCAAAGCTGTCAATGTTTGCACGGGCTCTGATGAGTAGCTGTGGTTTTACACACCTAGGTAGCTATATCTGTGTCTCATCAAAGTTTTTAGCCCTTTTATTTCTTCCTTGTGAAGAAACTGGTATTGCTTGTTGGGAGAGGTACCCTCTGGAACGAGAGAAACTAGTCCTTTCATTCGGTGGGAAAACTTTCTCTTCCTAGAAAAGCCCAAGCATTAGACTCTGAAATAATCTCAAACCTGGGACATTGTGCAGGCTACCCACCTGTTTTGAATAGCTCCCTTTGAAAGTGTGACATAGTTGCATAAGATAATCATTTCTTGAAAGAGAACAAGGCTAACTTACTACAAGGGGCAGAGGCATGAAAGCAACCAAAGCATCCTCCTACCTGCTGTAGGTGGTAACATTTTTCCAGGCACTGAAAAAGCTCTTCCAGGGAGTCTGGGAGCTTGTGACTCCCAGCTCCAATGGGAGTACTGGGTAGCTATGAATGTCTGGTGATTTATAGAGTCAGTAAAGGGACTAGGCTCTTAAAACAAAAGCGTGCTTTTCTTCCTTTTATGTCTGTGTCTCAGCCCTGAGAATGTGCTCACATCATCACAGACTCACAGAATTGTCAGGGTTGGAAGGCACCACAAAGGTCATCCAGTTCCAACTCCCTGCCATGGGCAGGGACACCTCACACTAGATCTGGTTGCTCTGAGCCACATCCAGCCTGGCCTTAAAAACCTTCAGGGGTGAGGCTTCCACCAACTCCCTGGGCAACCTGTGCCAGTGTCTCACCACCCTCATGGGGAAGAACTTCTTCCTAACATCCAATCCGAATCTACCCACTTCTAGTTTTGCTCTATTCCCCCTAGTCCTATCATTACCTGACACCTTAAAAAGTCCCTCCCCAGCTTTTCTGTCAGTGCCCCTTAAGATACTGAAAGGCCACAATAAGATCTCCTCAGAGCCTTCTCTTCTCCAGACTGAATAGCCCTAACTCTCTCAGTCTGTCCTCATAAGAGAGCAGCTCCAGCCCTCTGATCATCCTCGTGGCCCTGCTCTGGGCATGTTCCAGCATCCCCACATCTTTCTTGTAATAGAGGCTCCAGAACTGGACACAGTGCTCCAGGTGGGGTCTCAGCATAGTGGAGTAGAGGGGGAGAATCACCTCCCTCAATCTGCTGGCTATGCTTCTCTTGATGCAGCCCAGGAGGTGATTGGCTTTCTGGGCTGCAAGTGCACACTGGTCTCTCAGATTGACTTCTGATCCACCAGCACCCCCCAGGCCTTTTCTTCAGGGCTGCTCTCCAGCCAGTCCCTGCCCAGCCTCTATCAGTGCCTGGAATTGCCCTGACCCAGCTGCAGGACCTTGCACTTGGTCTTGTTGAACCTCATGAGGTTGGCTTGGGCCCAACTCTGCAGCCTGTCAAGGTCCCTCTGGATGGATCCTTCCCTCCAGCTTGGTGTCATCAGCAAACCTTGCTGAGGGTGCACTCCATGCCACTGTCCATGTCACCAACAGAGATGTTAAACAAGCCTGGTCCCAGTTCTGATCCCTGGGGGACTCCACTTGCCACTGGCCTCCACTTGGACATAGACCATTGACAGCCACTCTTTGGGTGCTTCATCAAGCCAGTTCTTCATCCACTGGGTGATCCATCCAACCCATATTTCACCAGTTTGGAGATCAGGATGTCATGTGGGGCAGTGTCAAAGGCTTTGCTCAGGTCCAGACAAATGACATCAGCTGCTCTCCCCTTGTCTATTAATGTTGTGACCTTGCCTTAGAAGGCCACCAGGTGTGTCAGGCAGGATTTGCCCTTGGTGAAGCTGTTGGTTGTACCAAATTAACTCTTCATTATTCTTCTGCCTCAGCAGTGCCTCCAGGAAGGTCTGCTCCATGATCTTACCAGGCACTGCCTGGCCTATATTTCCCTGGGTCATCCTTCTTTCCCTTTTTGAAAATGGGAGCAATGTTTCCCCTTTCCCAGTCAGTGGGGACCTCCCTGGACTGCCAGGACTTTTGGAATATAATAGAGAGTGGTTTAGCGACCTCCTCTGCCAGTTCCCTCAGCACCCATGGCTGTATCCCATTGGGTTCCATGGACTTGAACACTTTCAGGTTCTTCAGATGGTCGCAAACCTGATCTTCACTCACCACGGGCAGTTCCTTCTTCCAGCCCCTGCCATTATCTTCTGTGACTCTGGAGAATCAAGCTTCTTAATCTGTTTCCCTTCTGTTACCTTTTGATGCCATGTCCTGATTGCGATGTTTCCAGGAGTAGCCTTTTGGTAATCCCAGCTGCAGCCATCGTGTGTGCCACTCCTTCTCCCTGGGGGCTACTGGAAGGCAGCAACAAGGCACGTAGGTGTGCTGTGTGAAGAAACAGATGCTGTTTTGCTGCTGTTAATGTCCCTATTGCCTGCTTTGGATTGCATTGTGTTTAAATACAAATACAATAGTTAATAACCTTGTTCCTCTTCAGCTGATTGCATGAAGGGATTGGCTGGATGGGGAGTTAATTGCTTTTTTTTCCTCAACTGATTGGTGCAGTTTGTTCTGCACTCAGTGATGGGCAACTCCCTAGCAACAGAAACCTTTCACTTAACAGAAACCTCTCACTTAGGGCTGATAACAGTTTAAACCTCAGAATGCTGCTACTTCCCAGTCTCAGTTGGCTTGATGCTGGTGGTAGTGTCTCAAGTATGCTCTTCTAGCAGAGATGGACTTCAGCCTGTTGAGGGTGGTGTAGCCTAGCCTGCATGCAGCACATTTGCTAAACAAAGGTTAGCACTCTGGCTAGCCTTGTAGTGAAAGCAGCTACTGCTCCTTTTGCTACTGCCTATGTACACGTGTGAGCTCTACCATTAGTGTTACAGTGGCAGCAAACCTACTTGAGTGACTGACCAAAGTCAGTGGAGAAGGAGGAGAGAGAGTGCCTCAAGCTGCTGGAGCAGAGTTTTCCCTGCAGTCAACGGTGAAGACTGCAGAGAGGCAGGCTGTCCCCTGCAGCTCACAGAGGTTAACACTGCAGAAGGTAACCATCTGTATTCCATGGGGGACCCTACACACCAGAGCAGATGGCTGTGCCTGAAGAAGGCTGTAACCCCACAGGGAGCCTGTGCTGGAGCAGGCTCCCAGCAGGACCTGTAGCCTCATGGAGACAGTAGCCCATGCAGGATAAGGTTTGCTGTCAGGAATTGTGACCCTCTGGAGGGGGCCCACTCTGAAACAGTTCATGAAGGACTGCCCCTCATGGGAAAGACTCATTGGAGAAGTTTGTGGAAGACTGTCTCTGATGGGAGGGACCCCCCATGCTGGAGCAATGGAAGTGTGAGGAGTCCTCCCCACAAGTAGGAAGGAGCAGCAGAGGCAGTGATGAAGTGACTCCAACTTCCATTTGCTCTCCCCCTGTGCTGCTTGTGGCAGGAGGTAAAGAAGTTTGGAGTGTAGCTGAGCCCAGGAAGAGAGGGATGAGCCAAAGGTGTATTTAAGATGTGGGGTTGTTTCTCATTAGCATACTCTGATTTGATGGGTAGTAAACTCATTTCCCCAAGTTGAGTCTGACTTGTCTGTAATGGGTGAATGGTCTCTCCCTGTCCTTATCTTTGCCCATGAGGCTTTTGATACATTTTCTCACCTTACATCCAGCTGAAGAGAGGAGTGATAAAGTGGCTGTGGAGGGCACCTGCTGCCCATCCAGGGTCAACTTACCATGGCAGGTCAACTATCTGCTTCCTGAAGGATCTCCTGCTGGCTAGGATGTGGCTGTTTGCCACATTGGACTCCATATGTGGAGTTTTTGCACATAGGGTTGCTGTATGCTTGTGCCCTCTCATGAGACAGGTGAGCCCTAGCCCCAGCTCTTCTGTGTGGGCAGGGGAATGCTTCCTCAGCCCAGCCTGGAGGGAGCACCTTATCCTTACAACTTGACTTCAGATGCAAGAACGGTGACAGCATTTTAATTACCTGGTGACTGGAAGCTCAGGGCAAAAGGTGCCTCTCCACCTTTTCTCGCCCTCTGCACAAGTTGGCTGCTGCAGGTGAGGTTTCTCGAGGTGGTAAACACCAATTATTTCCTGAGTGGCCAACCCAGTAGCACTTTCAGACGAGCAGCAGACTCGAGAGGTGTGAGGGGAAGCACGTTCCTGGCCGAGGCGTGTGGCTGATGACACTGCTCTCTTTTTCTTTCCCTCCTGCCTCTCAGTGAAGACACACAGGGCACTATGTCTCTGGCATCCTGGTTCAGGTGGAATGAGCCCCCACCCCGCATTTCCCAGAGGAGCCCCACAGAAATGGTGGTTGAAACACTCATGATGGAGCTGAACTGGCAAACCAAGCAGGCAGAGAAGCAGCAGAGAGAGCGAGAGAATGAGTACCGCAAAATCAAGACCGGGGTGGACTACGGCTGGTTGGTCAGCTACCCAAAGCAGAGCTATGATATCAGCCCAGGAGAGAGGCTGCAGCTGGAGGAGATGTGCACCAAGATACATCCTTCCTACTGTGGGCCTGTCATACTCAGGTACAGTAAAAGCAGCAATGATACAGCCCTTTACTTTCCCCCTCTCCTATGTACAGGTGAAGAAGGAGTGAGAATTATTAGACCCAAATAAAACCTAAGAGAGATGAATCTTGGTGTTCTGCATCACAAGTCATGCTGGGACAGTTTGTGAAAGACTAGACTAGACTAGAATAAACCAGGTGGAAGAGAACTTCAAGATTATCGAGTCCAACCTATCATCCAACACCATTTAATCAACTAAACCATGGCACCAAGCACCCTATCAAGTCTCCTCCTAAATACCTCCAGGCATGAGGACTCCACCTGAGCAGCACATTCCAATGGGCAATCACTCTCTCTATGAAGAATTTCTTCCTAACATCCAGTCTGATCCTCCCCTGGTGCAGCTTGAGACTGTGTCCTCTTGTTCTGGTGCTGGTTGCCTGGGAGAAGAGACCAACCCCCACCTGGCTACAGCCTCCCTTCAGGGAGCTGTAGACAGCAAGGCCTCCCCTGAGCCTCCTCTTCTCCAGGCTAAGCAACCCCAGCTCCCTCAGCCTCTCCTCACAGGGCTGTGCTCCAAACCCCTCCCCAGCATTGTTGCCCTTCTCTGGACACCTTCCAGCAACTCAACATCCTTCCTAAACTGAGGGGCTCAGAACTGGACACAGGACTCAAGGTGTGGCCTAACCAGTGCTGAGTACAGGGCAGAATGACCACCCAGCTCCTGCTGGCCACACTGTTCCTGATGCAGGCCAGGATGCCATTGGCCTTCTTGGCCACCTGGGCACACTGCTGGCTCATGTTCAGCTGGCTGTCAACCAGCACCCCCAGGTCCCTCTCTGCCTGGCTGCTCTCCAGCCACTCTGACCCCTGCCTGTAGCACTGCATGGGGTTGCTGTGGCCAATGTGCAGAACCTGGCAGGTGAAGAAGGGAAAGCTAATATTTTAAGTCAATTTAACAGGCCCTCATTTCCTCCAGATAGTTAGGAAGTGCCATTTCTCTCTGAGACGGGCCGGAGTCTATGCTCCTGAGCACCCAGTGAAACTTTGTCTTGCCTGATGAATAATTACTGTGCCAGAAAAAGGAAGACAGAGTTGCAAGGGCCATTTCCCTACCCAAAACAACAAAATGAAATCACACCACACAGTTTGCTTTTTCTCACCTCCTGTATCCTCTTGTAGAGCCAAGATTGAACTGTACCGTTGCCTTCTTAAGAAAGCTCCCATTAGCATTGTTGTGCAGTTTGATTCAGTCTCTTTCCTGATTAACTCTCTGCTGTTTCACTTTGTGTTTCTCACTTTTTCACACACTCTGTTCATGCACAGCTTGCATCCACTTATTTTGAGCTCCAAAAGAAATCTTTACATGAGCTTTTTGTTTTGAGTAATGACTGTTTGGTTCTTATTTGGCATCTGCTATTACTACAGCAGCCTGTTCACAATTCAGTTTCTTTCAGAACACTGACCAAGTTCTTTCTTCCTCCTGTCTTACAGTCTCAGTTGCAAGCATGCCTCTACTGCCCCTGTGCAATGCACTGGTCAGGCCACACCTTGAGTCCTGTGTCCACTTCTGGGCCCCTCAGGTTAGGAAGGATGTTGAGTTGCTGAAGGTGTCCAGAGAAGGGCAACAATGCTGGGGAGGGGTTTGGAGCACAGCCCTGTGAGGAGAGGCTGAGGGAGCTGGGGTTGCTTAGCCTGGAGAAGAGGAGGCTCAGGGGAGACCTTCTTGCTGTCTACAACTCCCTGAAGGGAGGTTGTAGCCAGGTGGGGGTTGGTCTCTTCTCCCAGGCAACCAGCACCAGAACAAGAGGACACAGTCTCAAGCTGTGCCAGGCAAGGTTCAGGCTGGATGTTAGGAAGAAGTTCTAGAAGAGATTGGCCATTGGAATGTGCTGCCCAGGGAGGTGGTGGAATCACCATCACTGGAGGTGTTTAGGAAGAGCCTGGATGGGGTGCTTGGTGCCATGGTTTAGTTGATTAGATGGTGTTGGGTGATAGGCTGGACTTGAGGATCTCAAAGGTCTTTTCCAACCTGGTTAATTCTATTCCATTCCTGCCTTAATTGACAGGCATGCATAACAAAAGAGTCTTTTAAAATTCATCTCTGGTTTTCTCTCTGTCTTGTCTCCTTGGGTCCCCACTGGTACACCAATAAGCAGTGCCATCCCAAGGTGCATTAAACTTCTTCTTACATTGCTAGGGCTTATGGAAAAAACCCAAGAGGCAAGGTTTTACCCTCTCAGCTTCTGATGTGTTAGGTTTATTTAAATGCAACCCTACTGTTTTCCCTCCTCTTTCAGTTCTGTTGGTGAGAAAAATCAAAAGGCTTACAGTCATTATACACTCTAGCTTCCAGAGTGGGTAAATCACCTGGATGTCAGTGAAGCCCAAGCCCATTGTGTCTGCTTGCAGATATAATATTTATGTTAGATATTGCTATGTGTGATAAATGCACTCTGCTGTGGAACAGCTAGTGTAGCTATATGACCACTGTGTGAACCTCAGGAGTGGATCCCATACTCTCCAGGCTGGCACCCCAATCACCCAACAAGGTGTCCGAAACAGTGTGCTCTCTTCTTGGCCCGGCCAGTCACACACTGTCCTCCCTGCATCTCATCTTCCCGAGCTGCAAAGTAAGCAGTGGTAATTCTTCACTTCCCTTAATAAAAGTTAAACAATCCATTTTGAACTCTCTGCTGAGAAGGCACTGGGGCAGGTTGCAGCCAGGAGGGGGTTGGTCTCTTCTCCCAGGCAACCAGAACAAGAGGACACAGTCTCAAGCTGCGCCAGGGGAAGTTTAGGCTTGAGGTGAGGAGAAAGTTCTTCCCGGAGAGAGTTGTCAGCCATTGGAATGTGCTGCCCAGGGAGGTGGTGGAGTCACCATCCTGTCCAGTTAGATACAGCAACGTGCTGCCCTTCAATGTTTTATCAGCTAAGCCTGTCCCTTACCTTGCAGGAATCCATAGGAAGATGAAATGCCACTGCACTGAAATTTACTGAGGACTACAAACCCACGATAAAGAAGTCTCTCACAGGAGTTTTGTTTGTCTAGTGGCCATTGGGTAATGCTATGGGGAACAACAGTTGGAAATGCAAAGTCTAGTGGAACTTTTACTGATTTATGCTGAGATTCTAGTAAGAAGCAGTTCAGGGACTGCTTGAGTAAGGATTTGCATTTGAACAATCACATCTAATGATGGAAGTACTTTCCACAAACTTGTCTAATCATTTTGTTTCTTGAGCTACTGATAGCAGCAAATTCTGATTTAATGGGTGTTATGTGAAAAGAGCACTTCCTTCTGTTTCTGCCTTGCCACCTTGTAGTTCTGTTTGGTGCTTCCTATCCCTTCTTGTTCTTTGGAGAAACGGTGATTCACTGCTTCCTCACATTCTCTGGCTCACTTGTGATTCGAGAGACCTTGAGTGTGTATCTTCATGGCCCCTCCTTGTTGTTGCTCCATCTTGCAGGAGAGTACAAGTTCCTAGCACAGTGACCTGGCAGCAATCCATAACCTAATGTTTTAATCAAAGCTGTGCCTTGACTGTGCTTCCAGATTCCGGCAACTCATCGCCGAGTACGAACCAGAAGCGCCAGAAGTATCGCGGCTCTTCCGCTCCGTCCTGCAGGAAGCTGCCGACAAGATCAAAGAGGAGGAAGACGCCAAGAAGCTTGCCAGGCAATGGAACACAAAGAACAAAACCAGCCTCTCCTTAACAACATTTAAATCCCGGTCCAGGATCTCCCCATTCATCAGTGACATCAAGACGATCTCCGAGGATGTGGAGCGGGGCACCCAACCCACCAGGAGGGTTTGGAGCATGCCAGAGTTTAAACAGGCCAAGGATTACTGACTCTGTATGGAATGAGGCTTTCAGACAGTGGTGTTTCAAAACCCTAGTTAACTCCTCTTTCAGCTCTACTGTTTCTTTGTTCCAGCTCTCTCTTCCTGCTTGTCTCTCTTTCAGAGGTGTCTGATGCCCAGGTGTGAGACACAACTTACTACCAGCCCAGTTAGCCCTCTTTTTAAACTTAGTATCTCTTCAGCAACCTTAAGGGCAAGGCTTACTTTCTATCTCATTTTTATTACTGCTTCCTTGTGGAAAATCAGCTCTGTGATGTCTGTCTTTCCCCTTCCCACCCACACCCCCCCAGTCTGGGTATAGTTAGCTGCAAAAGCTTTTGGCCCAAGCTAGTGAGAGCTGCTGGATGGAGCCATCCTGCTGAAAGTAAACAGCAGTTTACATCAGCAAGGCTTGAGGCATCAGGCCTGTGAGCTACAGCCAGTATCTGATTTGGAACACTCAACTTAATTTTCCAGCTAATAACCTCCCCCAGTGCTACAAGAAACTTCTCAGATCTTGATCAGCTTTTTGCTGACAATTCACAATCCAAACTGAGTAGAAGCAGGTCCAAACTTTTGAAGTGAAAGGCCAATATTACTCCACAGCAGCCAGTTCATGCATGCTCTGGTTTCTTGGGTGTTTTGTCTGTCGTGCACGCAGAAGCCCCTGAACCTTGCACCTGCAGGGTAGATGGAAACAGAAGGACCTACTGTGTAGTCCTAGTCATGGGGTCTGTGGTGGCAGGTTGGACTCGATGATCTTTGAGGTCTCTTCCAACCTTGGTGATACTGTGATTTACAGGCTGATACATTAGTGCTCTATCAAACACTGTTCTTAGTCCTCATTGTTGAGTGTTGCTGGTAAAGTGCTCCACTCTGCATCCAGCAATAAGCCAGTGGGTGGAAATTAATGTTTATGGCTAAGCCCAAAAGAGTACTAAAGTCTCAGTGCAGAGAGAAGTCACAGAGAAGGGTGAAGGAATCAGCATTCATCTACAGGGCTCTTTGTACAGCTGCAGTAGTTGAGATCATTTTAACAAGCTGCAGTTTGAGTGACTGAGGAGCTCCACTAGATGATGATTTGTTCTTGCAGCCTTCTTACACTGCTTCCCACAGCAAACTCCTGGCTGAGCTGTCAGCCCCTGGCTTGGACAGCAGCACTCTGAGCTGGGTTAGGAACTGGCTGGAAGCTGAGCCCAGAGAGTGGTGGTGAATGGTGCCACAGCCAGCTGGCAGCCAGGCACCAGTGGTGTGCCCCAGGGATCAGTGCTGGGATCCATGCTGTTCAATATCTTTATTGATGATCTGGATGAGGGGATTGAGTCCATCATCAGTAAATTTGCAGATGACACCAAACTGGGGGCAGGAGTTGATCTGTTAGAGGGTAGGAGAGCTCTGCAGAGGGACCTTGACAGGATGGACAGAAGGGCAGAGTCCAACAGGATGGCATTCAACAAGTCCAAGTGCCAGGTTCTGCACATTGGCCACAACAACCCCATGCAGTGCTACAGGCTGGGGTCAGAGTGGCTGGAGAGCAGCCAGGCAGAAAGGGACCTGGGGGTACTGATTGACAGCCAGCTGAACATGAGCCAGCAGTGTGCCCAGGTGGTCAAGAAGGCCAATGGCATCCTGGCCTGTATCAGGAACGTGTGGCCAGCAGGAGCAGGGAAGTCATTGTGCCCCTGTACTCTGCACTGGTTAGGCCACACCTTGAGTCCTGTGTCCAGTTCTGGGCTCCTCAGTTTAAGAAGGACATTGAGACTCTTGAAGGTGTCCAGAGAAGGGCAATGAGGCTGGGGAGAGGCCTTGAGCACAGCCCTGTGAGGAGAGGCTGAGGGAGCTGGGGTTGTTTAGCCTGGAGAAGAGGAGGCTCAGGGGAGACCTTCTTGCTCTACACACTACCTGAAGGGAGGTTGTAGCCAGGAGGGGGGTTGGTCTCTTCTCCCAGGCAAGCAGCACCAGAGCAAGAGGACACAGCCTCAAGCTGCACCAGGGGAGGTTTAGGCTGGAGGTGAGGAGAAAGTTGTTCCCAGAGAGAGTTGTTAGCCATTGGAATGTGCTGCCCAGGGAGGTGGTGGAGTCACCATCCCAGGAGGTGTTCAAGAGGGGATTAGACATGGCAGTTGGTGCCATGGTTCAGTTAGTCATGAGGTGTTGGGTGACAGGCTGGACTTGATGATCTTTGAGGTCTTTTCCAACCTTATTGATTCTATGATTCTCTCCTGAGTGCTCAGCAGGAGCTTACCAGCATCACAGACTCTTGAGCTGTGAGTTGATACTATTACAAAAGGATCTTGAGTGCAAACTGAGTAGCTTGGAGGCCAGCATGGTTCTGCTCAGACCTTGAAGAAACAGGAAAATGCTACTGAGGGAAAGCTACTAGGGCCTAAAAGCATCAGGAGGAAGAGCTCTCATGATCAAGTAAAGAGCATGCTGTGAAAGCCATGGGTCCTGTAGAGAAGCTAAGGACTAGGCTGCTTTGTGGTGACCAATGGGAGATGAGGAAGGGAGGGATTTCCCTGTACAACTGGCTTTTGAGGAATCATCCCAGTGGGGTATATAGCCTCCTGGAACATCCTGTTGCTTTGTTGTTCTTTTGTTAATTTCCAACTCTTTTCCCTGAGGATCTCTGCAGCAGCGTGTGGGAACTACAGCCAAAATAAAACCCTGTGAAGCCATGACAACTCCGGGAAGAATTCCAGCACATGAAATCTATCCTAGAGTACAAATGTGCAGTTCCCTCCAAAGACGGAGGAGGGCAGCACAAAACAAAGCTCAAGATCAAACCCTTATGAGCTCTCCAAGACTGGAGGATTCTGGCTCTTCCCTTCTCCCTTCTGGACTATCTAAGATTGAAGACAAGGTTTTCCTGCTAGCACCAGGCTGGCATTTCTAGTCCTTTGCTGAACGCTGCTGGCAACCACCCTTCATAGGGACAAAAAGCAGAAGCTCTCTTCTACTCAAAACCATCGGGCTTCCAGATCCAGCATCCAGAGCTCACACAGGATGAGCCATTTCAACTCTAGGTCAGCGAGTCAAAACAGCCGTTTTGACAGTTAGCTGCTTGTTTCTCAGCTGTATGTCCTTGTGAAGTGATGTGACTGTGTATACGAAGTAAAAACAAAGGCTCGGCAGACTTAGCATAGCCATAGCTGTCTTGAGGATGTAGGAACTCAACCAAGAGGTCACCACAGTTTGCAGAAAACTTGTTTGTAAACAAAGTTAACCTTTTTTTTTTTAATATATTTGCAAGCCCCCTGAAGGCTGAGTTCACCAATTTCAGGCCATGCCTCTGTAGTCATTTTATTTGCACTCCTGTTCAATTTGGCACCTCCAGCATTGACTGCATTCATGCAACACTTGATGGACGGTGAGGAGAGAGCGGATATTCTGACACACTGACTTTATGAGCACAGCTGTGCTCCTTGTTACAGTGCAGTATCTGTAATGCACTCACACTTCTTAAGGAGAATCAGGAATAATCCACTCCCTGCACCAAGGAAATCACCTGGAGGGTGTTCACCCAGTCACAGCAGCTTGTTATCATAACTGTGTCCATTAACAACCTCAAGCTGGCAGAATTCATTTAACATTACTCTCATTTAACAGCCAGCAAAGGGAGACAAAACGTTGACCTTGGTTCAAAGTCAGGTATGATATGGAGGCCAGGCTTACAATGAGATGCAATCCAAACTTTTAAACAGTATAATTCTCCCTGTATCTCTTCTGCAAGATACACTGTGCTCGTAGTGGAATCTGATGATAAAAGGTGATTCAGATACCAAGCCAGGAGGTTTCCATTCTTACTACATGCCATCTAATACTCTTAAAGGACACAGTCTCAAGCTGCACCAGGGGAGGTTTAGGCTGGATGTTAGGAAGAAGTTCTTAATGGAAAGAGAGATTGGCCATTGGAATGTGCTGCCCAGGGAGGTGGTGGAGTCACCATCCCTGGAGGTGTTTAGGAGGATACTTGATGGGGCACTTGGTGCCATGGTTTAGTTGATTAGATGGTGTTGGGTGATAGGTTGGACTTGATGGTCTCAAAGGTCTTTTCCAACCTGGTTAATTCTATTCTATTCTAAAGTCATGGAAGTAGGACCATGCTTGCCTGTAGCCAGCTGCTTGGGGACTGCCTCTGCCCTACTGCATTGTGTAGGCATCAGCATGTACTGAGGCAGAGCTGGGGAGCTGGTCAGGCTGCACAACTGCTGCATCCTGCTTGTGCTGCTCATTTTTCTTAGAAATGCTGTAGACTGAACCATGAATAATCCTTCGGTCACAGCACGTGACAACAACTACCCACTCATGTTTGCCTTGTCTTCATTCCACAGTTAGTGTGGCTAAATGAGCATTCTAGCTCAAATCCAGATTGCTGTTGGATGGTCTGCTGCAGCTGGCTCACAGACCGTAAAGCTAGACTAACGCTGGTCTGAAGTAAAGCCTTGTGAAACTTGCAGGGTGTGAACAGCAGGTCCTCAGCAACAGCTGTCTGACTGCAGCTGGGCTCCTCCTGGCCTACACTTTTTCTACACTACTTGCTAATGTAGGGGAAAAAAACCCCAAAACAAACCCCAAACCTTTCTACAGAGCTGTGATGAGACCCTGTCATCTGTTCTCAGCCCCAAGAGCTAGTCCAGTACCCTTCAAGAGTAATAAGAAGTGAAATAGCAGCACACCAGCCTCAACAAGCAAGCAAACTCTGCAAGAATCATTCTAAATCCTCAATTGTCCTCTCAAAACTGAGCAAGGGATTTGGCATCAGCCCAGGCCACTGCTGGTAATGTGCTCTCCAGCAGACATTACTACACCTGGGAAAAGCCAGTCCTACGCTTATGATGTATTCTGACAAGTAATGGCAGCAGCACCTCTACAGCTGCTTACCTGCACTGCTCAGCTTCAAGGGGCTGATGTTCCTCAGGGTCACTACTCACCTGAGAGAGACTGCAGCCCTGCTTCTACAGATGAGCCTGGCCAATAGGCTGTTACGTGGTAACCAGCAAAGGTGTGCAGGAGGTGAGGTTCCTTACCCCTATCAGCATATATTTCAGACAGCCAAATGCCGTGAGGAGCTGGAGTAAGCTTTGCAGGAAATACCTGTCTGCTGAGGTTGCACTGTTTATACACTTCATCAGGGAACCTCACAGAATTAAAGCAAAATAAACCAAATTTTGGTGGTTGTTGTCTTTAATCAGAGATCTCCTGCAATGTAATCTGTCCAGGTCTGGCCAAACACAACAGCTGTTCCATCGCCCTACTGTGCACTGTGTCTGTATCCGAGGAGGAAGGCGAGAAGAATAAAAGCACACCAAACCCCATGCTTTCTACAGGCTTCAAATGCAGCTTTCTATCTTGCTACCTCTATAAATACACCCCAAGGTTTAAGCTGGTAAATAACCAGGATTAAACAGCTGTGAAGATCTGAAACTCTCTGGTTTACAGGTACAACCTTGAACTGAAGACTTCATCAACGTGCTTCCAAGCACGTCTTGCAGTAGCCACTGTTACCATGAGAAGATGTTTTACCTCCAGCTATTGTTGAGGCACTCCTGTTGATTCTGTACCTGATCCAGGGTGCTAGAGCACCTTGATATTAGCAGATGGCCCCAGATGGCTCAAGACTCTCTGTTCTAAGCGTCCCACATGCACAGTATGTGTATGTTAAACAGAAGGAAGTATTTTTTCCCCACACACAAAGTATTACTGAGGTATGGATTGCACTGCTCAGCACATTCTGGAGACCAGGCAGATGAGTGACTCCAAAAGGGGAGTGTGTGAGTTCAGAGGTTTAGTAAACCACAGTGATCAGGATACAGCCTACAGGACAGGGCTTAAGTTATTCCTTGCCAGAAGCTGTGGACAAGGAAATCTCTCTGTGTTGATGCTTACACCAATTCCTCAAAACATTGCTTATAGGCCTTTTCCAGGAGGAAAACTGAAGACCTTGACTGGATGACCATTCTGAGATTCCTCTGTTCTGCTATACCTCCCTGACAACAAACACCACACTGAAGATTTGCCAAACCCCCCCAACATTCTGAGAAGTACTGAACGGTATGAGTGAGAGCCTTTATGGCTGTGCCCAGGAGGAGGGGAAGGGCTGTTAAGCCTCCCTCAGTTCCACCTACTTGTGCTGGGCAGAGACACTGTGATCTTGGTGCCTACCTTTCCCTGGTACTGCCATCCACACTGCAGGGTGTCAGCACAAGCCATCTCTTGTTCCCTTTGTGTGATCAGACAAGCCACATTTCAAGCTGGTTTACACCAGGAAGATACTGTGCTGACCCCGAGAGGCGGGTCTCAGGCACAGGTCTCTTGCTGACCATCACATACTTCCTGTGCAGCTGCTGGGTGAAGATTTTCTGAGAGTAAGGGAAAAATCTTTGCAGGATAAGATCTTAATAAACACGACTGAAAGGTGATGAAAAGGGCTACAAAGAAGCACAGTGAATGATGTGGCTGTTTGTTGTTATCTCTGCATACTGTACACTTCATAACACATTCCTAGGGGCTTGGCTAGATAACCAGATTATAGCTTCTCAACTCTGTATTTTAGTCACAGTAACATTTCACCCCTCCCAAAAAAAAGGCTAATCTGACCCAGCAGCAGACACTGCAGAAGTGTGTGAAGGAGCATGTGTGTTTTCCACATCGGGGTATGTACTCTCAGGACATAATGACTATTACAGCTGTTCAGAGATCACAATGCCATATTCCCAGAAGGTCCTTATCAGGTCATAGTCCATAGGCAGTAGCTTTTCCCTGCAGTGTGAGGTTGCCTACAGCAACAGATTGCACACAATTTAGTCTGAAGGTGATTTAAAGAGCAAAATGTAGTATGAAGCAGTGACAGTAAAATACTCAAGTATTTATTTCCCCCCCCTTTATTCTGACATTGGGCATCTGAAATTATTTAAGAGATGGGGAACAGCAGGGTGCAGTATCTCAAGAGCTCAGCAACCACAGGTGGGGATGGTGGAAGAGCACCTGGCCCTTCCAGAACCCCACTGGCTCTCAGCAATTTGCTCCTGTTGCATTCACCTGCTGAGAAGCTTCCCTCTGCCTGTGGCACACAAGCAACAGGAGGAGAGACTACTGGCCATCCACTGCACCGTCAAGAGGAAGAAACGAAGCAAGGACTGGATTAAATGCATAGCACAGCAGTAACAAATGTTCACATGAACGCCACATAATTAGGTCTCTGCAGGCTAATTCCAGGGTTTCAGAATAAGAAAGTGCAAAGCCTGAGGCAGAACTTTTGTGAGTCCCGCTGGAGCGCAGTGCCACCTGCCGGCACACTGCCCGGCACCGACGGGCCAGGGCACAGCACCGCTCACCAGGCCTCTGCGGACGGATTCCTCACGGCTGTGCTACACCTCCCTCACACCACCGCCACCCAGAGACCAGCCCACAGATGGAGAGCAAACTGAACACAGCTGATAGTACCTGTAGTGCTTAGGACCTTATTGAAGACGCCGTCAATGAGCAGCCTGCATTGGAACGTGCTTGCCTGCATTGTGCCCAGGCAGCCAAGGCCAATGGCATCCTGGCCTGCATCAGGAACAGTGTGGCCAGCAGGAGCAGGGAGGTCATTCTGCCCCTGTACACTGCACTGGTTAGGCTGCACCTGGAGTCCTGTGTCCAGTTCTGGGCCCCTCAGTTTAGGAAGGATGTTGAGCTGCTGGAAGGTGTCCAGAGAAGGGCAACAAAGCTGGGGAGGGGTTTGGAACACAGCCCTGTGAGGAGAAGCTGAGGGAGCTGGGGTTGCTTAGCCTGGAGAGGAGGAGACTCAGGGGTGACCTTCTTGCTCTCTACAACTACCTGAAGGGAGGTTGTAGCAGGCAGAGGTTGGTCTTTTCTCCCAGGCAGCCAGTACCAGAACAAAGAGGACACAGTCTCAGGCTGTGCCAGGGCAGGTTTAGGTGGATGTAGGAAGAAGTTCTATACAGAGAGAATGATTGCCATTGGAATGGCTGCCCAGGGATGCAGTGGAGTCACCTTCATGGAGGTGTTCAGGAGGGACTTGCTGGGGTGCTTGGGGCCATGGTTTAGTTGTTTAGGTGGGTTGGATTGGTTGATGGGTTGGACACGATGATCTTGAAGGTCTCTTTCAACCTGGTGTATTGTATTGTATTGTGTTATTGTACTTAATGCTTCCTCAGAGCCCTCAGCACCACGTCCTGCTGGTCTCAGAAAAAGCCACGTTCCAGACATGTGGAATCACAATTCAAGGTGAAAATTTAACGGAGGGGGGAAAACACTTGATGTCAGCAGCTCAATTTGGTATGATGAACTCTGCACTGGACTGTAATACCCATGATTCTTCTCCAGGGATGGAACTCCTATCCTTCGGAGGATCCACTACCACTTCAAGTCCAGCCACTTCATAGAGTGCCCAATGAGAGTGGCACTCCCATTCGTGGCGCTGACAAAGAACTTTGGAAACTTGCTCCTAAAACACAAAAAACAGAGACCAGGAGTACATGTAATGCATGCCTCAAAGCATCTCAGAGCTCCATCCAGTGGTCGAGACTCCTACTCACATCTCACCAGAGCAGGATCAGCAGGTGACCCCTAAGCAAGTTCATGGAGTCATAGAAGCAATAAGGCTGGAAAAGACCTCAAAGATCATCAAGTCCAACCTGTCACCCAAGACCTCATGACAACTAAACCATGGCTCAGAGTGCCACATCCAGTCTCTTCCGAAACCTCATGACTAACTAAACCATGTGAGGTGAGGAGAAAGTTCTTCACTGAGAGAGTCATTTGTCATTGGAACGTGCTGCCCAGGGAGGTGGTGGAGTCACCGTCCCTGGAGGTGTTCAAGAGGGGATTGGATGTGGCACTTGGTGCCATGGTTTAGTCATGAGGTGCTGGGTGACAGGTTGGACTTGATGATCTTTGAGGTCTCTTCCAACCTTAGTGATTCTGTGACCTCCTATTTCTGGGAAGAACTTCTTCCTAACATCCAGCCTAAACCTCCCTTGGCACAGCTTGAGACTGTGTTCTCTTGTTCTGGTGCTGCT
>CM037642.1:2524043-2553536 GCA_015227895.2 Colaptes auratus
TCAAGACGAAACATTGAGCTGTGCACATGTTCAAGTGCATCTCTGCAGCTGAGCAACGTTCTGAAGAGCTTGAAAAATTGCCATGATCAGGGCTATTTTCAAGGGATCTGGGAAGAATATATTCACACATGTGAATAGAATAGAATAAACCAGGTTGGAATCATAGATCACTGTCCAACCCATCATCCCAACACACCTAAGATACGCAGTTTTCAGCCTTGCTTCAGCAACCCATTCAATTATTCTTACTGAAGGCCAGATAAAACCACTTTAGAATAATCTGATTGTTTGACACAGACTGGTATGATGATGTGTAAGTAATGTTTGAAAGGCTTGATGGGTTGCATCTACTTTACAGTTATGCCAGCACCTTATTCATAAGTCTTTCACATGCATGCACTGAATATGAAAGGAGTAGTGCTGTGTGCAGCTAAGCTGAGGAAATTTTGTTTCTTTAGATATTTCTTCTAGCTGGAGTCTCAGTAAAGGCATGATAGGCTGTTTTCAAGTTGTTTGGAAACAGGCTTTAAGACTTGCTTTTTCCTTTTGACAACTTCAGCTGAGTTAGCCAGCTGGGCCCAGTTTTGCAGGTCAGGGGGAAAGAGAGTAGTACAGGCAGCATAGTAAGAAGGCTGAAATCACTAAAGGTCTGAATTAGGTTTGAACAAAAAATGTGCTTCTGTTCTGCTGGACACTTTGTCAGTTGAATTGTCCAGGATGCTAGATGTGTTTCAGTGGCGTTTAATGATCACTTCAAATAGTAAGGGTGGTAAGAGCAGGACAATCGTAGAGTATTGAACCCTGGAGAGTGCTTTGTGGGCACACGCAGCTTTTAAGGGGTGTAGGTGATAACCTTGTACAGCCGACAAAATGCAGTCAGATCTCTCTGTGCCTGGGTATGTGCCCTCCCATGTGGCTCTGCTAGGTCCCTTTGTTCTCTTTCCAAGTTCTTGCAGTGGGGATGGTTGGATTCTTTTGTATGCCCTAGAAAAGTTCTTAAATAATGTAGCTGGGCTGTCGACAGTTGAAACATCAGCTCCAGCTACAGAAATGGTTACTATCCCAGAGCTGAACTTTTCTCTTAAATTGCAGTGAGTATACATTACCCTATCAGAAGTGCTGTTAGTGAGTAAAGCAGAAAGGAGCAGAACAAGCTGAAGGTCATACTCTTCACAATTAAGTTGAAATGGAACATAGCTTTTCGGATTTGAGACAACTCTCACTTTCTCAATCCTTGGCTTCACTTTCTGAAGTGAAGCATGAAATCTGGCATCAATTCTTTTCCTGTAATGAGACAGAGCACTTTAAGCACTACAAGCTGCTCTAAATGAGTTTAGTTATCGTGAGCTTCGCAGAAAAAGTCAAATTGTAATTCACTCATGCGTAGCTGGGAGCAAAAATGAGTATTCTGTTTACCCAGGCTGGATAAAACTAGTTTATTTCTTTCAGTCTCGGACACTTTGGACACCCATGATCAAAAATAGCCTTTGTGCAGCTAAAAGCTGTTCTCTGGGATGCTGGAGAGTTTGAGGTTTTGTGTTCTTAAGCAGGGGAGAGAAGAAACTAGATCCAAACTCTAAATACAACTGAGAGAGAAATCAATAAACCTTAGATTATCATTCCAGTTTTAGGTTACAAACTAGGGAGTGTTGCACTCAAGTTTTGTGCATGTTTTTAACCAAATGGAGTTTTAAGTAGTACATATTGGGATTTCCTGTGAAGTATTATGAAGTGCTTGTAAGCAGAAGTGACCTGCTGATACAATATGAAGATGAATGAAAAGAATGATGCAAAGATGTTATGTCATTGCTTCTGGTTGATCCTGGAGGCTTGTGCTGGGCTGTGTTGCCAATGACACCAGTTGCTTTATTTACTTGCATTCTCCAAGGTCATTGTCCCAAATCCCACATTCTTCTACCCAGATCAAATGGTTGATGAAAGTGGTTTGTCAGGGGAACGCTTGCCGTTGCTCTTTGAAGCTCAGTAGAGATGTTACAAGTACAGGAATGTGACTTGTGGAACTGTGCCCTGCTGTTGTGCCCTGTGCTTGGTCCAGAAGCAACTACCCTGTACCACTCCTGCTGCACAGGGCACAGAAATATTTGTGTGCAGACAGCAAGAGGGGAACCTGTAGAAGCTGTCAGTGTTTGTCACTTGACATTTCTAGTGTTATACTTGTGTCTTAGTTTATCACAGCATTTTCCTACGACACAAAAGTGAGGGGGAAAGCAACAAACACAAAAGAAACCTTCTGGGTTGAGCTAAAGAGTTGAGATAAAAAGTTTTACTGAGCAAATGCCCGATTATCGTAGCCTGTTTGCAGAAAAAGCACAGCAGAAAGCAGCAGCAGCAACAAGCAGAAGCAAAAGCAAGCTAAAGGCCCAAGCCAGGGAGCTACTCCCCTTCCCTCCCTGTCCCACTGCCATCTCAGTGGAAGAGAGCCAACAGCCAAAAACCCCAGAACCCAAAAGCAGCAACCAGAAGAGGAAGCCTCTTGTGTTACAATCTGAACTTTAAGCCCCTTAATACTTTGCTCCAGCCAGCACTTTCTTTTTGAAGCTGCCATGAGGCAGGATGGTTTTGAATAACAGCAGGTTAAAACTCAGCCTGAGACCCCCCCTGTTTACAGCTGTACACACATGCTCAGTCATCCTCCCCCTCCTGTCATGAATTAATTGGGCTTCTGCCCTCACTGTAAGCACACTGAAACACTGTCCCTGGTTGTAGGTTGGGAGGCTTGGTGAGTAAGCCAGGATCTTTAAGAAGAGTGGGTAATGATCTTTTAATAAAGTTCTTGATTTGTATGTTGATAGCTGTGCAACTAAAATTTAGTTTGTTTTAATGGAAATTGAGGCCTTCTCTTAGCTGTGAAGTCCTCCTACTTAGTGAGTCCTTGATTTGGAGGTCCCATAGGTTCTCTCTATGAATACATCACACGTAGCTGTGCCTGACTGATTCTTCACAGCTATGTTATTTACTTTGCCTTCCAGGTGTCCGAAAATATGGTAAAGATTTCAAGCTATTGCAGATGTAATGGCAACAAGACTGTTGGCCAAGTGAAGAAACTTCTTTGTAAACTACAGGCGTCGGTTTAACTTAGAGGAGGTATTGCAGGAATGGGAAGCGGAACAAGGAACCCTGGCTTCTAATGGTGATGCTTCTGCTTTAGGGGAGGACACAAAAAATGCTTCAATGTGCCATCAGGGAAGAGCACTGATGAAGAAGATGAGGTGGTTTTGTGTACCAGAAATAAGTAAGCATGGGTTGAGGAACAGCATTTTATTTAGTGATATTGATGTAGGTTAACTGGTGTGGAGTAGCAAACTGCATTCTAAAGTATGATGATGACTTGCATAGAACTTCAGCCAGTTCATTAACCTGCTGGGAGCAGGACAGCACCTTTCATAATGATGATCATTATTTATTGTTACAATACAGTTCTTGTTCTAGAGGAAGACTCTTGCTTTGTAAATGTTTTAGTTCTGCTGTCTATAAAGTTTTGGTTGGTGATTTCTTTTCAGTAACTTCTGAGGCTTTGTTTGTTTTTTAAAATGCTGTTTCCTGTGTAGTGGACAGTGGCAGCCCAACTGCATGGCATTGTGGCTGGGATGGCTGTTCACGCAGTCTGTCTTTCCTTTGTGCAGGCACAAAGCACTCTGGCCACTCAGTGTTTAGGCCCTTCACCTCCAGCACAGGCATCTGCTCCGGCACCTACCGCTCCCATGGCAGCTTTAATCAGCCGCCCCCATTACTTCGTCCAGCGCTTCCTGCTGCTCCTGCTCTCCATCGTCAGCCTCCCCCACTCCAACAGCAGGCACGGTTTATTCAGCCAAGGCCAACTCTAACAGCCTCCCCACCCTCCGCCACTCTCGCCCCACTAATTCCATGCCTCCTCGTCTCAACCCAAGGCCAGTGTTAACCACTGTCAGCGGCCAGCAGCCACCCTCGTTATTGGAATTCAGACAGAATCTCAGTCCACTCTGACTGAAGAAATAAGCAGAATTATGTTAACTCCTACATTTGAAAACAAAAAAAGAAGTATCAATGTACTCTTTTTGTGGTGGTGGGTTGTTTGTTTTTTTTCAAACAATGAAGGGGAGAAAAAAAATAGGCAAGCCTTCACAGGTGTCAGACCAGTTCCAGGGAGGAGCAAGCTGACGGCGGAACCACACGAACGACCACCTGTACAAACCTATTTTATCTCAGAGACACATGCAGCAGAATAATGCCTACAGTGCAGCCTCCTCCATGTGAATAACTGTTGAAGGAAGCTAGCTTCTTCAAAGGAATAAATGTTAACACACCGAGGTTTTGTTTAAATGATTTTACTCTATTATTTATTACAATTCTTTGTAGTCAAACATCTAACTACAGGAAAGTAGCCTGGCAAACCTAGGGATAGATAATGTTGTAGGAGACTTAAATGTAGTCTTGAGGGGGGGAGGGGGGTGTGTGTGTGAATTTCTTTTTTTATTTCTTTTGTGTTGGTGGTTTTTTTTTTTTTTCCTTTTAGTGCAAAAAGAATAATGGCCTTAGGTTCAGGATTTTGGCCCTGTTTAAATAACAGTAGAAGCATTCATGCACTTGTAAGATGTAGTTTTCTTCTCTTCGTGTTCTTCCTAAAACACTACTATTCTTTGGAAAGGTACTGTGTATAAATATCTCTGAAAGAGTATTCTGGAGACTCAGTGAGCTGTTGTACCAAACCTGTTGAATCTCACATGTGTTCTACTCCATGACGTTAAAACAGGAGCCCAGTTTCCTGCTGCAGTATCTCTGGTGGGGTGGAGAGAGGCGGCGGCGGCTTCCACCTAGGGGGATGAGAGGAGAGGACACGTAGCAAGAGCCGTTAATTTCATTTCGGTTTTCCACTAACCCTTTGGAGTACTGTAGAATTTCGCTCTTCTTAGAAATGGCTGTCTTCAATTTGTGTTATGTTAGATATCTTTGCCTAAGACTTCATGATGGAAGTAGAGAGGTCGGTGTTGATAGTAGAATACTGTGGCGGCAGGGTTTCCTGCTGCCAGCCAGTCTTACTGTTAAATGATTCTCTGTGATTTCTGCTCTTCTGGCAGAGCTGATTTAGCTGGGTTGAGGCTGTTGTGGATTTTCCTTTTGGTTTATTGGCTAGATCTGTCTTTGAATATTATTGTTTCCAAGTTTTAAGGGGGATTGAAAGGGGTTCTTTCCCCACTGCATTCTTGTCTGAAACCCAGGTTTATGCCCAGCAGTGGTTTGGGGTGGGTGGGTTTGTTTTGTTGGGGTTTTAGTTTGTTGTTTAGGAGGGGTTTTTTTTTCCCCCTGTTTTGTGGCTTTTTCTTTTAAGTAGATGCCTCTACCCTTCAAAAAAACCAGGCTACAGATTTGAGTAGCACTGTTTGAATGTGAATCAAGCTATTGAAAAATACTGCATTCTTGACTGTGTAGTAACATTCTTGTTGACTGCCCTGCTCTTTAGGAAATTAATTTTGCTTATAGCCAAAACGATGTTTGAAAGTACTTTCCAACCCATTCTGTTATTAGCTAGATTTGCCCTTGACTAAAATGAGACTGTTTGAAAAGAGAATGTGCTCTCCCTTGGATTTTTCACAGATAAACTGGATGGTATCATGATCAGCGTAGCAGCTGGCTACAGTCCTTATGTGTAAAGGGAAGCTCTTTAGCATCAGGGCCTATTTCATTTGTAAATCTAGCATTAAAGTTGGATAGCTGTGGCCTGAATTGCAGTTAGTGTTGACTATTATAGAATCACAAAATGGTCTGGGTTGGAAGCGACCTCCAAAGGTCATCCAGTTCAACCCCCTCTACACTAAGCAACTGGATCAGGTTGCCCAGAGCCCCATGGAGCCTCACCTGAATATATCACAAGTATTCAATAATTATGGTTTAGTTCTTCACTTTAAAGTATTTTCAGTTAAACTTGAGAGGTGGGTTTTTTTTTCCTTCCCCAACAGCTTTTCCCTGGTGTACTGAGGTCTCATACAAAAGGTCATTCTTGCAAATTTTCTTCTGCAGCAGAGTAGGTGCTTGACCACTATGTGTGCAACAGATGACCTCTCCTCTAATACAAGCAGCATTGTGAAAGAAGCACTGAGGAATCCGTGGTCACAAGTGTCCCCTCACGCTCACACACAAATCTGGCTGCCCTCCAGACTTCAAAACCAATACAAACCCCCTTTGGTACATGTTGATGTCCTGAGTACCTCGGTTTAGTTGTTAATAGTGGTGAGATACATCTCCAGGATTTGGGTTTGTTTTCGTTTTTCCTGCTTTCTTTTTGGGTTTGTTTTGGCATTGAGTCTCCCCAGTGAGTGTGTTGTACCTTTGGCTAATTTTTGTCTTGTCTCTTGTCAATAGACTTCAGTATGCAGAATGTTGGGTGTTGCAGTACAGTTGGCCCCTGCTGACTGCTAGAAAACTGTTCAGTACGTTGTAATGCCATTTGATCTTGTTTAAATATTCGACAACTGGGCAGAGGTGCTGTATTTGAGGGGGGGAGGGAGGGAGGGGAGGGGGTCAGAGATGGGTAGTATTTCTTATTTGCATACACTGTAGACACAGTAGGGAGCTCCTAGCATTGTAGTACTCAAGTATGTACATAACAAAATGTCTTTATGTGTGCTTTGCAGAATATGTGCAGCCAGTTTGCACGTCCTGTTTTGGGGCGGTAGGGTTTGTTTTGAGCAGTGTTGCCTGGAGAGTGATATGCTGGCTGCTTAAAGGATTAAAGTTTCAAAGAAATCTGTGTCCTCTATTTTTATGTACCTTGTAATGGTCTGATGTTAGGGCCCATACTGTAACTCTCTTCTAAAATTCATTTCTATTTTTTAAGAATTAGAAATAAAATGATACCACGGTGTTTGGTTTCAGTGGGGAATCTTTTTGGTTGGTGGTGGTGGTTGGTTTTGTTTGGGTTTTTTTTTGCCATATCTGTCTCCTGTTTTGTAATGTAGTCATGAACTCTGACTTCAAGGTTGGCTTAATTTTGTCACTTAAAAAAAAAATAATAAATAATAATGTAAAAATGTTTGCACACTGGGTGGGGAGAGACGTGTATCCTACATTGTTCAAAGCTAATGTAACTCTACAGCTTTTTGTACAGTTTATTTTAGTTAATAAAGCAAAATGGTACTTAAAAAAAAATAATATGACAGATTTTACAACTACAAGGCATCATCTGGACATCCTCTCTGTTAGGAACAGCACTTGGAAAACGTGGATGTACAAGAGCGATCAGATTTAATGTTGCACTTTAAATAAGAATGGGTATGAAGTTCAGCAGGTATTTCTGCATTAATAAAACAATCACTAAACATTGCACATCATAGTAAAGCAGTTTACTTTGTCTTGCAGTTGGATCGTGAGCAAAAGGAGTTACAGTTGCCTGTTTGCTTTTATAGTGTTGGGGCTTTAAAAGCAGTGTTCATTCTGGAAACCTCATGGTATAGAATAGAATTAACCAGGTTGGGAAAGACTTTTGGAGTCCAACCTATCACCCAACACCATCTAATCAACTAAACCAAGCACCCCATCAAGTCTCTTCCTAAACACCTCCAGGGATGGTGACTCCACCACCTCCCTGGGCAGCACATTCCAATGGCCAATCTCTCTTGCTGGGAAAAATTTCTTCCTAACATCCAGCCTAAACCTCCCCTGGCACGGCTTGAGACTGTGTCCTCGTGTTTGTAGTAAACAGAACACAAGCCAGTAGCTTACAGCTGTGGGAGTTTGTGCAGTGAGGAGAGTAGAACTGTAGAGTTTAGGGGGGGTTAAGATGAGGGTTACTAGCACTGTGGCATCTTGCACAGGGATAGAGTGAAGTTACAGATGGCACTGGGCAGAAATGTGGTTGCCAAGGCGGAGGAAAAATACCTTGAAATTGTTTGCTTAGATGTGCATTTCAAAATGCAGAGGAAGCTGTAGAGGACACAGCAGCTGTCATAGCTCCAGCACAAAATGGTGCACTGTCACCTGCCCCTGAATACATCCTCGTAGTTCTAATAAATCTGGTGAACCTCTACCTTTTTCCTGGGTTCCAAACAGCTAAACCTCAACGTGCCCTCCTCAGTGAGGTCAGAGCAGGCACCATCACAAACATCTGCTTTAAGCTCACAGGAAATTGTATGTATGATGTAAAAGGCAAAGTCCTTTAACACCACTCACAGTCTATTGCTGGCTTAGGCTTTGAAAATCTATGGTTAGGTAAGGAGGAGAGCCAAAAGAGAAAGGCAACAGCATCAATCATCCTTAAAATTGATACTAAACTACAGCTTCAGGGGGAAAAAAAAGCTTCATTTTCACCACTTCTGAAGGCTGCCCTTCTCAGTTGCATCATTTGCTTTTCTTCAGTGTGGTTTTGTACACTGAAATAACTACAAGCAGCACAATCAATCCTTATATCTGTTATTGACTTGAAAGTTTTTCCTTGGACTGCCACAGAAGCCATCTCTGAGATTCAGGGACTCTGATCACTACTGTTGCTCCAGGGAGATGACTTTGTCTTAATGCAAACCAGGCCTCCTGTTGCTCTCACTGAATCTTAAGAGTTGAGATTCTATACCTAATGCCAGAACACTGATACTTGATGATTTTTTTTGGACATAATTTTGTCACCACAAAGCTCCATTGCCAGGAATTAGAATGTTCTGCAGTAGGAGAATCATGAGTGCAGCAAACATGCATCTTGGGAACACAATCCCAGCTCCAAAGAAACCATTGATGTGCTATAAATATTGAGTTACAAAAAATCATGGTGGTTGCTCTGACAGATGTTTCTGTGAGCCTCCTGGACAAGTAGTAACCAGACTGATCAGGATGAATTAATTGATCCTAATTAATCCTGAAAGGGACCCTAAAAAAAGTCTTTGCTTTTGGCAAGAGGGAATATTTTGGAAAGTTCTCTGCTGTAGTCATGTCCTCTATAGTATCATAGTATCAGTCAGGGTTGGAAGGGACCACAAGGATCATCTAGTTCCAACCCCCCTGCCATGGGCAGGGACACCCCACACTAGATCAGGCTGGCCAGAGCCTCATCCAGCCTGGTCTATTACTGTCTATTACTATTTTCCCAAGCAAGTTAAGGTACATCATCTCCTAAATCCCTCAATCTACATACCACTTCATACATTTCGTTGTTTACATGAAATGACCCTAAAGTCTGTCTTAGGTGATTTTTTTCCTGGATTCCTGAATTCAGAGTTTAGCTTAAAATACCTCCAGTCAGTCAAAATGACAAGAAAATTATAAGGAGACAGTTGAGCTGGGTAACAAGGCAAGAAGAGATCATGACAGTGGATCTTGTCTCTCTGAAAATTTTCTTCAGTGCTGCAGTATAAATAAAACTTTTCTAGTTAATGGAAGAAAACTGTGTCCAGCAGGAGTAGGGAAGTGATCCTGCCCCTGTACCAGAGGGAGATTTATACTGGACATTAGGAAAAGTTTCTTTACTGGGAGAGTGGTGAGGCATTGGAACAGGCTGCCCAGGGAGGTGGCAGAGTCATCATCCATGAGGTGTTCAAGAAGCACATAGGCAGTTTCATAGTTTCAGTCAGGGTTGGAAGGGACCACAAGGATCATCTAGTTCCAACACCCCTGCCATGGGCAGGGACACCCCACACTAGAGCAGGCTGGCCACAGCCTCATCCAGCCTGGGCTTAAACACTTCCAGGGACAGGGCCCCAACCACCTCCCTGGACAACCCATTCCAGGGCTTCACCACTCTCATGGGGAAGAACTTCCTCCTCACCTCCATCCTGAATCTCCCCACCTCCAGCTTCATTCCATTCCCCCTAGTCCTATCACTACCTGAGAGCCTGAAAAGTCCCTCCCCAGCCTTCCTGTAGGCCCCCTTCAGATACTGGAAGGCCACAATGAGGTCACCTCGGAGCCTTCTCTTCTCCAGATGAACAGCCCCAACTCCTTCAGTCTGTCCTCACAGGAGAGGTGCTCCAGCCCTTGCTCATCATCGTGGCCCTTCTCTGGACACCTTCCAGCACCTCCAGATCCCTCTTGGAATAGGGGCTCCAGAACTGGAGGCAGTACTCCAGGTGGGGTCTCACCAGAGCTGAGTAGAGGGGGAGAATCACCTCCCTTGCCCTGCTGGCCACACTTCTCCTGATGCAGCCCAGGATCTGATTGGCTTTCCGGGCTGCAAGTGCACACTGAGAGCTCCTGTTGAGCTTCTCCTCCACCAGCACCCCCAAGTCTCTCTCCTCAGGGCTGCTCTCCAGCCAGTCCCTGCCCAGCCTGGATTTGTGCCTGGGATTGCCTCGACCCAGATGCAGGACCCTGCCCTTGGTCTTGTTGAAGCTCATGAGGTTGGCCTGTGCCCACCTCTCCAGCCTGTCCAGGTCCCTCTGGATGGCATCCCTTCCCTCCAGCCTGTCTGCTGCACCACACAGCTTGGTGTCATCAGCAAACTTGCTGAGGGTGCACTCACTGCCACTGTCCATGGCACCCACAAAGATGTTGAACAAGCCTGGTCCCAGGACTGATCCCTGAGGCACTCGCTTGTCCTGGCCTCCACTGGGACATGGACCCATTGACAGCCACTCTTTGGGTGCGGCCATCAAGGCAGTTCTGTATCCATCTAGTGGTCCATCCATCAAACCCATGTGTCACCAGCTTGGAGACCAGGATGTGGTGTGGGACAGTGTCAAAGGCTTTGCTCAGGTCCAGGTAAACGACATGTGATGTGGCACTTCAGGACATAGTTTAGTGGTCATAGTACCTGGGTCACGGTTGGACTCAACGATCTTAAATGTCTTTTCCAACCTTAATGATTCTGTAATTCTACAAAATGCAGATTAAAAAGATAAAACTGATTTGAGTGCTAATATTCTTTCATTATTCTATTCTACACCAAAAATACTATCACCTTAGCACGGAATTGACTAAAGTAATGTAGCATAATACTAATTTGAGAGGTCTCTGAAGAGAACTGGGAACTAATTCAGTTTTTTTTACCTTTGCTGCACTCCCAGAATCAGTGCAATATGGACTGACACCCTTGGGAGGGGCAAGTGTTGAGTCATTGTAGCAGAAGAATCTGTCAGAAACCATTTTATTACTATCATTTCTAGGGCTTATTTTAAGACAATCCAGATAAGACAGCCCAATAGTTAGCATGGCATTTTCCTTAGAGACTTTCCTAGATTTGTTTTAATGTGAAAGACAGAATACAGTGCGCCAGTAGATGATGGGGAGTGAGCAGAACACCTTCATGGGCTTTGTTGGTTGGAGGGTGTCTGCGTGGTCTGTAGTAAAGAGCCTTTTGGTATGTTTTGAGTACTTGGCAAATTATACTGGCATGAGGTAATAGCCCATGTCTGTGCTCTTCCTGTATGTAGCATGGGCTTTGTTTTGCTGTTCCAGTGCCGTAGCCGTAAATAACAAAACACAGTGACTGTGCTCCAGGCAGGCAGAGTGAAGCGTGTTGCCTGCAGGAGGAGTGGGTAAAGTCTGCTGATCCTTCCCAAGGCAGCAGTACTCCACGCCGGGGACTCTCGTTAGCCTCCCCTGGAAACCTAATCGTGAGCATGACCCGTGGAGGGCTTTTGTCCGGGGTTTAACAAATCCTCCAGGTCGCCGGTGGGGCTCCAGAGCCCTGCGGTGAGCCCCGGCCAGGCGGTGGCGAGGAGCGGCTGCTGCGGAGACTCCCTCAGCCGCGGGGACCCGAGAGCCAAAAATCCTGGACTAAAGCGAAGCAGCGCTGCCGTTCTCGAGGAGATCACCGCGGTTTATTCATTCCCAGCCCGGGAACACCGACGGCTCCCCCGAGCAGCGCAGTGCTGCCTCTCGGACCGGTGTCTCCCCGCTCGGGGGTTGCCATGAAACCGAAAGCGGCTGCTGCCCGCAGGGGCGGTGGCAGCAGGCAGGGGCGGTGGCACTTGCGCTTCCTCGCCGCGCGCCCCCCGCCCTGCCGCCGCCGCGCCCGCAGCCGAGCCTCGCGCAACACGGAGGCGGCCCCGCAGCTCTTGGTACCCCGCCGGCGGCGGCGGCCACCGCGGTCCCGCCACGGGCCCCGCCTGGAGGGCAGTGAGCGCCAGTACAGGTGCGGCGGGGGGGGGGGAAGGGTGCCAGGGCTGCGGGAGTCACGGCGGCGCCGGGCCCGGCAGGTGCCGAGGCGGAGCGGAGCCGGGGAGCGGGGCTGGGTCTGCGCGGGGCCCCCGGGCTGCGGCAGTCGGTGCTAGCCGGGCGCGGCCCCGGCCTCGGGTGCCACTGATGGCTGTGGGTGCCACTGCTGTGCAGGCTCTTCTTGCCCCCTCTGCTCAGGGGGCAAGGCGGCGCTGCGCATTTTGGCTGGAAACCCCCAAATGTGTGAATATCTGAACTTGATGCCCTCGAGTTCTGCGTTGGTGTGAATGGAGCCTTCGTCTCGCGGTGTTAGGGCAGTCCTGTGGTCTAGAGAGCTGAGCCCAGCTGCTGCCGGCGTGAGCTCCCTCACGAACGGAGGCATCGACGCCGCCTTCCCCCGGCCATGCCGCGCAGGAACGTAGGCCCACTGAACGCCGCAGAGACTGGCAGGGCTGGGAGATTTGGAGGCTGAGAAAGAAAAAAAGAAGCAGGGGCTGCTAGAATAGAGCAGTCTGGTCTTTACAGCTCCTCTGATCTTGTTAAACTGCAGGGAACTGTAGCAAGTATCCCTGCGGTGTCAGCTGAATGCTCCTGGGAGAAGGGATTTCCCCCTCCGTGTGTATGGAGGGAGACCCAGGCGCTCCTGTGGTTTTCCCCGATTAACAGTGCCCTGGGAGCAAGCTGAAGCAATAGGCTTTGGCCAAGTGCTGTCAACACTCTTAGGATCAGAAGGAAAAATGGAGAGCTCCTATTGTTGCACTTCACGAATTGCTTTGCCTATTGTTAGCTGGCCTGTGCATTCCCCCTGCCAGCCAAGAACAACTTTCCTCACAACTTCCGTTTTACGACTAGGGGGTGGCTGAAAGGAGCGCGGTGGAGTGCTAAAAACAGCCGGGTATGTTCAGGTCAGGCATGTCTCCAGGCTGGTAGCACTAACACGGTTCTATTTTTAAACCACTCCCGCTGATTCTGCACAGAGCGTGCAGATTTAATGAAGAACATGAGACCGAGGCATTCTGGGATGCTCCTGTGCAGGAATCGGTCCGGCTGCTATTGCATTGCATCTTGTTTTATGTGAGGGCTGCATTGCATCACATCACTGCTTTTGATCTTTGTGTGAGCTGTGGTGGTCCTGTGTACACCCAGGATTTGCTCTTAGCTCTGATTATTGTTTTTTGTTTCTGTCATGTAGAGACACATTTGCCATGGGCGAGGGCTCTGCTGTGCTGGGAGCTGTGCAGAGGGCAAAACTGGTGCCCTTGGCCCAAGGGGATTTATTGTTCAAGTTGGGAGGGAGGTACACACCTGTGTGCAAGAGCAATAGCAGATAGTGCAACCCCCCAGACCAGTGAGACAATCAGAAGCCCACTGTTCCCACCTGCTTCATAAATAAGATTTTACAGGAGAGATTTGAAGTAGAATAGTCTGATATCCAGCCAAAGAAACCCTACCCTGTCAGCATGCACTTGCTGCTCAAATACATAACAAGGGGGTGGTGGAGCCTGTTGTCATAATTTGGCCAGAGATGAAACCCACCCTTCAAATCATTGGAGGGGTTGCAGGGGCAAGTTGAAGGAGACAAACAACAGGCCTTGAAAGTCAAGAGGTTTGGGTGCAGTGGGAAAGTGGAGGGACAGACAGAGAGGGGATGTGACCATAGCTGTGGCTTAGAAAAGTGATCCCTGCAGCAGCACCTTGAGTAAATAAATAAGTAAAGGATTGCATTTCAAGAGAAATTAGTCTAATGAGGATGGACAAGGGTTTTAATTAAGTGGACAAGAAATACTGTACTGTGTAGAGATACGAAGCAGAAGTTGGTGAGACATTGTAAAGTTCTAACACTTCAAGCCTGAGAGAGAGATGAAAGTTATGGATCTGAGCGGAATATGAACTGGCTATATCAGGTTTGAACACTGAGGGGCTGTGCAGAAGAAAGCTTGTTGGGGAAGGCCAGGGGCTATCTCCAAGGTAGAAGTCACGATGGACACGATGATCTTGAAGGTCTCTTCCAACCTGGATTTATTGTATTGTATTGTATTGTAAGTCATCCACAGCCCAGATACCAGAGGAAGGAGTGAGAGTTTGCCCCACGCAGGAAGATGGTCTGGGGCAAGAAGGCACATCTGTGAGTTGTTGGCAGGAAACTTTGGCTGAAAAGGTGTAAGATGCGAAAAAATAAGGCGCAGAGTGCTATTGAGAAGGAAGAAAGAAAAGCTTGTGGTGCTCACAGACACGGGGGGAGGCACAGGAGTAACTGTGGAGTTTAGAGAGAACAAGGAATGACACCCAGGAGGGGACACAATTTTGAAGCTAGACAGCTGCTGTGAGAAATTTTGACAGGAGTTGCAAAAAGCACAAAGTGCTGAAAGCAGACAGCTTGTTATTTCACCCCCATGGGCTCCCTGATCAGTTCCCCTAAGACAGGAACAGAGTTTTCACACAGCCATCAAAGCTACCTGCCAGATCATTCTGTGCCACATATTTTTTGGGTCACTTTGCCTGCAGTGGGCACCTGTAGATTTGTAGAGTACCTGACACTGGGCTTTATTTGTGTCCTGTCTTTAAGCTAGCCTATAGCCCTCTGTCTTCTTCAGTTATTTGACTGAGCCTTTGATTTTACATAAATAAGATGTTATTTATCATCAATAAATAGCTGATTACGGAGAAGTCTTCCTTCAGTTGTAACTTCTTGGACTTTCAGTCATCTTGAGACAGCTGAGGGTGGCTGCAGTGATACAGGTAGTTTCTTTCATCTTGCAGACATATTGTTTTCATCAGTGTTTAGCAGCATACCTGGAACAGCCTGCTGCAGGACCTTGCTGCCAGCACACCCATGGGTCTGGGCCCTGAGATGCCGTGAGGATTTTTGAACTTCTTGTTCTGATTTCTGGTCCTTTTCAATCCCAGTTCTATGGCAAATGACTGGGAAGAGTTAATATTCATGCTGTTACACTCTTAGTCCTTTGTCTGTATTGGTTTGGTCTGCAGTGTGCAGTTGTTCCATCCTCTTCCCTCAGCCCAGGAAAGAAGGTAATCCCTCTACCCCAGGGGCAATCCCTTTACCCCAGTGTGTGGCTGGGCTCAGGAAGGTGTGTCCAGTTCTGGGCCCCTCAATTTAAGAAGGACATTGAGACACTTGAACTTGTTCAGAGAAGGGCAAGGAGGCTGGGGAGAGGTCTTGAGCACAGCCCTGTGAGGAGAGGCTGAGGGAGCTGGGGTTGTTAGCATGGAGAAGAGGAGGCTCAGGGGAGACCTTCTTGCTCTCTACAACTACCTGAAGGGAGGTTGTATCCAGGAAGGGGTTAGTCTCTTCTCCCAGGCAACCAGCACCAGAACAAGAGGACACAGTCCCCAGCTGTGCCAGGGCAGGTTTAGGCTGGAGGTGAGGAGAAAGTTCTTCCCAGAAAGAGTAATTGGCCATTGGAATGTGCTTCCCAGGGAGGTGGTGGAGTCACCATCACTGGAGGTGTTCCAAAGACCAACCTCTGCCTGTCTACAACCTCCCCTTCAGGTAGTTGTAGAGAGCAAGAAGGTCACCCCTGAGTCTCCACTTCTCCAGGCTAAGCAACCCCAGCTCCCTCAGCCTCTCCTCACAGGGCTTGTGTTCCAAACCCCTCACCAACTTCGTTGCCCTTCCCTGGCAGCAACTCAGCATCCTTCCTAAACTGAGGGGCCCAGAACCTGGACACAGGACTCAAGGTGTGGCCTAACCAGTGCAGTGTACAGGGGCAGAAGGACCTCCCTGCTCCTGCTGGCCACACTGTTCCTGATGCAGGCCAGGATGCCATTTGCCCTCTTGGCCACCTGGGCACACTGCAGGCTCATGTTCAGCCTACCATCTGCCAGGCAGAAAGATGATGGAGTGCAACATAACCTGCATTAAAATAACCTTCTCCAAGGTGAGAGGTGTTCAAAAAGGGATTGGATGTGGCACTTGAAGCCATGGTTTAGTTAGTCAGGAGGTGTTGGGTGACAGGTTGGACTTGATGATTGCTGAGGTCTTTTCCAACCTTATTGATTCTGTGATTCTAGGAATCTGTGAAACTTGAGTCATATGTACTGATAATAAAAAATGTAAGAATTTCCATAGCTCCCTCAGCTCTCGAATAAACAAGTGTGTGAGAAACTGTCTGCACCTAAACTACAGTGGGTTTGATACTGGACAGCCCAGAGTGCTCTGTAATTAAGTGTGTTTGCCGTGGGGAGATGGGGTGGCCTGAAAAAGCAGGGGTTTGTATGTAACACACTGGCATTTGCATACAGGGATTTCCTAAGGGCACATTTGTTGCTGTGTGCTTATTTCAGAGAAGACAGCATTGAAATGTAGAAGTTGGGGAGGGGTTTGTTTGGTATTATTATTACTATTATTACACAAAGACACCTAATGACTAATCAAACCTCAAGGAGAGGAACAGTCTGCAAAGCAGTTTCTCCTGAAGTAGTCACTGTGAGACACACAATGTTTTCAGTCTCATCTGATGTATCCATGCACTACTGGGCATGACCTATAAAGGAAAACAAAACAAGACAAAAACCCCACAAAAAAAAGCACCAAACACCCAACAAAACACCTTGTCTGTCTGTCTGTCTGTCTCACTGTCACTGGCATTAAAAGCCGTGGTGGCACAAGGTTTTCCTGGGAGTTATGAATGTGGACCCTGAGATGCATCTTGAGCTCACTGAAAACAGTGGCATTGTTCACTGCTGGCAGCAATAGGCTGAAACTGATGCCAGCAGTGAGAGTGGAGTTGGATGCTGCCCCCAGTACGTTTAGCATCCTTCTTACAAGGCATCTCACCTGACTGCAAAAGGGGCAGATCTCTGTGCCTTGCTCTTGGTCCTCATCCAGGCTTGTGCCAGCGGTAGGGCTTGCTGTGCAGCTGCATTTCTGCCTGGCTGCAGCCATGGACACAGATGGGCAGCAACACCACTTTCAATTGCAGGTGGTATTTTAGAGAAGGGGCCACATGAAAACACCTCTTCCAGTTCATATCTCCACAAATCTCCAGCCTGTCCTGTTCTTGGTGAACAGCTTCTTAAGAACACATCCTTTCCCCTGGTTCTTGAAGAAAAGAAAATGGTGAGGAACTTTGCTGGCACTGCTTTCCTTAACAGCAAGTTCATGGGGTCCCAAACAGCACTTGAATTCTTACATTACCAGTTACCTTTTCAGTGAGGACTGTGACAAGACAAAGCAAGTGTCCATATGTTGTCCAATATATGTGTGCATTAGAGCAGAATGCACTGAACCTGGGAATTCCTGAGACTGCAGCAGAGGCAGTCATTTGCCTGTGGAATGAGGCAACCTGTCAGAAGAGAGGGGTCAGCCTTAGCAAAATTTGAGTTCCTTGTAGTAATTCAAATTATTAACCACTGAGTTCATAGAATCATGGAATCAACAAGGTTGGAAAAGACCTCAAGGATCACCAAGTCCAACCTGTCACCACAGACCTCATGACTAGACCATGGCACCAAGTGCCACATCCAATCCCCTCTGGAACACCTCCAGGGATGGTGACTCCACCACCTCCCTGGGCAGCACATTCCAATGGCGAATGACTCTCTCAGTGAAGAGCTTTCTCCTCACCTCCAGCCTAAACTTCCCCTGGCACAGCTTGAGACTGTGTCCTCTTGTTCTGGTGCTGGTTGCCTGGGAGAAGAGACCAACCCCCTCCTGGCTACAACCACTTTTCAGGTAGTTTGAGAGAGCAATAAGGTCACCCCTGACCCTCCTCTTCTCCAGGCTAAACATCCCCAGCTCCCTCAGCCGCTCCTCACAGGGCTGTGCTCAAGGCCTCTCCCCAGCTTCATTGCTCTTCTTTGGACACGTTCAAGTGTCTCAATGTCCTTCTTAAACTGAGGGGCCCAGAACTGAACACAGGACTCAAGGTGTGGCCTAATCAGTGCTGGGTACAGGGCAGAATGACTTCCCTGCTCCTGCTGGTCACACTATTTTTGATCCAGGCCAAGATGCCATTGGCCCTCTTGGCTGCCTGGGCGTTCAGCTGTTGTCAACCAGCACCCCCAGGTCCCTTTCTGCTTGGCTGCTCTCCAGCCACTCTGACCCCAGCCTGTAGCTCTGCATGGGGTTGTTGTGGCCAAATTGCAGCACCCAGCACTTGGACTTGTTGAATGCCATCCTGTTGGACTCTGCCCATCTGTCCAGCCTGTCAAGGTCCCTCTGCAGAGCTCTCCTACCTTCTAACAGATCAACATCTTCTCCCAACTTGGTGTCATCCACAAATTTACTGATGACTGACTCTACCCTCTCATCCAGATCATCAATGATGATATTAAACAGGATGGGGCCCAGCACTGATCCCTGGGGGACACCACTGGTGACTGGAGTTGATTCCTAGGTTTCTGTGTACATAATGATTAAATTCTTCATTAAGACTAAGTCAAAGGGTTAGGGATGTGGAAAGTAAACCCCAAGATTCTCTTATGCCTTCATGGCCAAACTGACTGAATGGTGAATAAGACTGAAGTGCTGGATAGTGTGTCTTCTTGGGGCAGGAAAGGAGATGTAAACCAGAGAGTGTCAAAGACCTGGCTTTGCAAAATGTGTGATGGTCTATTATGTGTGAAGAAAATCCAGGACTTCACCTGGGCTCAAATGCACTCAAAGGAAAAAAAATTACAACCCTTTTTTCAGCACTGCAGTTGGTACTGGGAGAGATGGAGGGCTGCCCACAAACAGTAACACAAGTCTCCTGCTCTCTACTCATCTGCAGAGTGAAATTGTTTAAAATTAACATCCTTCTCCTACTCAACTTCTCCATTTGGGGTTTTCCCCAGTGCTTCCCAGAAGCAGATGGTGCTTCCTGGAGCTGTGCTCACAGAACACTATGATTTCTGCAGCACTGCCTCCTCCTGATGAAACCATAATTGGTCCCATGAAGCAGCAGCATGCCTTCAGATTGATGCCTTTCCCCTGACCACTTCAGCCATGACTTGTCTGTTCCAGAAGGTTCAGGGAGGGTTCAGGAAAAACATGGAGTAGGTTGAGATGCCTCTTGGGAGGGGAGAAGAAAATTGAAATAGTTTCATAGTTTCATAGTATCAGTCAGGGTTGGAAGGGACCACAAGGATCATCTAGTTCCAACCCCCCTGCCATGGGCAGGGACACCCTGCACTAGAGCAGGCTGGCCAGAGCCTCATCCAGCCTGGGCTTAAACACTTCCAGGGACAGGGCCTCAACCACCTCCCTGCACAACCCATTCCAGGGCTTCACCACTCTCATGGGGAAGAACTTCCTCCTCACCTCCAGCCTGAATCTCCCCACCTCCAGCTTCATTCCATTCCCCCTAGTCCTATCACTACCTGAGAGCCTGAGAAGTCCCTCCCCAGCCTTCCTGTAGCCCCCTTCAGATCCTGGAAGGCCACAATGAGGTCACCTCAGAGCCTTCTCTTCTCCAGACTGAACAGCCCCAACTCCTTCAGTCTGTCCTCACAGGAGAGGTGCTCCAGCCCTCTGCTCATCCTCGTGGCCCTTCTCTGGACACCTTCCAGCACCTCCAGATCCCTCTTGTAATAGGGGCTCCAGACCTGGACGCAGTACTGCAGGTGGGGTCTCACCAGATAGGTTATAAATGTTCTGGGAGAAAGCTTAGTCAAAGGAGAAAGGCTAAAGAGGATGTATGTTGTATTTTCTACAAGCTAGAATAGGAGCTTTCTGTGGGCAAGCAGGATTTTAAATAGCAAGAGACTTAAAAATTGATGCTTTGATAGAAAATAAGATACCTTACATTAGGGGAGGGAAGGGGGAGGAAGGAGACTAGAAAGGCAGGGAAGGGGGCAGAGGAGAGTAAGGAGAGAGTGGGGATAGAGATGGAGCCCATGGAACTGCTGTGAGAGCAGCACATTTGGGTCTGGGGAAGGAGACTGACACAGAGTTAGTGGAGATGAAGGCTGCCAGGAATCTCACGTGTGCAATTAAGTTCAGGCTACAAAATTATTAGGATTTATGGCCACTTAAATTACCACAGCCCCAAATGCAAACCTTTGTGATCTCAAAATGGATTTTATCTCGGTTGGAGAGTTCTGGTTCAAGTCAGTGCCCGTGCAGCCTGCAGTGTGAGCTAGTGCAGCTGCTCCGTGACCGAGCCGGTGCCGTTTCTTCCATGAGCCATCATCACTTTGCCTCCTGCATCGAGTGGGTCCAGCTGGACCTGCCGGGACTACTACAGAGGCGTTCCTGGGGCTGGACCTGGGGTTTCCTTATGTCCTTATCTGTTTCCTGTTGCCCATGTATTTTTATTTTGGTCACATCACTCACCATTGTGTCTTGGGCAAACACAGTGACAAATGCAGTTCTTGGAAACCTTGTGCTGCTCCCAGTGGTAAAATCTGCAGTCCCTGCAGCCACGCGGTAAAGGAAAATACCTTTCAATGGTTTGCCTTTTGTCCTAGCCCTTTGAAAACCTTTTTCAGACGTGATCTTTTCAAAGCTACACCGGGGGATTTCCACTCCCCTGCTGTTTTAAAATTCTGGTACTGTTGTTTTAACCACAAAGCTTACACTGCTGCACTCCCTACACTGGTACACTCTCTCTCTTGCTCTCATTTTCTCCCCATTGAGGACCAGCTATATATTTCAGGTATGGCTTTACCAAAAGGTGTCTCATCAATGCTGGCAGGAGCCTAACTAAGCTAGAATTGTTTCTCATCTCTGAAGGGCTCTTCAGGTGTGAGCTGTGGCATGTGGGGGTATGAATGGTGCGTGGCTGCACTGATGGAAGGCTGCAAACCCTGAGACATCTCAGGAACTGAGCTCGCTCCCTGAACTAGTGAAGCGGTGCTGGGGTGTCAGAGGGGTGAGTGGTGGTACCAACAAAGTTCTGCTGACACTCAGGAGGGCTTTGGAACACAAGCTCTATGAGGAGAGGCTGAGGGAGCTGGGGTTGCTTAGCCTGGAGAAGAGGAGGCTCAGGGGAGACCTTCTTGCTGTCTACAACTCCCTGAAGGGAGGTTGTAGCCAGGCAGAGGTTGGTCTCTTCTCCCAGGCAGCCAGCACCAGAACAAGAGGACACAGTCTCAGGCTGCACCAGGGGAGGTTTAGGCTGGATGTTAGGAAGAAGTTCTATACAGAGAGAGTGATTGCCCATTGGAATGTGCTGCCCATGGAGGTGGTGGAGTCACCATCATTGGAGGTGTTCAGAAGGAGACTTGATGGGGTGCTTGGTGCCATGGTTTGGTTGTTTAGGTGGGTTGGACTGGTTGATGGGTTGGATGTGATGATCTTGAAGGTCTCTTCCAACCTGGTTAATTCTATTGTATTGTAAAATATCCAGGCACTGCTACAGAAGTGATGGCAATAAAGTTCTTTTCCAGCTGTGAATGAGATTGTTTTAAGGCAAAAGTTTTCCATATTTCTCTATAATATTGTGTTGGTTGGAGAGATTTCTTGCTAATACAAAATTAATGATCCAGGGGAAACAACCAAGCAAGCTGGCTGTAAAATCAAAGCTCCTTCAGCACCAGACATACTTTGTTAGCTGTAAAAATGCAATTTAAAAACAACAAAGTGTTAAAAATCTGTGTTGTAATCTACATCTTAAAAAAAGAAGGGGGAAAAAAAAAAGAGAGAGAGAGAGAAAAAAAAGATGAAGTCTAAATTCATGGAGAGGTTCCAGAGGAGGGCTACAAAAAAATGATCAAAGGCTGGAGGACAGGCTGAGAGAATTGGGGTTGTTCAACTTGGAGGAGAGAAAGCTCCAGAGGGACCTTATTTCATCTTTTCAGTGCTTAGAGGGGGCCCATAAGAAAGATGGGGACAGACTTTTTAGCAGGGGGTGTTGTAACAGGGTGAGGGATGATGGTTTTGAACTAAGAGAAGGCAGATTGAGAATAGATAAGGAAGAATATTGACACAGTGAGGGTGGAACGGGAACAGGACACTGGAACAGGTTGCCCAGAGAGGCGGTGGAAATGCCATCCCTGGAAACATTCCTGGGATGAATGACAGAGATCTGAGCAACCTGCTCCAGTTGAAGATGTCCCTGCTCACTGGAGAGGGGTTGGAGAAGATGACTTTTGAAGATCCCTTCCAATCCAAACCATTCTGTGATTCCATACACTCCTTGACCACAAAATGCAGTGGGTTTTTTATTTGGTTTTATTTATCTGTTTGGGGGTTTTGGTGGTGGGGGTTTTGTTTGGTTTTGTGGTTTGTTTGTTTGGGGTTGGTTTTGTCTGTGGAGGATCTTATATTAGAGTCATAGAATCAGTAAGGTTGGAAAAGACTTCAAAGATCATCAAGTCCAACCTGTCACCCAACACCTCATGACTAACTAAACCATGGCTTCAAGTGCCACATCCAATCCCTTTTTGAACACCTCTCAGCTTGGAGAAGGTTATTTTAATGCAGGTTATGTTGCACTCCATCATCTTTCTGCCTGGCAGATGGTAGGCTGAACATGAGTCTGCAGTGTGCCCAGGCAGCCAAGAGGGCCAATGGCATCCTGGCCTGCATCAGGAGCAGTGTGGCCAGCAGGAGCAGGGAGGTCATTCTGCCCCTGTACACTGCACTGCTGAGGCCACACCTTGAGTCCTGTGTCCAGTTCTGGCCCCTCAGTTTAGGAAGGAGGTTGACTTGCTGGAGTGTGTCCAGAGAAGGGCAACAAAGTTGGTGAGGGGTTTGGAACACAAGCCCTATGAGGAGAGGCTGAGGGAGCTGGGGTTGCTTAGCCTGGAGAAGAGGAGACTCAGGGATGACCTTATTGCTCTCTACAACTCCCTGAGGGGAGACTGTAGACAGGCAGAGGTTGGTCTCTTCTCCCAGGCGGCCAGTACCAGAACAAGAGGGCACAGTCTCAGGCTGCGCCAGGGGAGGTTTAGGCTGGATGTTAGGAAGAAGTTCTACACAGAGAGAGTGATTGCCCATTGGAATCGGCTGCCCGTGGAGGTGGTGGAGTCACCTTCATTGGAGGTGTTCAGAAGGAGACTTGATGGGGTGCTTGGTGCCATGGGTTAGTTGTTTAGGTGGGTTGGATTGGTTGCTGGGTTGGATGCGATGATCTTGAAGGTCTCTTCCAGCCTGGTCTATTCTATTCTATTCTATTCTATTCTATTCTATTCTATTCTATTCTATTCTATTTCACTGTGTTCTATTTCACGCTATTCTATTTCACTCTATTCTATTTCATTCTATTCTATTCTATTCTATTCTATTCTATTCTATTCTATTCTATCTTAAAGCTCTGAATTTCAGCAAACTTTCCCCATTAATACAAGCTCACAGTTCTGATGCACCATAGAGGCAGATAATTTTTCAAGGGAGTGTCCTGAAGGCACAACCCCCAAAACATGCCCTCACCTAGAAAATGAGTTAAGCACCTGTGAATGTGCAAACCTGGACGCTTCCAGGGGTCCCGACGGTCCAGGTAAACCTATAGCACATGCAACTAACCTTGCAACACACCTGTGAGCTGTGTGTGCCCCTGGCATTCTATAGGTGCAGCTATCTATCAGGTTTCTCTGCATTAGTTGTCTTCAGACAGTGTTTAAACCAGCCGGGAAGGCAACTCGCCTTGTTCTCACCAAGCAAGCAGAGCCAAGTGCTGCCGGAGCTGCAGCCGAAGAGCTTGTCCTAACAGGCAAACCACACCTGGGCCTTGCACCTGGACCAAGGCAACCAACACTCCAAGAGCCCTGTGCCAGAGGCAGGAAGGGGAAAAGCCTTGAGAGAACTGAATCCCAGAAGAGCTGGACTGCTCCAGCCCAGGAACTGGGCACGAGAGGAGAGAGGCCCTTAGCCCTCTGCAAGCCAAGGAAAGCTACAACCTGTGCACTGGGCACGAGAGGAGAGAGGCCCTTAGCCCTCTGCAAGCCAAGGAAAGCTACAACCTGTGCACTGGGCACGAGAGGAGAGAGGCCCTTAGCCCTCTGCAAGCCAAGGAAAGCTACAACCTGTGAACTGGGCACGAGAGGAGAGAGGCCCTTAGCCCTCTGCAAGCCGAGGAAAGCTACAACCTGTGAACTGGGCACGAGAGGAGAGAGGCCCTTAGCCCTCTGCAAGCCAAGGAAAGCTACAGTCTGTGAACTGGGCACAAGAGGAGAGATGCCCTTAGCCCTCTCCAAGCCAAAGAAAGGCTACAGCCCAGCGATGAAGCTCATGAGAGGAGAGAGACCCCTTAGCCCTCTCTGAGCCAAGGAAAGCTACAACCTGTGAACTGGGCACGAGAGGAGAGAGACTCCTTAGCCCTTTCTGAGCCAAGAGCCACCTGAATTATTGTCACAGCACCTGGGAAGGTACCAGACAGAGGAGCAAGCCGTGAGTTGCCGGATAATTTGCTACAGCATCTCCCTTGTGGGAACCTGCACTCTGCAGCACTTAATTTCCAATTTAAATCTCTGTATTGGAAATTCATAGAATCATAGAATCAATAAGGTTGGAAAAGACCTCAGACATCATCGAGTCCAACCTGTCACCCAACACCTCATGACTAACTAAACCATGGCTCTAAGTGCCATGTCCAATCCCTTTTTGAACACCTCTGGGGACAGTGACTCCACCACCTCCCTGGGCAGCACATCCCAATGGCCAATCTCTCTTTCCATTAAGAACTTCATCCTAACATCCAGCCTAAACCTCCCCTGGTGCAGATTGAGACTGTGTCCTCTTGTTCTGGTGCTGGTTGCCAGGGAGAAGAGACCAACCCCCACCTGGCTACAACCTCCCTTCAGGGAGTTGTAGACAGCAAGAAGGTCTCCCCTGAGCCTCCTCTTCTCCAGGCTAAGCAACCCCAGCTCCCTCAGCCTCTCCTCACAGGGCTGTGCTCCAGACCCCTCCCCAGCTTTGTTGCCCTTCTCTGGACACCTTCCAGCAACTCAACATCTTTCCTAACCTGAGTGGCCCAGAACTGGACAGAGGACTCAAGGTGCTGGGCCTAACCCAGGTTAGCACACATTTAAGGAAGTTCATTTTCCTTCAGTGAAAATTCTCCCCCTTGGATTAATTCCAGTGAGGTTAAAGCATCTGCAAGCAACACCTTCAGATAAAAAGCTGTTTGAGAAGTGTTTTGGTTGCTGCTGTGGTTGGCATGGGCAAGGATGGGATGCTGAAATAGTGGGAAGGTGCAACTGGGAGCTCTTTAGACTGTGCTGCCATTGAGCTGTCACTCTTCTATAGCTATTTATAGGGCTTAGCTTCTAGTGATTCATACTGCTCTTCTAGGTGCAGTTAGAATTAACTCTGTTTATTTCAGTATGGAATCATAGAATGTTAGGGGTTGGAAGGAGCCTCTAAAGATCATCTAGTCCAATCCCACACTGCCAAAGTAGGATCAGCCAGAGTAGGTCACACAGGAATGCACCCAGGCAAGTTTTGAAAGTCTTCAGAGAAGGAGAGTCACAACCTCTCTGGGCAGCCTGTTCCAGTGCTCCATCACCCTCACAGCTGTTGAGGTGGAACTTCCTGTGTTCCAATTTAAACCCACTGTTCCTCTCCCTATTACTGGGCACAACTGAAAGGAGCCTGGCACTTTTATTATCTTGATGCCCACCCCCTCAGATACTTATAGACATTAATAAAATCCCCTCTCAGCATTCTCAGGACTAAAGGGCCCCAGTTCTCTCGGTCTTTCTTCATCCAGGAGATGTTCAAGTCCATTAATCATTCTTGCAGCTCTCCATTGGACTCTCTCCAGCATCTCTCTGTCTCCCTTGAACTGGGGAGCCCAAAAGCTGGATACAGTTTCCCAGGTGTGGTCTCACCAGGGCAGAGAAGAGGGGAAGGAGATCCTCCCTAAACCTGGTGGACACACTTTTCTTGATGCACCCCAGGATGACCACTCCTCTTGGCCACAAGGGAACATTGCTGTCCCACAGATGACTTACTGTCTACTAGGACCTCTGCTAGGACTTACTGTCTTTCTCCATGGAGCTGCTTTCCAGCAGGATGACCTCTAGTCTGTACTGGTGCTTGGTGTTATTCCTCCCCAGACGCAGGGCTCTGTACTTGTCCTTAATGAACTTGATCAGGTTCCCCTTCACCCAGCTCTCCAGCCTGTCCAGATCTCCTTGGATGGCAGCTCAGCCTTCCAGGGTATCAGCCACCCCTCCCAGTTTCATGTCATCAGCAAACTATATGGAAATCCATTTAATACAATACAATACAATACAATACAATACAATACAATACAATAATACAATACAATACACCAGGTTGGAAGAGGCCTTCAAGATCATCACGTCCAACCCATCAACCAATCCAACCCACCTAAACAACTAAACCATGGCACCAAGCACCCCATCAAGTCTCCTCCTGAACACCTCCAATGATGGTGACTCCACCACCTCCCCCAGGCAGTCCATTCCAATGGGCAATCACTCTCTCTGTATAGAACTTCTTCCTAACAGCCAGCCTAAACCTTCCCTGGCACAGCCTGAGACTGTGTCCTCTTGTTCTGGTACTGGCTGCCTGGGAGAAGAGACCAACCTCTGCCTGGCTACAACCTCCCTTCAGGGAGTTGTAGAGAGCAAGAAGGTCACCCCTGAGTCTCCTCTTCTCCAGGCTAAGCAACCCCAGCTCCCTCAGCCTCTCCTCATAGAGCTTGTGTTCCAAACCCCTCACCAACTTCATTGCCTTTCTCTGGACACATTCCAGCAAGTCAACCTCCTTCCTAAACTGAGGGGCCCAGAACTGGACACAGGACTCAAGGTGCGGCCTAACCAGTGCAGTGTACAGGGGCAGAATGACCTCCCTGCTCCTGCTGGCCACACTGTTCCTGATGCAGGCCAGGATGCCATTGGCCTGTTCATGTTCAGCCTACAATCAACCAGTACCCCCAGGTCCCTCTTTTGACATGTAGCTTTTCAGTGTCCATAGACTGGGTGGGGGAGTTTGTGTATGCTGTTACAGTGGAGTTGCAATGACACTCCACTGGCTGCCTGTTTTGTGCATCAGCCACAAGAGCAGCTGCCATTATGCAGCACGGGTCTGCTGTTCTCTAGTGTTTTAAAACAGTTCACACAACACATGCTGAAAAAGGTTGCAGTGTGTGCAGAGAAAGTGCAGCTTGCCGTTGCTGCAGGCTGTGAAGAGGCAAAAGTGAAAGTGTACTTCCTCTGCTAGCTGGGCAGGCATTAGCCTCATCAGGAAACGGATTCAGTTAACTCCTGGCATGCTCTTGCTCTCACCAAAAAAGGCACTTTTTCTCCTGATGGTTTCCCTCTTGTTTCACTTCAGAGAGCGTGGGCACAGGCCCTGGAAGCAGACAGTAGAAGAAGAGCTTCTGCAATTCCACCTCGACTGGTGGGTGCTGGGATGGGAATTACATGCTGCCTGCAAGGGTTTGGACCACAGCCTTCTGAGCGCTGGCTGGCAGTAGGTCTGGCACAGAGCCACTGTTTCTTGGCTCTTCTGAGCACATCTCCCCAGATGATTCACACAGGCACCTCTCTACCTCGGGTGAAGCATTGCCACCCACAAGCTCTCTCCTGGGGCAGCCTGTTTCCTCCAGCAAAATAGCTGCAAATCTCCTGCAAAACTGGCAGTGGTGGCACAAGTCCCTGGCCTTCGGGGCACCCAGAGGTTTCTGTTCTGCCCTCTCAGCAGGCAGCCAGGATTGCCTTTCACCTGAAGTGCCCCATCCTGTGTCCTGAGATGCCCTCAGCTGTGCAAGGCTGAGGTGGAGGAGGAGCTTTCATGGAGATGCCAAGAATCTCTATTTTTAGGCACGGGATCTGGGTTGGGTGCTTCATGAAGGCGTTTAAGGAGATAAAAGTCTCTCATTGCAGCAAGAGAGTTGGGAGGCAGTACCACAGCAGAGTGCTCCTCACAGAAAGAGATGGGAAAGCACGTGGTTGATTTAACGAGCAGGAAGAGCTCTCAAGGAGTTTCTGGTTGAGATTTTGGTCTGGTGACTGATTGTTTATTCTTGATGTGCTCCATAACTTTGTGGCCCAAAAAATCTGTAACACTGTTCACTCCAGCTGGAAGTATTGCTGGAGCTAAGGTAAAGCCTTAAAGGCAAAATAGGTAAAACTTGAATTCTTACTTATTTTTAATGTGTGGTATTAACTTCTAAACCATACCATCAGATGGGTGTAAGTCCTGGGATCCTCAGGAAATTGGATGCCATAAAAAAGGGAGAGGACAGTTTTGGGGTCCTCCCCAGCCAACATCAGAATGAATCTCCAGGTAATTTGTCCTGTAGGTGGTCTGTGCTGTACAAGTTAATGGTGACAGCTCACCATCTGCCCTTGACTCATCAGGCACACTCTGCTGCTGGCATCTGCTACTGAGGCAGCCCAGGCACGAGGCTGGTAATCCCTGGGGCTGCACTTTGGTGTCTCTGGTTGACATGAGGAAAAAAAGTAGAGCTGCTCCTTACTGAGCCTAAGAGCACCAGGAACCCCCTTTTCAGAGGAGAAAAAGACAGCTGTTTGGAAAATAAAAGGAGGACCAGGGACAGGCATTTGGAGAGACCAAACAGGGTAATTTGCAAATTCCATTTGGAATAATAATAAGTCTTTATGCCTGGAATATGATTATGGCTTGTAGTCCTGTGGGTTACCAATGTTAGATGATCAGTTGTGCTGGAGTTAAGTCTGACATTCAGCCTGGTGGAGGGCAGCAAGGCTCTTGCAAGCTGTGTACAAGCATGGATGAGGGTTCTGAGTCACAGAGGAACAAAAATGTTTGCTGTGAAACACATCTCTTCTAGTTAAACGTTTTGGCTGGGTTTTGAGTCAGGTAGTTTATCTGTTTGCATGATTTCTTCACTCAGTATGGGATATTAAATAGAAGGGGAAATGGATGTTGCTTTCTGAAGCCGAAGGTGGTCTGCAGCAGTGCCTGAGCTGTGCATAGCACGGCACTGATCGCTGGGTTTGTGGGACAGGAATCCCTTGCAGCAGTGAGGCAGAGCAGCATGTCAGTACCTGGCATGCTATTCTGTGCCAGCTGTAAGGTTATTAATGATAATGTGTTGGCCCCGCAGCAGATACCCTGGGTGACCTTACAGAAGCTGAGTCAGAGCCCTCAGAGAGGTGCTGATGCCAGGAAGAGTGACTCATGTGACTGACAGGGTGGCTGATGCACACAGAGGAGAACCAGCACCCCACAGCACAGCTATAAAATTGGACACTTTCACCTTAAAACAATCTTGAGACCTCAGGTACATTGTGCTTTTTATACACATCCTGTAAGGAAAAAAATAGCTTCTGAATGCAGACACACAAGAAGTGAAAGGCAGAGCAGCTGTAGGTCTTGAGCTACTTGAAAAAGAACTACTGCAAGACTGAGGGATTGGTAGGAAATCTGAAGGTTTATGACTTCCATCTAGAAAAAAATACTGCTAGCTTTTCCCATTAGAAAATTAACATTGCATCCCTGTGCTTTGTATCAGCCTTGGTAGGCTGAAAGGAAAGATTAACATCCCATTCCTATTGCAATCTTGCTTTGCTTTCTTT